>CM056379.1:45063432-45145826 GCA_029718625.1 Synaphobranchus kaupii | reverse complement strand
AGCCAAACGACTCCCGTTAGCCAGCCCACTTGATCGTAACAATTGAAACACCCTTCCCTTAGCAAGTTTAGCCGGGGTCGAACGAGATCTTAGGTCTGCCTTCACATTTCACTTGGGTCTTCTTTACAAAAGACATGCATTCAAACACCAACCCGTATTGAAGACGATCAACAAGGTCTCCCATTTCATCCATGTTAACTACAGTGGCACTGGCATGACAGCTGAATTAAATCCTTAGCTTACCAAAAAAAGCAAGCCCACAAAGGATAAATGCTAAATAAATCACAAAATTCACTCCACACTTGCTGCCGAACGTTGAAAAAGAAAGATAAAAATCTAAACGCACACAGTCACTGTAGATATACAGAGCTCTCCATATTACACTATCTGATCAACCGCTCTCAATTGCAGGTCTGAAAAAAATGAGTGTCAAGTACTTCTTTGGTTGAAGTAGCTGAGTGGAGGGGTAAATCAAACAAATGGGCAGCTTTGACAGTTTGCATTTGCATTGCAGTTTGCATTGCATTTTCAGTTCGGATTTTTGGCAGGGTTTTTGCGTGACCACACGGAAATGATAATGCAAACGGATACAATGCCATTGCATTTGAATTATGTCACTCTTGTGCCGCAAAAGCATGAAAACAATATGTTAAATGTCGAATTGAATTATCATTTCCTTTTTGTCATGGATCATGCGATTGCATGCTAATGCAAATGTGGTTTTTCATTTTCATTAAAATTATGGCAGGGTTGTGTCCTAGAGGGTGAGAAAAATTTAATGTGAAATGGATTTGCATTAACATTTTCAAATTGTCAGATAATGTGCGTACATTAACTTGCAAATGAAAACGGAATGTGCACCTTTTGCATTTTCATTTGAATTATGTCATGGTTTTTGCGCGCATCGTATGTTAACGAAATGCAATCGCCGATTTGCATTTTCATTTGAATTTTGGCGCGGATATGCTTCCGCACGACATGACTTAACTTATTCAATGCCAGAGTGTTCTGGAACACAAAGCCTCAGCAGTGCCAAGCCAATATGGCTGCTGACATTCAAAATGTTTCGATTGATCCTGTCAATGTGCAAACTTCTAATGAAACACATTATTTTACCTATTCCAACATAATTCTTTGTTAATGAGGATAGATGGCACTAAATAGCACACCTTATGTTGATGGGAATATAAATAATTTATTTTCAATGCTTCTTAGTTTGATTTAACATGACTCTTACATTGGTGATGTGTAATAATAGTGAAAATTATTTTTCCATAAAAATAAGCTCTTGTATAACTATAGATATGTATAAATGAACAATAAACATAATCACTGGTCATTTGTATAGATATGTACAAATGAGCTGTCCACGTGAGTTTGCTACTTTGTATCAACCATTTCAAAGATATCCTGAGGCAAAAATAACATAGGCTAAAATCTGTGGTGTGAGAGACTAATTCAAAACGGAACCAACAAAACGATGGTCACTGGAGGAGATGGGAAATAACTAGACAGGGTTTTGCAATTTTTATCGCCGCTTTATTCGCAATTACAGCGTAATCACAGCTCCACTTACCAAACTAACCTCCACTTCTGTCCCATTCCGTTGGAGTTCCGAGGCTCAACAGGCATTCAACCTCCTCAAGACCCGGTTCTCCACGGCCCCCATCCTCTGTCATCCGGACCCCGATCGCCAGTTTGTCGTCAAGGTAGACACTTCCGACACTGGCGTAGGGGCGGTCCTGTCACAGCGGGCAACCCAGGACAGTAAATTGTACCATGTGCCTACTTCTCCTGGAGACTCACCCCGGCGGAGCACAATTATGACATCGGGGACCGGAGTTGTTAGCAATCAAGCTCGCATTGGAGGCGGCACTGGCTGGAGGGGGCAGGTAAACCATTCCTTGTCCTGACTGACCACCGCAACCTCCTTTACATTAAATCCACCAAGAGACTCAATTCTCGTCAGGCACGCTGGTCCCTATTCTTTGCCTGGTTTAATTTTACAGTCACTTTTCGCCCTGGTTCCCGCAATGTTAAACCGGATGCCCTGTCCCATGTGTTTCCCCCCATGCCAGATCTGCTAATCCGGAGCCCATCATCCCGACATCATGTGTTGTGGCTGCAGTCTCCTGGGAGATCGAGGGGTGTGGTGAAGGCCGCCCAGGCTACCCACCCGGACCCCCGCAATAACCCTAACTCGTGCCTGTTTGTCCCCAATTCCGTCCACTCCCAGGTCCTCCAGTGGGCCCACGCCTCCCGTCTGGCCTGCCACCCAGGGATCGCGAGGACGACCGCCCTGGTCAGGAGGAGTTTCTGGTGGCCCACCCTGAAGGGGGATACCCGTGCCTCCCACCAGCCCTCCGCTCCCCTTCACCCCCCTCCCTGTCCCAGGCCGTCCTTGGAGCCACATTGGGGTGGACTTTGTGACCAGTCTGCCCCTGTCGGATGGCAACACTGCCATCCTTACCATCGTAGACCGGTTCTCCAAGGCGGCCCACTTCGTCCCCCTGCCCAAACTCCCATCCGCATTGGAGACAGCAGAGCTCCTGGTGTTGCACGTGGTGAGGCTGCACGGGATCCCCTCTGACATCATCTCAGACCGTGGGCCCCAGTTCTCCTCCCGGGTCTGGAGGGCGTTTTGTGTGGCTCTGGGCGCCTCAGCCAGTCTGTCGTCTGGGTACCAGTCCCAGTCTAACGGTCAGACGGAGCGGACGAATCAGGACCTGGGAGCTACCGTGCGGTGTGTGTCAGCTCGCAACCCCTCCTCCTGGAGTCGGTTCCTGCCGTGGGTGGAGTACGCCCACAACTCCCTGAGGAGCACCGCCACTGGGATGTCCCCGTTTGAGTGCTCCTTGGGGTACCAGCCACCCCTGTTTCTGGTCCAGGAGGAGGTTGCCGTTCCATCTGTACGGTGCCACCTCCTCAGATGCAAGCGTGTGTGGAGGCTGACACGCACCGCACTCCTCCGCACCACCTCCGGTACCCGACGCCTGGCGGACCTTCATCGGACCGCAGCCCCGCAGTACACTCCCGGACAGCAGGTCTGGCTGTCCACCTCCACCATCCCACTCCAATCCACTTCTAAGAAGCTACAGCCCCGGTTCATTGGTCCCTTCCCCATCCTCAGTATCATCAACCCCGTCACGGTCAAGCTCCAACTCCCCGCCCTCACTTAAAATCCCATCCCACCTTCCACGTCAGTCAGGTCAAGCCTGTCGCCTCCAGCCCCCCCCCCCCCCCCCCCCCCCCCGCCCCCCCCCCCCACCGGATGATTGACGACGCCCCGGCCTACACGGTAAGACGTGTCCTGGACATCCGCCGTAGAGGCCAGGGTTTCCAAGACCTTGTGGACTGGGAGGGGTACGGTCCTGAAGAGTGGTCCTGGCTGCATAAGAGCCTCATTCTTGATCCCTCCCTCATCCGCCAGTTTCACAGACGTCACCCCCGGAGGTTCGATCCAGGGTGAATGCCAGTGAGGCGTTCATTGGGGGGGGGGGGGGGGGGGGGGGGGTACTGTGATGCTCTCACTCCCGTCCCTGTTGTGTCCCATGTTTTACCTGTTTCCTCTTGTATCGTGTTCGTTTGCATTCCTGATTGTTTCCCCCCGTGCTGCAGTCTGGGCATGGTTTTCCCTTTCGTATCACTCTGTTCCACTGCTCTGTGTCCGCCTATCCCTTTCCTTCTCTCCGCATGCATTCTGCACACTCTCTGCTCTGTTAATCACTCACGCATACATTCACACGCTGCACTCTGCTCCGTTAATCACTCACGCATACATTCGCACGCTGCACTCTGCTCCGTTAATCACTCGCGCGTACATTCGCACGCTGCACTTAATTGTTACCGATTAACTCTTGTATTTAGTCACCGGTGTGCTTTGTCCAGGGCTAGTTCGTTAAGTGTTGTTTTGACCAAGTTCGCTAAGTCTCTTTGTAGTAATACCCTGGTCTTGTCTCGTTTTGATACTCTGTATCTAGTCCTGTCCTGCCTGCTAGAATCTCTAGTTTGAATCGGCATTAACTCGCTATTTCCAGTCTAGGCTTTAATTAGCTCTCGCCAGGAACAGCGTCAACACGCTGTTCATTCTGTCCTGCCTCGCTGTTACTAACTCTGTTCTACTTCCAAGTCTACCCGCCTGCAGCTGTTGTGCAATCTGCCTGTGCTCCAGTTCTGCCCACCTACAGCTGTGTGAGCATCCTGCCTGTGCTCCAGTCCGGCAAGCCTGCTGCTGTGCGTGCATCCTGCCTGTGCTCCAGTTCTGCAAGCCTGCTGCTGTTTGAGCACCCAGCCGGTGCTTCCACTCTGCTATCCTGCAGCTGTTCATGCCCACACCACTTGCCCGGTCTCCCGCTCCCCGCTCCTCCTCTGCTCAACCAGCCCGGATTCCTGCCACTATCCCGTCCCTGGCCTCACCCGCTCCCGCTGATCCCCTGCAATCCATATCTGGTTTCTGTCTTGTCTGTCTCTCTCCCTATGCTTCAGGAGGAAGTGTTGTCAAAGCAATAAATTATTGGAGTTATCAGAATTCCTTGTGTGTTGAGTCGTGCATTTGGGTCCAGTTCATACTCGCAAAACCGTAACAAAGGGTACTCAAAGTGTGTCAAAATCTCAAGTGAGATTATCTATAAACCACTGGCAGGTATTTTTAGACGGTCTTTAGAAACTGGAGAAATACCAGACGACTGGAAAAAAGGTGATGTAATACCAATATATAAGAAAGGAAACCGGACTGATCCAGGAAACTATAGGCCTCTCAATTTAACCTGCATCACATGTAAAATACTGGAATCTATCATCAGAGACAAATTGGAATTATTTCTTGAAAATAACAACACCCTAAGAGATAACCAACATGGTTTTCGCAGGGGAAGGTCATGCCAGACAAACGTTTTGGCATTCTTTGAGGAAGCTACCAAGTGTTTTAATTGTAACAAGGCTTATATACGTAGATTTCCAAAAAGCATTTGATAAGGTACCACATGAATGACTCATTATCAAAATTAAGACAGTAGGAATTATAGGAAGCATTTCAGAGTGGGTTTGGAACTGTCTACAGCAGGGGTGTCAAACTCCAGTCCTGGAGGGCCGCAGTGTCTACAGGTATTTGTGGTTTCCTTTCAATCAGCACCCAGTTAAAGCATTGACAACAAGGTGTGTGGACTTCTTAGCCAATTAGTGACTTAAATTAATCACTTGTGCTTAAACGCACCAAAAACCAGCAGACACTGCGGCCCTCCAGGACCGGAGCTTGACACCCCTGGTCTACAGGGTAGAACACAAAGGGTAGTAGTAGGGATCTTATCTGAGCATGGTACTGTGGGAAGTGGAGTCCCACAAGGATCAGTGTTGGGGCCTCTGATCTTCCTTATTTACATAAATGATCTTGACAGGGACATCAAAAGTACATTAGTTAAATTTGCTGATGATACAAAACTGGGAGGTTTAGCTAACAGTTTGAAGGCTACTAAAGTAATCCAAAAAGAATCCAGAAGTGGTCGGAAACCTGGCAAATGAAATTCAACATAACTAAATGTTAAATTTTACATGTGGTAAAGAAAAACATAAGGCAAAAAAAACTAAGTTTAAGGGCCAAGTTGCATTAAATAATTTAGGAAAGTTTGGATAGCATTGCTTTGGAATAGAGCTAGTTTATTTAGTATGAGCTACGATAGGCAATATTGTTAGTTGTAACTTGGCCACATTTTGATATCAAGACTTTTAAAGGCAGGCCTAGTTTTTGCAAATTGGAATTAAGAACTTATAGACAGCGCTATGTAGGCTATGCGTGAGTAACTTGGCTTTTTTTACGTCGTAGACGTTTTTGATCTGATATCACTTATTTTTTATAGCTAACTAATGATGAATAATGCATGAAGATAAACACGGAGAGAGACATGCATTCCAAAGAAATGTATACAGACATTCGCGTGATCATAACGCCCTCAATTGAGAGGAGCAGTTATCCTATTACAGACAGCACACAATTACAGTACATTAAAAGAGTTTGTAGATGAACAGTATTTAATGTGTAATGAAATACAATGAACAGCACCACCTGAGCTATGGATCATGAAGAAGCATGTAAATGAATGAACCAAGTGTATATGGAGACATGCATGCACAATGGGCTAGACGCAAACACATTCTAGCTGAAAGACGTACAGCCTAAATAGTTTGCATCAGTAAAATATGGAAATACAGTTTTAAAATAGGGCTATTAGTATTCTATGAAATACATTTAAAGTTAAGCTATTCAACACTGGATTGCCGGATGCGTAACTCCAACCTTCCATGTGTGGGCTACGAGCTAGCGAGCGAGCTAGTGAGTTCATAAGCACAGCAGAGTTAGGCTATTCAACACTGGATTGCCGGATACGTAACTCCAACCTTCCATGTGTGGGCTACGAGCTAGCGAGCGAGCTAGTGAGTTCATAAGCACAGTTTTTTGTCCGGTAGTGTAGAACTTTACCTGCGGGAAATGTTTTGGTACCGGACAGCTAGGTTTAGTTTAGTTTTCTGTAGTGCAATGAATGTAGGCTATAATGCATGTTGATTCGCTTCGTAGTAGCCTAGCTTGTATCTGCTTCCTGATGAGAAGCAGGAAGTAACGTTGGCGAACAAGCTTAATTGGACAACGCATATTAACCAGGAATCTTAGCCAGAAAGAAAACAATAGATACTACTAAGAAAGTACATACCAGAGATTATTCTTCTTATTAGTATTATTATTATAATTAAAAGTGTTTGCAGTAAGCTACATTATCAGCAGAGTAGCGTAGACTAGAGCCACATTTGGAGGCTATTGTTTTTTTGTTTTTTTAGTGACTAAAAATGAATCAGATATGTTTAGGGAATTGGTTTATAAATCTGATCTCTTAAAGGCTTGCAGCTTAAAAGAGGCTATCATCAATTCTTAATGTAGGCTATTATCATAAATTCTTAATTTTACTAGTAGTTAATTTTATGTTGACCTTGTGTTATGTGTGAAAAGGATAAAGTGAACAGAGCTGAAGTGAAGAAATGAATGAATAAAGAAATGTTGGCCGAGGCAAGGGTATGTTAAGATTCGGTTTCCACAGTCAGTCAGTCATGACCGCAAGATCAGAGCGTAACACCCTCCCCAAACCAGACAAGAGTGAGCGTCCGGTTTGGGGAGGGTGTGATATAGTACAAGTGAAATACAAGTGAAACATTGAACAGTTAATATTGGAAACCTCTTTTGCCTTTGCAATAAAAATACATTAATGTGTTAATGTGAAAATAATAACAGTCTAAGAAATGAAAAGTACTTAACAGTTGCACATTGTTTTTGTGGAAAATAAGCATGTGCCCTGCTGGGCTCGAACCCACAATCCACTGTGTGAGAGACTGCAGTTCTAACTACTGGGCCACAGTAGCTTCTTGGAAAGCATGAAGCCATTAGCTGTATTAACATTAAAAAACATTAGTATGAAGCGCTTTTATTGGACGATAAGCTTGATGAGCAGGTATACGGACCATACCCTCAAATAATAATTCTCCCCATTGGATAACATCGTGATGGAGGCAGGCAGTTTGGCAGGATAAATGGGAAGAAGAAGAAGAAGTGGAAGAGGAAGGAGAAAAACGGCAAGCCGTAACTTGGTGGATGGCATACCTGCCATCCCAATATATTATATATAATAATTATATTATATATAATTTTTTTATATATATTTTATGCC
The DNA here is from genome assembly GCA_029718625.1 of Synaphobranchus kaupii. Lineage (NCBI taxonomy): Eukaryota > Metazoa > Chordata > Actinopteri > Anguilliformes > Synaphobranchidae > Synaphobranchus > Synaphobranchus kaupii. The sequence continues at coordinate 45,138,120 of CM056379.1, read as the reverse complement.
TGAGACACCAGGGGGCTTGCCTCTGTTGACGGCTGCCGTTTCGCCATGAGAGTGATAGAGAACATAAGAGAGAGAGAGAGAGAGACAGAAATGATAGTGTATTTTAATATATGTATTCCAAAGTTTATTCCAAAGTTCGAGGAAAGTAGGGCTGACTAGCCAACATGCAGCAGTAGGCTAGCTAACACACACACACACACACAGGTGCGCACACACACGTGCAGCCAGCTAATGCAATGCTGCAGATGTTTTGCAGAATCGCAGCTGTAACAACTAGGCTAGATGCAACATGTAATCAATCTATTTAAAATCAAATCTCCCAGACAGAGACTCTCGCCACTATCCTCAACTCACTGAGTAAGCTAGGCTAGCGAATATTATATCCTAAGCAATGCGTAACAGTTCGTTATCAAGAAGAGACAGCATAGATTGACCTCTCTCTCTTGCTGCGTCTCCATGTTTTATATGGCCAAACCAACCAATCAGATATTAGAGAAATATATTATTTAGATGTGCCATTTTTATGAATCGTCTGTAGCTCTAGTCTACTGACGGTGCTATGGGCGCCGACTTCATATTGTCTGATTAAATTTTTTCTGGATTTGGCTTTGGGGGGGCAGGCGGAGCCCCCCCCCCCCCTAGGCCCTGGCAAAGACACTTGCGTTTGGCCACTTTGACAAGATGGCACCTTTGATTGAATTGGTATTTATTCCAAGTGCGGATACGTGTGTGTAATCTGCATTCAGGGAAGCAGCTACTTACATGGGCGGCCTCAGTGCAGGAGGGGAGGCTTGGGGTGGTGAATAGTGTGGGAGTGAAAGGGAGACGGAAGTGGCATTATCGGCCAGTAGTATATGCATGGAGGATCTGTTTTTATGAATTTGTATTAAATACAGATTTCCAGTTTTTCTCTACTTACCTGGTTCTGTATTTTGTTGGTGATCTGGTGGATACCTAAAAACAAATATAAAGAAAGGTGAATTGTGAGTCAGGGAAATTCTCTCCCGACATAAACACCTGTCATAAAATGGATAAAATATTTTTTAGCCATTATAAATATGTAGCCTAATCATTCACTCTTGTATCTCAATAAAACATTACAGTATGTAATCTTTTGCTGCATGCCCTGGGATCACATTTCTGGTTTTCTAAAAAAAAAAAAAAGTCTCCACTCATAATTTTACATTCAGCTAGCACATATCAGCGCACAGAGTATTTTCCAAAAAATGAAAAAATATTTGGTGATTTTAAAAAAAAATTTTTATAAACACACAGATTGACGCTATTGTCCAGTGTGTCACGCATAGGTATGTACAGTTGCAGGTGATAAAAGAAGTTGGAAGTTATGGGTCCATCTGAAGCACAAGAGCGTCTCTCGAAGATAGCCCCACTGCCGGACCTCAGGTGGCGGAATAGAGAGGTTCATATTGTAATAGCGTTTTACGCCAGCTTGTGGCAAAAGTTACTAGAGTTGAAGGAGAAACTGGATGCACTCCACACACTACCTTCTGAAATATCAAACCATTGATTACAATATTATTCCTTTGTGATTGATTCTTCAAGTAATCTGATTTCGCAGAAATGTTATTGAGTGTACTTTTGATTGCTGCAAATTTGTTAGACAGATTGAAGTGCTCCTTGGTTTTTCGTGTTAGCCAACTTGAGCACATTTACCTCACTCTGTGAAAACAAGCTTGTCTACCCCATAGACTGTTGAAAAAATGTGGACAAAGTGACTGTGACTTCACCCAATGACTTTCCACGGGCTTCCAAAAAGTGTTTTAAAGCTGTGGAAGTGCTGCCATGTTCTACAAAAATTGGAGCCAGAGACTGTGCAGTAGGGAGCAGAGGGGCATTGCTGATTAAGTCTGGGCAATATTAAAATATTGTCCAAATGACACAATAACTTAACAAATCGGCACATTAGGAGACATTACACAAAGAAAAAGCAGCTATTGCGGCTACATGTTCTCATGGGAAAAATGTATTAACTTCGTATTCTGACCGCACTATTGACTTGCATTGAAAAACGGGCCTGAAAGACCTGTACTGGAGTCAACCGCACTGGTGCCAGAGAGAAACGCTCTCAACAAAACCAGAAAGAGAGATTCAACAACAAAGCCTGGTTTTGGCCCCATGGTCTACTCATTTGTTGGTAGAATCTAATATCAACTGTATAAACATTTTGTATGACTTTTCTTGTTCAATAGGTTCTTCACATTCGGCTTTCTGTTACTGGAGTTTCTGTTTCTGTTAACTCGTTGAACATAACAAGACAAATGCACTGACCCTCCACAGTAACATTGGAAACTTTCTTTGGAGGCATAAGTGTGCATCCCAGCAAGAATGTAAATGCTCCCCATTCTACTGACAGCTAGTCCGATCCACCGATCAACTATTAACACACAAGCAAACAGTAGCATGTATCATGTACTCCCCCAAACTATGCGATAAATAGTGGGCAAGCTCAGAGCTTCCCCACCGGATAGATTTTAACTGCTGGAGATCTAAAAGCGAGCAGTGGCCAACTCGTAGAACAAAAAATAGAGGAGACTTCTCCCAGGAAGAAGACTAAATAGGCTATTGATGTTAACTGCATTAACTATCTGAATAACCTTGAATTTTCAGTAGTTTTTGATTTAAATTCCAGTTCAGTTTTAGTTTGTTTTAAGAGCATATTTACCAGTTTTAGTATAGTTTTTGTTTTTTTTAAAAACTTTATTTTTATTATTTCAGTTTTCAATAGTATTTTTTTCACACAGTTTTCATCTTAGTCTTAGTTTACGATAATCTTGTTGGGAATGCATTCAATTCATTTTGTTTATTGATAAAAGTTATTAATGATAATTGATAATAATATATAAAAATCCACAAACATGCAGCCAAACTCAACATTTACCAATGGCATATTTCTTGCATTTGGATTACTTGGCTAATCATGCCTTTTGGGACCGCACAGATGCATTTACGGACAGTGATCATTGTCTTATGTTGTTAAGTTCTGATAAGGACCCAAATGCAGACCACACGTAGCAGGCAAAAAACGTTGTTTATTCAGTCCGAGTTCAGAAGCCAGGTAATCAGAGATAGAGACAGTACAAAATCGAAATCCAAAAGAATAGTCAAAAAACATAGCAAGAGTCAAAAAACCAGAAAAACACGGCAAACAAAACAGAAGGGAAAGGCAGACTCGAAGTCGTACAAAGGGTTGTCTCAGGAATCTCAAATAACAAAGGCTTACTAGTAATCGGCACAATGAAATTGATCAACGTTCTGACAAAGAAACACTGCACACTGAGGGCTTATAAACACTGGGGAAGGATAAGACAAAGGAGGGTCAGGTGTGAGAGAGGGCGGGGTTACAAACAAGACAAAGGTGATAACAATGGGAATCGATAATACAATAATGGGGGAATGACAAAGACGTGGACCGGATTCACGAAAACACATTGAAGACAACATAGCCTGGATCAGAGGCAGACTCGTGCTCAGATTGGTAGGCGGAGTTACAGGCTAGAGAAAGGTGCAGTCAATATGCGAAGGCAGCAGGAGTCAGGTAAAGCACACGAGAATGGAATGTTAAAGCGTAGAAGATATGTTAGTATTGATTAGTAAATAACTCAAATACGGGGGTTAGTTTAGTTTAGTAACACATATACATTAGTAGATGTAGTAAGTGTAATCTAAACTCGATAACCACAAGTGCAATAAGTAATTGTTAGTATTATCTACAGTTTAATACAAAAAGACTGAAGAAAGAATACGAGACACGAAGGAAGGCAGAAATCCCGAATAGTGCCAGCACGATACAGGGGAGTGACAACTCGGAACACAGCACACAGACAGAGGGGATCTGAGGGAAATGTAAATAGTACAGGAACCAAATGGGAAATGAATATGAAAAATAATAAAGTTACAGAAAATAATACACAAATAACACAGAACCATAACAGTACCCCCCCCCCCCCCCCTTAAGAAACGCCTCTTGGCGTTTTAACTGGAGGAGCTGGATGAGTCACATGAAAGTCCTTTAACAAGTCCTTATCCAATACAAATCGAGAAGGAATCTAGCACCTCTCCAAAGGGACCGTACCCCTCCCAGTCCACCAGGTATTGGAGGCCACGGCCCCGACGACGTACGTCCAGAATCCTTCTAACGGTATATGCCTCGCCACCGTCAATGAGTCGGGGGGGTGGGGGGGGTTCAGGTGCGGGGCACAAAGGGTGGGTGATAACAGGTTTAAGCCTGGAGACGTGAAAGGTGGGGTGAACTCTTCGCATGGATGCCGGGAGCTTGAGGCGAACAGCAGTGGGACTGATGATACTAACAATGGGGAAGGGGCCAATGTAGCGGGGAGCAAGCTTACGTGAGTCCACTTTAAGGGGAATGTCTCTGGTGGTGAGCCAAACGCGTTGTCCGGCCTTGTAGTGGGGTGCCTTGGATCGCTTACGGTCAGCAGTCTCCTTCATGTGTGCGCTGGCCCGGAGCAGATTGCGACGTGTGACCCTCCAGGTACGAGCGCAGCGACGGATAAAGGCCTCGGCTGAAGGGACCCCCACCTCCTCCTCCTGACTGGGAAACAAGGGTGGCTGGTAACCTAGACAGCATTCAAAAGGGGATAGCTTGGAGGAGGAAGAGGTGTGACAATTAATTGCGTACTCTGCCCAAGGCAATTGGTGGCTCCATGATGTGGGGTTATTGGAGCATAGACAGCGGAGAGCGGTCTCAATAACTTGATTGGCCCGCTCAGTCTGGCCATTGGACTGGGGATGAAAACCTGAAGAGAGACTAACTGATGACCCTAGAAGAGTGCAAAAGGCTTTCCAAAACCGTGCAGTGAATTGAGGACCTCTGTCAGAAACTATGTCAGTGGGGATGCCGTGGAGTCTGATGACGTGTTGTACAAGTAAAGATGAGGTTTCTTTGGCTGAGGGAAGTTTGGTGAGGGGAATGAAGTGAACCGCTTTAGAAAACCTATCAATTATGGTGAGAATAGTGGTGTTGTTGTTGGAGGGGGGTAAACCAGTGACAAAATCAAGTGTGACCAGGGACGGTGAGGGATAGGAAGTGGCTGTAATAAACCTGAAGGGGGTTGATGTGAAACCTTATTCTGGGCACAGACTGAGCAGGCAGATACAAAGTTTGTGACGTCCACCTTCATGTCGGGCCACCAGAATCTTCGTCGTATGAATGTGAGGGTGCGGTTAATGCCAGGGTGACAGACGAGTTGAGACGAATGACCCCACTGAAGGACTTGGGACCGGGCAGCTTCGGGCACAAAAAGGTGATTGGTGGGACAGCGACTGGGGCCAGCCTCCCCATTCTGCGCCGCCGAACGATGTCTTCAATCTGGAGTTGGACCGCGTTAATGAAGACATTCCTGGGGAAGATGGTGTCGGGAGAAGGATCCTTGGTAGGAGGGTCGAAACGGCGGGAAAGGGCATCGGGCTTGGTGTTCTTGGCTCCCGGGCGGTAGGCAAGAGTAAAATTGAATCTGGAAAAAAAAAGTGACCATCTAGCTTGTCTCGAGTTCAGCCTCTTGGCAGTCTGGAGGTACTCCAAGTTCTTATGGTCAGTCCAGACTAAAAAAGGTACTTGAGCGCCCTCCAGCCAATGCCTCCACTCCTCCAAAGCCAGTTTGACAGCAAGTAACTCCCGGTTACCTATGTCGTAATTCTGCTCAGTAGGAGTCAAGCGGTGAGAGTAAAACGCACACGGATGGATCTTGTTATCCTTAGGAGATCGCTGTGATAGAATGGCCCCCACTCCGATGTTAGAAGTGTCTACTTCCACAATGAATTGTGCAGATGGATCAGGATGGATGAGGATGGGGGCTGTGGTAAAGTGCTGTTTGAGAGCGCTGAAGGCTTGCTCAGCCTTGGGATTCCAATCAAACCTGACCTTGACCGATGTGAGAGCAGTGAGGGGGGCGGCCAGGGAGCTGTAGTTACGAATGAATCTTCGATAAAAGTTGGCAAAGCCCAGAAAACGTTGTAACTCTTTATGAGTCTCTGGTCGGGGCCACTCCGTGACAGCCTTGATCTTCTGCGGATCCATTTCCAGGCTCCCGGCCGAAATTATGTATCCCAAGAAGGATGTCTTGGTGCAATGGAACTCGCACTTCTCAGCTTTAACAAACAGTCTATTCTCCAGCAACCGCTGGAGGACCCTTCGAACGTGCTCCGTGTGTTCAACGAGGGAATTGGAGTAGATGAGAATATCGTCCAGGTAAACAAAGACAAACTGATTGATCATGTCACGGAGTACGTCATTAACCAGGGTTTGAAACACTGCCGGAGCATTCGTGAGCCCGAATGGCATCACCAGGTATTCCCAGTGTCCAGTGGGAGTGTTAAAAGCAGTCTTCCACTCATCCCCCTCTCGGACGCGCACCAGGTGGTAGGCATTGCGAAGATCCAACTTCGTAAAAACAGTAGCATCCTGTAGCAGCTCGAATGCAGACATCATGAGGGGAAGAGGATACCTGTTCTTGACAGTGATGTCATTCAGGGAGCGATAGTCAATGCAGGGGCGAAGTGACCCATCCTTCTTTCCCATGAAGAAGAACCCTGCACCAGCAGGTGATGATGATGGGGGGATAATGCCAGCCGCCAGTGACTCTCCGAGGTACTTCTCCATAGCTTCGGTCTCAGGGCGGGACAGTGAGAACAGTCGCCTCCTGGGAGGAGTGGTTCTGGGCCTCAGGTTGATGGCGCAGTCATAAGGGAGATGAGGAGGCAGGGAGGTTGCTCGGGATTTACAGAAGACCTCTCCTAGGTCCAGGTACTCGGAAGGAATGTTCTTCAGGTCGGATGGTTTCTTGGAAGGGGGGCTCGGGACAGGAGAGTGGGCCTTTAGAAGACAGTGAGCAGCACAGAATGGGCTCCAGCCCAAAACCTCATGTCTTCTCCACTCCATTTCGGGATTGTGCTTAGACAGCCAGGGATGTCCAAGGATAATGGGCGAGTGGGGAGAATCGATGATGTGGAGCCGAAGCTCTTCTTGATGGTTGCCAGAGATGAGGAGTTTGATGGTTTCACTGGAATGTATAATGTTCGCCAGTGTCTGGCCGTTGAGCGAGTTAGCCAACAGGGGGCGTGAAAGTCCGGACATAGCAATCCCCCATCTGGCAGCTGCTCCTGCGTCCAAGAAGTTCTCCTCAGCTCCGGAGTCGATGAGGGCGGAGGTCTTCCTAATCTTGTTCCCCCACTCAAGTGTCACAGGAAGGCAGGTGCGGTTCTTCGAGGAGGATTCGACCGGTATCACGCCCACTAGTGCTACTCGACACACTAGTGGGCGTTGGCTTTTACCGGACAATCTGAAATGAAATGTCCGGGTTGACCGCAGTAGAGGCAGGACCTGGTGTTCATACGTCGGTCTCTCTCCTCTCTGGTCAAGCGAGCACGGGCCACTTGCATTGGCTCTGATTCCGACACTTGAGCAGGAGGTGATCTAGAGGAAGTGGACGGAAAGGTTCTGGTCCTGCTTCCCTCAGCCACAGTTCTGGAAAACGCCCTTGACCCCTGGAGGCGCTGACGATCCTGCAGCCGAGCGTCCACACGTATGGCCATGGAGATGAGGCCATCGAGATCCCCAGGCAGGTCACGGGTGAGGACCTCATCCTTGACCTGGTCCGACAGGCCATTGAGGAAAGTATCGAACAATGCTTTCTTCTCCCATCCGCTGGAGGTGGCCAACGTCTGGAAGTCAATCGCATAATCCGACACCGATCTTCTCCCTTGGCGCATCTGGAGCAGCTCACGGGCAGCCTCGTGACCATGCTTGGACCTGTCGAACACCCTCCTCATCTCAGTGGTAAACAGGGTCGAAGTCTGGCAGCAGGGAAGCCCTGCCTCCCATGCAGTCGTTCCCCACTTCTTAGCACGTCCAGTTAGTTGAGTGATGATGTAAGCCACTCTGGACTGCTCAGTGGGGAAGGTGGAAGGCTGCAGCTGGAAGACTAGCTGGCACTGTACCAAGAAGGATTGGCAACCTCCAGGCTCACCGGCATACTTCTCCGGAGGCGGCAGTCGTGGCTCGCGGGGTGGTGTAGGTTGGAAACCCGGAGGGGTTTGCACGGGCGGTTGCTGGGGGACGATGCCGGGTGCAGATGTTCGCAAGGCAGATGTCAGCTCAGCCACAAAGGACTACAGGGTCTGGAGGTGTTGGGTCACTGTGTCCAGATGTGCTTGGTGACGTCCCAGCATCGCGCCTTGTTGCTCTAGTGCAATGCGCACTTGAGCTGGGTCCATGGTGGTCAGAACGTACTGTTAAGTTCTGATAAGGACCCAAACGCAGACCACAGGTAGCAGGCAAAAAACGTTGTTTATTCAGTCCGAGTTCAGAAGCCAGGTAATCAGAGATAGAGACAGTACAAAATCGAAATCCAAAAGAATAGTCAAAAAACGTAGCAAGAGTCAAAAAACCAGAAAAACACGGCAAACAAAACAGAAAGGAAAGGCAGACTCGAAGTCGTACAAAGGGTTGTCTCAGGAATCTCAAATAACAAAGGCTTACTAGTAATCGGCACAATGAAATTGATCAACGTTCTGACAAAGAAACACTGCACACTGAGGGCTTATAAACACTGGGGAAGGATAAGACAAAGGAGGGTCAGGTGTGAGAGAGGGCGGGGTTACAAACAAGACAAAGGTGATAACAATGGGAATCGATAATACAATAATGGGGGAATGACAAAGACGTGGACCGGATTCACGAAAACACATTGAAGACAACATAGCCTGGATCAGAGGCAGACTCGTGCTCAGATTGGTAGGCGGAGTTACAGGCTAGAGACAGGTGCAGTCAATATGCGAAGGCAGCAGGAGTCAGGTAAAGCACACGAGAATGGAATGTTAAAGCGTAGAAGATATGTTAGTATTGATTAGTAAATAACTCAAATACGGGGGTTAGTTTAGTTTAGTAACACATGGCTGACACATCTGTCAGGGAGCTAACAGGGCTGTTATCAGTTATCCTCTCTACACATCCAAGTAATATGAGGATTATTATCCACGTTGGGTCTTTTGACATTCTGCGAAGGAAAACTGGCTCTGAGATCCTGAAAAAAGACTTTTCCCTGCTACTGGAAAAACTGAGCGACTGTCAATCGCAACATATATTCATCTCAGGCCCCATTCCAACTTTGGGGAAAGGAATCGAATCTTTTAGCAGACTCCTTGGCCTGAATACATGGCTGACATCGGCGTGCCTCACCCATGGGATAAAGTTTATTGACAATTTCAATATCTTTTGGAACTGCAAAGACCGCTTCAGACCCGATGGGGTTCATCCAAACAACACTGGATCCAGACTACTTGGTGCCAACCTACATCATGCTCTTGGAATGCCATATCCAAACAAGATAAGCGTGAAGGACAGCGCGCACAGGCAGACAGCTGGTATCTCTCCCCCCTCACCTGACCCTCTGCTCCACATCACCCAAGGCATTCGGAGGATGTCTCTGTCCAAATCAGGGACCCAACGACCCCCCTCTCCCCCTCCACCACACTCACCAATCAAGGAGTTAATCAAAGCTGCCACGCTGAAGCTCAGTCAAATTGATGAAATATTACACAGCAATAACCACAGACATCATCACTCAGGTGTCTACCAGAGATGAGACAGACCCCATGCCGCTTCTTTAAACATACCGGTGATCTTAAACAGCCGGTGGCATGGTCAAACACATCGCAACAATCACAGACCATCCGGTACCTGTCTCAGTAATCTTAAATTTGTTACTGTTCAGCCACAACCAGTCTTCTTTCCTGTCACAGAATCCCTACAGCTGAAATTAGCTCTTTTTAATGTCAGATCCTTGGCTAACAAATCCTTTTTGGTTAATGATCTGATAATTGAAAGGAATTTGCATTGCATGTTTTTAGTTGAGACCTGGCTAAACAGCACTACTGGTGTAGCAACACTGATAGAGGCTTGTCCTCCAAACTATTATTTTTATCAGTCAGTCAGAAAAAACAGGAAAGGAGAGGGGATTGCAGCCATTTTCTCTACACAGTTTGTGTGTAATGATATGGACCTGGGTGAATTTACATCATTTGAATATCTTGCTCTTGAGCTCAAAGCAGAATTATCAGTGCTCATCATTACATTATATCGGCCACCAAGATATTCATCACTATTTCTACAGGAATTCTCAGAGCTGATCTCACTTGGTATCACTAGATATGATAGATTAATCCTGAATGGAGACCTGAATATTCATATTAATAAAAGGAATGACTCCAAAGCTATGGAGCTTATGAATTTACTGGACAGCTTTGAACTTACCCAACATGTAAAGGAAGCCACTCATCAGCATGGTAACACCCTAGACTTAGTAATAACAACAGGGTTAAACATTGATAATGTTTTAGTACTCAAATTACCTATTTCTGACCATCACTGTGTGTTTTTTGATGCCAACCTAACCTTAACAAAGACCAAAAGGGAATTTTTGGTCCAAAGGAGATTCCTAGATAGCAAGGCTGAAGCAAAGTTTTCTAACATCATGAGATCGCTTGAGCCATTTAGTTATGACTGCTCTTTAAATGACATGGTTGAAAATTTCAACAATACCTTGTCATCTGCTTTAAATACTGTTGCTCCACTAAAGATTAAAAAGAGGTCGACTGACACAATCTCCCCATGGCTAAACAATAACAGTGTTAATGATATTAAGAGAATCTGTCGGGCAGCTGAAAGAAAATGGAGGAAAACTAGGCTCACAGTTCACTGTAATATATACAAAGAAGCCATGACTGCCTATAACAAAGCAATACGTCTGGCAAGAAAAGATTACTTTTCCAAGATTATTACAGAAAATGAAAACAAGAATACACCTAGCATTCTTTTTTCAACAATTGATCGATTAATTAACCCTGTGATGACTGCTGATCCTGACATTGCGTCCAGTTCCACATCTAGATGTAATGAGTTTGCTACTTTCTTTCAAGAAAAGATATCCAGTATTCGTTCACAAATCTCCCAGGTCAACGTAACTACAGAATTAGATGATCAATGTAGACAAATTGATGCTGTCATGGATTCATTTGAGCAGATTGACACGCAAGCTTTGAGTGAAATTATCTCTCAAATTAAACCCTCAACCTGCTCACTTGATCCCATCCCCACAAAGTTCTTCAAAAAGGTGTATGATTGTTTACTTGATGATGTTTTGGAAATTGTGAACTGTTCTTTATCAGCTGGCATATTCCCCACCACCTTGAAATCTGCCATTGTGAGACCAACACTGAAAAAAGGCATTTAGACAGCTCTGTGCTCAGTAATTTCAGGCCTATATCCAACATCCCTTTTTTAAGTAAAATCCTAGAAAAAAATTGTTTTTAGACAACTGAATCAATTCCTGATTAGATACAACACCCTTGAAAAATACCAATCAGGCTTCCGATCTAACCATAGCACAGAGACTGCCCTGGTAAAGGTTGTAAATGACCTGCGGGTAACCATTGACAGTGGCGGTGTTGCTGTTCTAGTTTTACTGGACTTGAGTGCTGCGTTTGATACAGTGGATCACAACATTTTAATGCACCGTCTGGAACATTGGGTGGGTCTTTCGGGACCAGTACTAGAGTGGTTTAAATCTTACCTTACTGGGAGAGGATTTGTTGTTGCACTAGGAGACGCTGTGTCTGACACGGTTAGTATTACATGTGGGGTCCCTCAAGGATCTATTCTTGGGCCTTTACTGTTCTCTTTGTATATGCTACCACTGGGTAACATCATTAGAAAGCATAGTGTCAATTTCCACAGCTATGCTGATGACACACAATTGTACATTTCTGTGTTCCCTGGTGATACAAGTCCACTCAGCTCACTGGAGAAGTGTCTGAAAGATATAAAAATGTGGATGTCCCAGAATTTTCTCCAGTTGAACGATGACAAAACAGAGGCCATTTTAATTGGACCAAGACCTCAAAGAGATGCAATATCAAAAAATCTAGAGCATCTGGGCCTATGCAGTAATCGGGAAGCCAAGAATCTAGGCGTTATTATAGATAATGACCTAACCTTTGAGCCCCATATAAGAAATGTTACTAAAATTGCCTTCTTTCATTTAAGAAACATTGCAAAGGTCAGACCTCTCCTCCGACAAGCAGACGCAGAAAAGCTTATGCATGCTTTTATCACAAGTCGCCTTGACTACTGCAATAGCCTTCTCTCTGGTCTCCTCCAAAAAAGCATAAAAAAACTACAGTTAGTTCAGAATGCGGCTGCAAGGGTATTGACTGGCACAAAAAAGAGACCACATTACCCCCACACTCCTTAAACTACACTGGCTACCTGTGCGTTTTAGAATAGATTTTAAGGTTCTTCTTCTAGTTTTTAAAACGATAAAAGGTTTAGCACCAACATACTTAGGTGACTGCATTCAGGAACATGTGCCTAGTAGAACCCTTAGATCCTCCACTGCTTCTCTCTTAGTGATTCCCAAAGTAAACCGTAAGAGAAGCGGTGAGGCGGCTTTTAGCTTTTATGCCCCTAGGCTTTGGAACGCCTTACCAGGCAATATCAAAGAGGCAGAAACTCTTAACATTTTTAAGAAACTTCTTAAAACACACCTATTTAAACTTGCCTTTAGTTAGCTTGCTCTGCCTTTTAATTTTAATTTAAATTTAATTTTCTTACTTTTAGGACTGACTGTGTTTTTTATTATTTTTATTACCATGTACTAGTCTAACTTATTTATCTTTAAGCTTATTTATCTTTTTAAAGCTGTTTTATCTATTATTATTATTTTATTTTATTTATTTTCTTTCTTTTATTCTGTATAGTGGGGTGAAAGAAGAGGCCAGTAGGGCGCTCAATTTAAAAGTTTGACTAGGGACCGACGGGTTCGTCACTCTGCGGAGTGATTCAAACTGTGGAGGCTGTATGCTGCTCCCACCCATGGGAAAATGAAAATCAAAACGTAGAAAGAGGCCAGTAGGGCGCTCAACTTAAAAGTTTGACTAGGGACCGACGGGTTCGTCACACTGCAGAGTGATTCAAACTGTGGAGGCTGTATGCTGCTCCCACCCATGGGCAAATATACCTCGAAGGAGGGACAAAAGTCCTGCAGCGGAGCTGGCAGGTATATTACCACCCAGAGAGAGAGGCTGTACGGTGCGTAGCAGATGGCAGGTAGCAGGCTGTTTGTGGTAGGAGTGTTTGTTGGGGAGACACCAGTGTACAGAGAGACATCAGTGTACAGACACACCAGTGTACAGAAACCGGGGCTATCTATTCATACACTAGCCTTTTATCTGTTTTTATCTTATTTCCTTTTATTTCCTTTCCTTTATGTCTATTTTTCTTCTATTGCTTTTGTTCTGTATTTTGTTTGTTTTTTATTGTTGTGAAGCACTTTGGGCTGCATTTTATGTATGAAAGGTGCTATACAAATAAAGTTTATTATTATTATATTATTATATACATTAGTAGATTTAGTAAGTGTAATCTAAACTAGATAACCACAAGTGCAATAAGTAATTGTTAGTATTATCTACAGTTTAATACAAAAAGACTGAAGAAAGAATACGAGACACGAAGGAAGGCAGAAATCCCGAATACTTCCGAAATCACCTGAATAGTGCCAGCACGATACAGGGGAGTGACAACTCGGAACACAGCACACAGACAGAGGGGATCTGAGGGAAATGTAAATAGTACAGGAACCAGGGCTATGGGAAATGAATATGAAAAATAATAAAGTTACAGAAAATAATACACAAATAACACAGAACCATAACAGATGTTTGCACACAACCCTGAAGGCAGCATGCCTTTTATTAGATTGCTAGGGTGTTTCCATATGCAAATCTACATGAACATGCACACGCATTCAATTCATGAACATTCATCCTTTGATACACCTAGGATACGTATAAAATTGAAGGTCTGCGCATATTTCATGAATCCCACATTGATTTTTCATAGGAACTGTTATTAAGAACAAAAGAAGAAAGGTTTTGTGAACGAGGCCCATTGTTTGGTACACTCAGTATAACCCAGTGAGCAAAAGCCAGAATCTAGACATCTAGAGGGGTGGATATCTAGCTTGAGAGACATTTTGACATATACGGACTAAGTTAACCCAGATCAGATTTTACCCGGATATAGGCTGGCTACTTCCTAGTCGGCCAACTTTTCAGCCAAATGAAGCTGGGTTTTCAACTGAACGCCTAGACGGTTTCTCACCAACATTTCAGCACAAAAATGTTCACTGGGAAGCATCATGCAGGGATGATTGCTGAGTATGCCTACATCACTGACTGCTTTCAACCGGTTAAACAACTGCTCACAGCATGCAGCAGAAACGTTTACACCTAAGCAAATTGACTGAATGCAACTGAGATGAATAACCAAATTTCACAAATGATTACGTGGTTTCAGACACACCCTATAAGAGAGCAGGCAAGGATAACAGAGAAGGGTTGATTAATCACTCACATGCTGCCTCAGTAGATCCTGTTGGTGTGAGCCCAGCCCGAGCCTGAAGCCCTTTCTCCCACAATCAGAGACTCGGAAGTGGCCTGGAAGTTATGGGTCCATCTGAAGCACAAGAGCGTCTCTCGAAGATAGCCCCACTGCCGGACCTCAGGTGGTGGACTAGAGAGGTTCATATTGTAATAGAGTTTTACGCCAGCTTGTGGCAAAAATTACTGGAGTTAAAGGAGAAACTGGATGCACTCCACACACTACCTTCTGAAATATTAAACCAACCATTGTTTCAAAAACGTAGCTTGTAGATGCATGACTTGCATGTACTAGAAAGTGTCACTCTGGAGAATAGCGTCTGCTAAAATGTCTGTAATGTAATGTTTTATTCCGATCTGATTGTGTTTGGAAAGTGCAGCGCAACTTTGGAAAGACGTTTTACCGAAAATAAGTGTAAATAGGCTACCAGTAAGATTTTAAGAAGCTGTCTGTCTTGTTTATTGTTGATCTACAGCATTTTTGGTTACCTAAGGTTTGTTTGGCACTGGGCTTCGGCCATTATCACTTTGTGCACTACGAGGGATGTCCCATCAGTGAGAACAAAAGGATGCAGACGCCTTTTGGCATTGACTCTGGTGGTTGTAGACCCTGAAAAAAGCCTGGCGGTTCTAGTGTTAAGATTGGTACATGCATTTTCAGTGACAGTTTTGTTGAGGTGGGGTGAGTCTGCCTGTTTGCAGTTTATATCAGAACAATAGTGATATAAACTGACTATGTAGGATAGCAGGACTTGTGGTAGTCATGTGGATTGCCCTGTGCATTAATCACTCGCTGCCATTATGATAATTTGTTTTCAAAAAATGCTTTAGCGGCAGATGAAATAAAATACAGTGTGGTTCAGTCTTTCCTGCTTGTGACACCCAGTTGGGAAAAGTTAAGTGCAATAAATAGTTTTCACTTTACTGTATAGTAACTTTATTATTGCTTTTTTACTTATTTATTTAAATCATGTGACCTATTTTACACATAATCCACAAGCTTCCATGTTAAAACTCCAGACTAAAATTCTGGTCCAGTGGTTCCCAACCCTGTTCCTGAAGATCTACCATCCTGTAGGTTTTCACTCCAACCCTAACAAAGTACACCTCATTCAACAGCTAGAGATCTCCTTGATAATAGCGAACAGAAAAATTAAACGGAACCTGGCCAGGATTCTGCAAAACACAGACCTGCTCCAAGAATACAAAATCATTTCGGCCTACAAAAAAAAAAAAAAAAAACCTTAAGAATCATCTAATAAGTAGTAAACTACCGGAAATCATTTACCCACACAAGGCCCGATATTTTACAAACAGGCCACTACAGTGAAAAACAACACTACAAACACAACATACCTTATTAAACAAACACTCACAGTTAACACATATAACTGCATATATGTCATAAAGTGCAAGCACTGTGACATAAAATATGTAGAAGAGACAGGAAATACAATTAAGACCAGATTGGCACAAAACATATATAACATCAAAAAATCATAGAAAAACAGACACACACATAGTGGCTCATTTCCTACACCATGGACTTGAAGCAGTAGAAATATCGGGCCTGCATTCGAACATTAACTGGATACAGGAGGACAAACGTAGGACAGAAAGACATTGGATTAGAAAATTCAAGACCATATTCCCAGGAGGATTAAACAAACGGTAAAACCTCAACACAAGAGGGACCAAATTCTTCCTACTTAAAGGCTGCAGTACACTGAATGGCCAGTGCAAACTTTTCTTTCCCAAGGGGCCCTCATAAGGGGTAACTTGGGAAATAAAGATTTTTTCCAAAACCTAGAGGTCTCCTTGAGCTGCTGATTAGTATAATCAGGTGTGAAAATCTACAGGACGGTAGATCTCCAGGAACAGGGTTGGGGACCACTACTCTGGTCCTTTGGTTCTATGGAATACTGTATTCCAATTCTGCACCTTTGACTCTGTGGCACATTGCATTTTTTGTGCTCAGAAAGCAACCATGTATTGGGGAAATAACTTTATTTTAAACAAAAAAAAAAAAACATCTATTTTTTTACTATCTGTAGATGAGCAGTGTTCATTTGTTCATCAGTGTTCATATTGTGTTCAAGTGTCATATGCTGCTTGACAAGACAGTGTTCCTAGGATTTAGGCAAATTACTCCTGATGACTTTGGTGGGAAAAACTTTGCTCCTGTTTAACATGAAAATTACATGTAGGCATTCGTGCTCTTGGCTACCTGTACAAATCAACCAATTATACATGTATGGGCACTTTGTCAATCAAGCATCTGGTGAATCAATATGATGTTCCTATCTTTTATAATGTATCTTAAAAGACAGCATACACAGCCATTTCAGTGTTTCCCCTAGTTAATTGCAAAATTATTTCAGATGAAGTCTATGACATGTTGGTGAATTGTTGATGGGAACAACAAATCCAAAGACCAGTTTTGCTAGGCATGACAGAATTTCTAAAGTGTAGATTTACTTCTGACTTTTCTTTATTTATCAAACCATATTTGGTAAGATGACTGCCACAATAAGCAAAAGTAAAAATAAAAATTTTCCTTTAACTAAACTAACATTGTATAATAATCTTACAACACGACGGCGTATTCTGAGTGGCATTTAGCTAGTGTTCTTTACTGCTCACAGAACTGTACCTGTATTTTCTATGGACTTATCTTGTCATTTTTTTATCATTTAAACATATATTTTTAAAAAAGAAGAAAAAAATGTTTGTTTAAACATTTACAAAAATTGTACTCATTTAACATCCATACTTGTGAAAATACATGCAATATTAGGCTATACTGTACTATTTAACAAAATCATACCTTACTGATAAATAAAATCAGTTACAGCACTGCAGAACATACAGTAGGTAATAAATGGAATAAAAAATGGAACATCTGGAGCACTCTCAAATTTTGTGCAAAATAGATTGCATTTTAACATATTTGCAAATCAGAGAACAATTTGACCCACATGCAGCCTATGTGCTGAAAGCCTGCGTGTGACTTACACCCTATTCCTCTTCATGGAGTTCACACCCAAACCACTAATTCACCCCAGTGGACTAGAAATAGAGTGAAATAGAGTAAGCACTTTATGCTGACAACACACAGATAACATGGTGGCAGTTAAAAAGGTAAATAAAATGTTTGTTTTTTAAAAATATATATTTTCAGCTCCTTCCAGAGTGCAACAGACTTGCTTTTGAGTGAAATTTCACCCAAGTTAACCACAATTTGAAAGTGTTAAAATGTTGATTAATCATTCAAAGTAGTTCCCCAATAAACAAAGAGGTTGACTAAACTCATCTTTACACCCAAATAACAGTGCTACAATGTATTCTTTGCAAAACAACAACAGAAACACTTTAAAGGGCAATTTACCCTTCATCAAAGCATGTAAATCACAGCTTGTAATTAAATATTTTTTCTATCTGGCACAAATGCTGTTTATATTTAAGCACTGTGATTGATGAACATAGCCATACTGCTTTATGACTGGTTTGACAATCTTGAGTGATATATCATTTCATTATTAGTGATATATCATTTCATATCATTACCAAATCCCTTGCATAAATCTTTAAGACTCAAATAATAATAATAATAATATATTCCATTTATATAGCGCTTCTCATTTGCTGTGGTCCACAGTGTCAAACACCGCACTGAGGTCAAGGAGGACCAGGATGCTAGGTGAGCCAGAGTCGGCAGCCATCAGCAGGTCGTTGGTGACCTTTAACAGGGCTGTTTCGGTGCTGTGGGTGGGCTGAAAACCAGATTGGAAAACTTCAAAGAGCTTATTGGCAGACAGATGTGGCTAGAGCACAGTTTCCCAACTACAACTCCAGACAAAGGAAGTGCTCTCACTTTCAACTTGAGGGGTTTCTTCTCCTGCCTTATTTTTCCATATAGTTCAATAGGAGAATTTGTCAGGGGAAACAACCCTTAAAGTGATCCATCCATATCTACTGCATATCTGACAGCAGAGAGATGGTTTGAGGCTTGTATGATACCTCAGACCTTTGATGACTTACAGCCATTTTACCAATCATGTATTCCATACTGTTCCAGCATAATTTTCAGTTAAATCTAGTCCCACCCCCCAATTTCCATAGAGATCCATTCAAATGCAGAGGCGTTATAGTATCGCTTGTAAGAGTACCAGAAAATAAGTATCAAGAATATTTTGATGTTGTTTAAAAATTGAAAGGCACAGTCAACTTAGTGTATGTAAACTTATGACCCACTGGAATTGTGATTTAGTGAATTAAAAGTGAAATAATCTGTCTGTAAACAATTGTTGGAAAAATTACTTGCGTCATGCACAAAATAGATGTCCTAACTGGCTTGCCAACACTATAGTTTGCTAACATGAAATCTGTAGAGTGGTTAAAAATGATGACTTCAACCTAAGTGTATGTAAACTTCCGACTTTAACTGTAGGCGTGTGCACAACATGCGTACACCTTCCTGTCTGTTACACATAGGGGCGCACACAAGCATGATAAAAATATCAAGATTACAATGTGAAATATTATTGTGTTGGCTATATTAAAAAATGCAAAATAATAAAAGGATCCATAGGTGAAAGACCACATACCGGTCCCTCAGTGAAGGGGAATGCTGCATTAAATTGCTTTCAACCCACTCCATCAACATCCAGGCGATGTGCAATGGTACGTGTAAGGTTACATGTAGACTATTTGGAATTGCCTATATTTGCCATAGTTCCTGTAATCTTCCAGGGGGGACAATCTTCTGTTACGGGACAATGGCTATGTATTAAAAACTTTGCTGATAACGCCTATATCAAGCCTATATGGTTATGATGTTATTATGTTATTAATATCTCCATGAGAACAGCCTCATGGAATTGATGTTTGACAATTGCTTCATTGTATAATCAAACTAAATTCGTTAAACATGCAGGCTAATTTGGCGTTTTCTAAGGTGAGACGGAAGTCATATTCTGGTCATTTATTCTCAGCCGTTGCAGGTGCTTTTGACGAAATTTAACTGCATATATTTTTGAAAATAACAGCACTTTCGGGAATCACTGGGAACCGTGCCAGTGTTAAAGGGTAATTCCAACCGAAAACAACATTAACCTTACTTAACATATCAAGGCCCAATTAATTAAGTCTCTCTTTGTGGCTGGCCAAAAAAATTTTTTTATATAAAGTTGAAAATTCGGTAGAGGTATACATCATTTTGAGGTATACCTCTACCACTTCCTCGTTTTTGAAAGACTACAGTTTGTCAATTGGGCGTGTAAATTACATAGGCATGTAGGCGGAGCTAGCGAGGGAAGAAATGCTCCATGACCGTTTGTCACTGTTCTGTTCTGAGTACCGTGGTAGGCACACATCGTAGATCAAGCTATCTAACATTGCTATTTTATTATAATGTCAGAAATTTACATTGATAGGCTATGTTATTTCCTAAACATGTTTTGGGAAAGTAAACCAAACAGGACTCGAGTGCTGTCGGTTACAGAGTGGACAAATGATAGCATATAACTCAGCGGCCTCCGGTCTCATTCCCTGACATCGTCTGCCTTATTGAATCACCTGGTAAGGAACCATGCCAACTACATTATGATCGCTGACCATGAAAAGTAGACTAGCATTAGCAAGCTGACCATAATCGAACGGCATTAAGCAAAGGTGCAAATCCGCGTTTTGGAATCTGTTTGCCATGCAGTAGCTAGACGCACATCAGCTTTTTGGCATTTAGAAAATTGCAATGTTTTAAATATAGCCTATTACTAGATTTTGTCATAGGTGGAAGGCTTCTGTTTTGAGCCCAAATACACAGCGCTGAAATCGCTGCCAAATAGGATTGCTTCGACATGAACCTTCCCAGTAGAAAACATTTCCATTTCATTTGGAATTGCAGTGGTTACCACATGGAGGCTAGCTACACCACTCGTTTACCTCAGTTAAGTGTTTGAATTTGTTGTTTGAAGTAGTATGTGCAAGACGAGCGGTAAAATTTCCAGTCCCTCCGCTCTGGTCATAACGTTATTCAGTGCGACTGCCGAGAGTCTTAACTATTGTAGTTCAGAGTAAACAAAGTACCTGGTACATGCGCAGTAGTTTGGGGCTATATCTCTGCTCTCACTACAGGTAGAAAGTTGACTGAGAGCTCATTTTAATCAGGAGGAGAGCTACCTTTCTACAAATCAAACAACTCTTCGGTGGAATTCCCCTTTAAACCTTAATGTTAACCCCTTGGCGCAGATGGCAAATTTCACCTATTTAGGGGGTGCTCTGTTTAAGGCTTTATAACTCCAGGTGTGAGCATCAAATAAACTTGATAAATGGCTTAAATGTAACAAGACAGGTGTACCATTTACAATACAAACTTAGATTTGTTTATTTTCATAATTTAAGTCAGAATAAAGTGCCACAAATGCAAAGAAACTTTGGAAAAATAAAAAGATAATTTTTTTTAAGTTTGCTGAGAGCTACATAAGTGAAATCGGTAATATATATACATTTCCTGGATCATAAACTCCATGTCCACAAGTTTTGCTAAATCTGACGATGATATGCAGAAATACTAAAGGTCTATGATGCAAAATAGCAGTGTACCCTGTTGTCCATTAGTGTCTCCAAATCTATCCAAATGGCTAAATTGTGCTCTGCTCTAAATAAATAAAAATAATGATATATTTAACTACAAATCAACAGTTTTGACTCATAAAAGTCACTTTTGCATAATTTTCAAGTGGGAATTACTATATTTTCATCAGTATAGGGGGGTAGATATCTATGGGTGTTAGGTTTCTGCATTCTGTCTTTCTTTGTACATTTATGTTTCTTATTGTGAGCTTGTTTGTTTATTCTTATTAGGTTCTTTATCATTTTTCTTATCTTGCATTTATTTTCATTTATGATTTCACTGTTCCGTGTTTGTATTACCGTCACTCCCGTCTTCGTTACACTATCCGGGTGTAATGTAATGTATTCGGGAGCCTTTGGTGATTTCGGGTTTCGCTGTATTTCCACTCTCGTTTACTTCCTTCTTTACTAATTACTCTTGTTAATACTACTAATCTACTCATTACTACTAACTGCTTAGAATTAGGTTCCGTACTAAAATACTAACGACTAACTTGTAAATAATACTAATCAACTAATTTACTAACGTCAGGGAATTAGAGTTTCTACTAACCTACTAATTTACTAATGCAATCTTAGTTTCCATCTGCAGCTGTTTTTCGTTTCTTCTGTTCTATCTCTGAATATCTTTCTGGAATTCTGTACTCGCTACAGCTGTACCTCATTTCCGCATTCCTCTGTCTCATTGTGTGCACGGGTTTCTCTCAATCCAGGTCATCTGTATGTTAACAGTTCAGTCCAGTCCGTGTCTTTCGTCTTCCCTCGTTATTGTATTATCAGCTTCGCTTATCGTTACATTGTGTTCACCTGTGAGCAATTTCCCTTCCCTGCCTCTGCACACCTGATTCCCATTTTGTCTGTCTCCCTCAGTGTATATAACCCTGTTATTTCAGTCTTTCTTGTCGAGTTCGTCACCGTTGTTTTTTTTTTTGTGACAGTGGTCTTACTAGTTTTCTGAGTATCTTCCCGAGTTGTCTGTTTGTTTTCTGAGTATCCGTTTCTTAGTTTTGTTATCCCGAGTCCGTCTCCTGTCTTTATTTTATTTTTGTATTCTGTCTTCGTTTTGTTTTCTTTTTGTTTCCCTTTACACCTCCCTGGTTTTGGACTTCTGCCTGTGTTCTCACGACTGATTTTGTACTTCTGCTGTGCCTTCCCGGTTCCGACCCCAGCCTGTTCTGTGGCTACTCTTTGGACTCTGTTTTTGTACCATTGCCCTGTCTTCCCGGTTTACGACCCTGCCTGTTTTGTACTACGGATTGCTGCCTTGCCCCTATATTAAACTTCGGTTTTCCTACTTCCCGCCTGCTATTGGGTCCTGTTTCCCACCTACCGAAACAATGGGTCCAAAATCCCTATGCAAAACATGTCATAAAATGAATAAAATTAGTTTTGTCCATTATAAAGCATATACATTTGCTCTTTCTGATGGCTTAAGATAAAGAAACATTGATATCAGTGTTACATACACCTAAATATGTTGCCTAAGCATTCACTCTTCTAGCTCAATAAAACGTCACTTGTCCCTGTACTCTACAGTATGTATACTTTTGTCCTGGGATTGGGATTTTGTCTGTAGTTTAAAAAAAAAAAAAAATTATTTTCCTATTCATAATGACTCCAATCTACCATACATCAGTGCACAGTAAATTGGAATGAGCATTTGTCATGCCCTAAGAGACAAGTATATACGCCATAGCCTATATTATGTGCGATAACATGAACATAAAATAGTATTCCACCATCTGCAAAATGCTGCCAAATGTTCTATCTTCAATGAACATCGGTAGCCTACATCAAAACTACATTTAACGATTGCACTACAGTATGTGAAATGCACTCAAAATGTGAAAATAACAATAGGGCTATCAAACATATTGGAAAGACAGTGCTCGAGTGGAAACATGAACATTCATATGTAGCCAGCGAGACCAAGGGCATTTTTGACGCAAAAATACTTACATACCGGAAAAGGGAAACTCCCCTCCCTAACGCGTATTCTATAGAGCTTGCGTAAAACTAGACCATTAAAACGAAAACAGCCGTTACGCTGGGCTGTAGTAAATTGTTCAAAGCACCCAAAAAGACATGGAATATACCGTTGCTAAGTTTATAATGTACTCTATTGGATAAAAAAGCCGACAACTAAACCAGAATGAACTGTAATGAATGAGACAGGCTTACGGGGCATGGGTGTATTATGTGTCGACGTATCAGATAGTGTAATAGCGGTATAAAGTGTTGTATATTTCACAAACCGATTGTACCAGACAATAAATGACCACTGAATTTTGAAAGGAACATCTCGATGTGTAAAACCAATGGTAGGATTGTATATTTTTTTCATATTTAGTAGCATATATTGCTAGTAGAATACATGGTAGAATGAGACAGTACTTTCACAGTTTATTTTGCATTTGAGTGAGCAGGGCTTTTCACAGCTTTTCTGGCATACGATCAGGCTATTGTTGGGTTTATCTCGTTGCTATGACGTTATTCTAATTTTATATGATGAATAAATATATTTATGAACTCAAACATAGACGCTATTGTCCACTATGTCACGCATGGGTAGGTATAGACTAGGTGGGGGGTTGCTTGTTAAATGGACTTGCTACAGGTAAATAGTGACACTTAGAAACTTCTTATTCAGCAGAAATCGTCACAAACCATCTACCAATAAATTTAAAACACAGTGTTTGTGATTTCCACTAATAGTTTGGCTGCAGTAGCAACAAATGTCTCCCAGTTGAGCAAAAAGATTCCGCCGGCATCACCTTCTACGCAAAGGGGTTAAAGATTATTATTGTGTGTATCAAAATGCGTCATAATGGTTAGTCGGAATAATATTGCTCATACTATTGATCCATATAGACTATTCCTTGCTCGCACTACACACGCATGAGCATGTCTGTTTCACCATCGTATAATCAATCTGCCAAGGTGGAAAAGCAGGCTTTTAAAGGGAATGGGATATGACATTTTGATTGGTTTATTGCATCCTATGCCCAAGACACACTTATGATTAATGAAGAGACTAAGTTCAGCCCACTTGTACCTTGCGCTGTACTTAGCGGCACAACACTCTTGTAAAAAGTGACTGAAGGCCATTTCATAGTCACAAAAAAAAGTATTCAAATGGACATCCGCAAGGTATGCATCAATATTAATGATGTCATAACAGACCCAAAGTGGACCCTGAGCAGACCAAGGGTTCAAGATATGACAGCCCCCAGTGACACATTTTTTGTTATTTTGGTTCTGTGCTCTAGCACTTTGAGTTTGAAAGGATAGAATAACAATGAGGTTGAAGTCAGCTTTAATTTGAGGGTATTTTCATTCATATTGGATGAACCGTTTAGAAATTATAGAACCTTTTGTACATAGTCCCCCCCATTTTCAGGCATCAAAAAATATTGGACAGTTTAACATAATGTAGAATAAAGTAATCATTTTTAATATTTTGTCGCATATCCTTTGCATGCCATGACTGCTTGAAGTCTTCGATGCCTAGACACCACCAGACGCTGGGTATCTTCACTGGTGATGCTCTGGCAAGCCCTCTTCAGTTCCTGCTTGTTTCGGGGACTTTTTGCCTTCAGTCTCATCTTCAGCATGTAAAATGCATGTTCAATTGGATTCAGATCCGGTGACTGACTTGACCAGTCAAGGATTTTCCACTTTTTGGCTGTCAAAAACCCCTTTGTTGCTCTAGCAGTATGTTTCGGGTCATTGTCTTGTTGCACGATGAAATGCCGTCCAATGAGTTTGGAGGCATTTGGTTTTATCTGAGCAGATAAAATATTTCTGTAGACCTCAGAATTCATTGTTCTACTTCCGTCTGCAGTCTAGGGGTGTGCAGCGATGCCACTATCTGTATCTGTATCTATTGGACCATCAACATTATCTGTATCTGATCAAAACTGGAAGTGGGTGGGGCTTCAACCGGAAGTGGTGTTACATATAGATAATGTCATATTTTCTAGTCTAAAATTTATTGTTAAAATTTAGTGTTCACCCCCCTCCCTGTTTTTTTCTTTTCAAAACCTTTGATAAGAACTATATTCTGGACTTTATTTTTATTTATCTAACCACCCACCCCTTAACTGGGGAACACTGAACAATAATTTTGGATAAGAACTGGAAACAGGTACAATATATAATGAAAAGGCAGTTTTATAAAAACATGAAACCATTCCATTATACATTTTAATGGAAACTATTTCCACAATCACAGACCTTTCTGATTTCTAATTGTGTCATGGTTTTGCAGATTGCCGTCTCCTCTCTGCTGCTGTTCCCTTTCAGATCCACGGGACGGCATCCTTGCCATGTTTTTCCCGCCGCCTGGCACTCATTATTCTCATCTGTTCCAGGTGTTTAGCTGGCTACTTAAGCTCAGCGCTTCCCTGTTCCTGTGCTTTTGTGTCAAACTTGCCACGCTTAAGCCAGGTAACAGGTATAGACTCAGGAGACTGCATTCCTTTTCTTTTAAAGAAACGCAAGAACTTCCATTAGATTAGAGTGTAGGATTAGATAAGTAGGATTCTTTTCTCCTTTCATTTCGCTCTGCTCTAAGTCTTATCTGTCCTCTCTGAGGCAGTTACCTTATTTACCTTTTCACCTCCTTATTTGGGCTCGTTCTTAGTTTATCGAGCCAGAGGATTTCTTCTTTTCTCGTTCTATATTTTCTGCTCGAGTCTGCGAGTTTCGCCCTCTTTTCTGGGTTGTTTTCAGTTGGCATTCACCGGGGGTTATTTCCTCTTTTTTTGATCATTTATTTCCCTGTTCTATCGGGGTTTCTTTTTTTCATTGTCCCTATTAGTGGCTCCCATGTTTGTGGGTTGCTTTTGGATCCCCCTCTGGTCGCATCTGGTCCTCCGACCCCTTCCTCTCCCTGATAGAACACAAAAGCCTTATGGAGGTACCAGCGACCCCCTCGGGGTTCGAACAAGCTCTGGCCACACAGCATGCGGCCCTGGCCGCTCATGAGCAGGGGATTCAGGCCCTCTTAAATCAGCAGCTGGTCCTTCCAGAGTCAGCAGGGACAGTTAGTGCCACCAGGAGGACTGTCTGCATGAGTTGGCGGACAGTCTTCACATACTGGCTGGTGCAGCCACACCCACCATCACACAAGCACCAGTCCCTGAGAGCTCTCCTTCTCTGCCCATCCCTTTCACTGTTAGGGAGCCCAAGCTTCAGCTCCCTCTCCGCTATGACAGGGAGTCGGGGAAGTGTCAGGGCTTTTTATCACAGTCCTTGATTTTTTTTAAGGCCCAGCTGTCACGGTTTTCCTCCCACGACTCCTGTGTAGCGTTTATCCTATCTCTACTCACCGGGACCGCTGTCGTCTGGGCTGATCCCCTGATTCGGTCTAACGCCCCTGTCATGAGCAATGCGGATAGTCTGATGGATGAGATGGGGTTAGTCTTTGACCACAACATTTCCGGTCAGGAGGCAGCTATGAGGTTAACCTTTCGCCGTCAGGGTAACAACACGGTAGCAGGTTTCTCCATCACGATCAGAGCACTGGCAGAAGAGACAGGGTGGTCTGAGGTTCTGCTTATTATGCTTTTTATTAATGTGCTTTCGGATCCCGTCAAAGACGCCCTGTTTTACGCGGCAGTGCTCGAACCACCTGATATATTCGATGCCTTGGTGACCACAGCTATCCGCATTGATAATTTGAGAATATTCCTAGAATATTCCACTTATGTTCCATAGAATATTCCTGTCATGTTTGTGGAATGTGAAGGGGAAGTTTGACAATCAAGTTTTAGGAATGTTCTGAGGACTTGAAAGGAACTGAACATTATGACATCCAGGGAACACATTGCAATGTTTGTGACATTTATGGGATGTTCCTGGAATGTTATTTTGTTATCTTGGAGTAACATTCCCCTATACACCCCAGAATGTTCCCAAAATAACATTTTGACTAACATTCCGAGAACATTCCCTTAATGCTACATATAATGTTCCTGTAATGTGAAGGGGAAGTTCGACAATCAAGTTTTAGGAATGTTCTGAGGACTTGAAAGGAACTCAACATTATGACATCCAGGGAACGCATTGCAACATTTGTGGGATGTTCCTAGAATGTTCTTCTGTTATATTGGAGTAGCATTCCCCTATATACCCAGAATGTTTCCAAAATAACATTTTGTAATGAGGTGGGAATAATGTATGGGGAATGTTAGCAATGTACTCCGGTCTCACAGTAAGGGAAAGTTAAATCCAAGCATTAGAGAAACCCAAAGGGAACGTTTCTGCTAACATTCCTAGAATATTCCCCTAATGTTACATAGAATGTTCCTGTAATGTTCGTGGAATGTGAAGGGGAAGCTCGCCCCCTCTGCTCCCATTCTGCACTCACCTCATTAACTCCCGCATACATTCCTCACTCACTTTAATTATCCCTCATGCTTCACACCTGTTTTCCCTTTATTTAAGTTCCACTCTTTGTTTGTCTCATCGCCAGTTCGTTCCATCTGTTGGCTTTGTGCTCGATGTGTTTGGTCTCTGTGTATGCTTTGTGAATTTAACCTGTTTGTTTGTCCCGTTCTAGTTTCACCCGTCCAGCCTGCTTCCCTGTTCCTGCTCGCTTTATTATTGCATCGTACTGAAAAATAAATGGAATTAACATAAAGTAGAATGCCATGCAAAACTGTTGCTGCCCATTTTCATTTAAAAAAAGAAAATACAGTACAGTGAAAATACCAAGCATGAACAAAAGTATCTCCACAGAGTGCAGATAACATTAACTTGTTATCAGAAAACATGTTCAACATAACAATATACAGTAGCTGTAAGAATATTTTCACAAAATGGCAAACAGTCTAGATGTTAGTAGTATAAAACTATAAATAACATCCTATCAGGATCTAAAACGTGTAACTTTACAATAAACAACATATTTCAACATTTTTCATTACCTACAATGTGTAGCAACGTAGTCTTAATATGAAAATAAACATTTCTCTCATAATAAAGAAGTGAATATAATGAGCTACACATCACTAGCCAAATGTGACTATTAAATACCAAATATAAAAGTATTGCATCTTACAGGAAATTTAATTAAATGGCATTCAAAACTGTTGCTGCCTATTTTCATTTCAAAAAATAAAATACAGTACTCTATTTCCAAAAGATGTCTTTGACCTTATATTATCTGGTTGTGTCCTAGAGTGGACACAACCAGAAATTGAACATGGAAAATCTGAGAGGCTCTCTGAAGTGTTATGTGATCTCCATATGTTCCCTGTTGTGCCATATTTTGCAAGTATGCACTCCAGTTGTTGCCTTCCACATAATTTGACAGTGACCACATATCATGTATGTGGATGATATGTTAGATCTCCCACAATTTCCTCTCTCAGGGATGTCACTGAGTGGAATATTCCTAGATTGGCTGACTGGTCAGCCATGGCAGAAAACTAGCAATTGCCATCTGGGTCTGGGTCAAAACGTATGGTAAGGTCTGAGGATGCATAACACTCCAGTCTCTCCTCATGTGTGTAAGGCATTAGTAACTGGCATTGTGGAGACAGACACACTGGTCACATCAGACACAGAAAACCATTGTTCTGTCACAGTGAGTTTGTCTGGCATATGAAACTGCACCTTGTATTTTGATACCTTTAAATTTCTCTTGATAATTATACCAGGCAATACCAGGTGTCTTTTTGAAACTCTGTGTGTACTATCCTTAACCCTGACCAATACTTTGTCTTTTATTTTATAAAAAGAAGGTGGATTTTTTCCAGATGCATTCCGAATCATTTGTCTGATGCAATGCTCAGTGGCCTTTTGTGCCTTTTTTCTTTACACTGTTTCTCCTCAAACTGAAGTCTTTGTTATAGGGAGGGCAGATTGGCCCGTGGATCTTGTGCGGGGTGTTCTTTACTGATCTTGGATGGAAAACATGTTAAGGGATTGGTTATCCTGTTATTTTTTCTTCCATAATATACCTCAAAAGGAGACATCCAATTCAACACCTCTTTTGGATCTTCATTCATTATTCTGGAGTAAACTGGCAAATGCTTAACCCTGTTAACTCCTCCCTTCTGAAAGTTAACAAGGTCATACATGATCTTCTTCCTTAACACCCTGTTGCTCCTTTCCACTTTACCCTGGTTCTGGGGATGGTATGATGAACTCTGAATTACTTTGACCTGGAGAGATTCCATAAGCTTCTGAACTGCACCTTTAAATTCTCTTCCTTGATCATGCTGCAAAACCATAGGTGGGCCATGCTCACAGTAGATATCTGCAAGGTGTTTCGCAATCTCTGTGCTCTGCTTACCATGTAATGGTCTCAGCCATACATACCTGCTAAACACATCAATTATAGTCAGGATGTACCGGTATGTAACACGACCATGCTTAACCATCCATTTTTCCATGTCGAGAAGGTCAATCTGAGGGCGACTTTGAACCGCTTTAGCCTTGATGGGCTTTGGAATGGGCCTGTTTTCAAATCTAGCCTTATGCAATTGGTAATGCCTGGAGGAGTTGTCCAATGTTTTTTGCACATTGTCTTCACTTATGCCAGAGTATTGTTCCTTCAATAGTTTTCATAGTTTTCTTGCACCAGACCCTTTTGTCTCATGCAGACCTCTTTTTACAATTTGTCTGATGGCACACTTCTTAGCCACCAGTTTTCCAGCACATGTTATTGCCTGTCCATCTTCACTGAGAGCGTAATGGTCTCTATTCCTCCGCATTCGAACAAGAGCAGCCCGTTCAGTTTGTGATCTTTCTGCTACAGGAACATTTAATTCCCCCTTCAGTGCCTTGAGTATGACATTAGGGGCCCTATCTTACACCCGGCGCAAAGCGGCGCTAACCCAAACGCAAGTGTCTTTGTTATTTTACACCCGGCACTGGGTTCATTATAACGCCTAGCACTCACGTCGTTTAACTACCATGTATTCTTGCGCCCATTGCAAGTGAACTGGGCGTGTTGGTCTTAAGATGAGTAGTGGCCAGGATTATTTTTGGCGTATTGCTATCTTGAGCCAGCAGAAAGCGCTTGTGCTAGAACCACCACAAACCTGGTCTAA
Organism: Synaphobranchus kaupii; assembly: GCA_029718625.1. Lineage (NCBI taxonomy): Eukaryota > Metazoa > Chordata > Actinopteri > Anguilliformes > Synaphobranchidae > Synaphobranchus > Synaphobranchus kaupii. Next base: position 45,107,944 of record CM056379.1, on the reverse strand, counting down.
AGTCATGTCACAGTTGTTTACATGTTATTTTAAGGGCACATATAAGTGCGGCTACATAGGCGTGTGCACAACGCGCATACCCTCCTGTCTGTTACACACAGGGGTGGGCACAAGCATGACTAAAATATCAAGATTACAATGTGAAATATTATTGTGTAGGCTATATCAAAAAATGCATAATAATAAAAGGGTCCATAGCCTACCTGTCCCTCAGCGAAGGGGAATGCATTGAATTGCTTTCTGCCCACTCCATCAACATCCAGGCGATGTGCGATGGTACGGGACAATGGCTATACATTAAAAGGGAGCTGATAACACCTATATCAAGCCTAATGCGCAAATTGTCATTTGCACCTAATGCATGAATTGTCATTCAATGGAAAACTTGCGCACGGCAATAGACGGACATTTGAGTTCTGAAAATGCGCTTCAGATGTCATTACAATACAGCTCTGTTTATCTAGGAATACAGCCTGTAAGTAAATAGAATGGTCTGTGACTGAAAAAAGTTCAAAACCTTGTCCAGTGAATATTGCATTTATTGTTTTTAAAATAGCCTAGTCTACAGCAGACTTGTTGTGCATAAGGTTTTTTCGATAGCCTATGGTTAAAAAACGGAGATAAATGTCACCATGTTAACTAAATTGTAACCTTAGCTATTCTTCGTCCTTCATATTTTTTAAATTACAGTGACCAGGTTTCCATACTCTCAGCTTATTAAAACCCAGCTGATTTAACCCGTTATTCCATAACTGAACAAAACTATTTTAAAGAGAACTAAGCGTCTAATTAGAAACAAAAACAAATTTGCAGCACGTTACACAATTAATTCACAGTTAATTTTAATGCCATTCTCTGCATGTGTGCTGCATGTTCTCTGTTTTCCCTGCTGTAAGTCGCACGTTTCACAGTCTTCCTGGGAAAGTGGATTGTTTTAAAGCATTATGCTACAAGTAAAACAGGTTGGTCACATTTCCATAAACAGGACATTATTAAACAACGGGAAATATGCGTGAACATATGGGTTGCCAACCTGACAGCTTTTGTTAGGTGTCGGTGGGGGAAGGACCCAAACGCAGGCAGGAGTATGAAAAAACAGAAGTTTAATAAAGGGCAAGGCAGCAATCCGTGGTGAAACAGGCAGGGTGATGGGTGGTGGTCAGCATGCCGACGGGCGAACTCAGGGTTCTGCCCCCAGATACCCATATTCTTCGTAGTTGTCGTGGAAGAAGGGGTCAACAAAAATCCTGAGTCGCCATACTCGGGTGACCACCCCGCTGGGTCCTAACTGGCGAGTTCCTTCTGTTAGGTGTCGGTGACAGCTGCAGATAGAAACTCAAGATGAATTAGTAATTAATAATGTTAGTAGTGAACTCTAAAACCCTAATGTTAGTAGGTTAGCTGGTTAGTATTATATACATGTTAGTTTGTTAAAAGGTTAGTATTAAATCTAATCTAACAGTTAGTATGATTAGTACATTAGTATTATATACAAATATAAATAAAGCCAGAAGGAAGAAAACGAGATATACGAAATACAGAGGAAACCCAAATGTTCCCAAAATCACCCGAATAGTGCAATGACAAAGACAGGGAGTGGAATCTCAGAAAACATGGAATGCGGACTGACAATCGCGAGGGAAAAGAAATCAGGAAAATAATAACAAATAAAGAATAAACAGACGGAATTACAGGATCCTAACAGCTTTATTGTATTTAGTGTCATCATTAAGGAAAAATAATGGTATTTATGTTATTAATCAATATTACTATGCAGGTAGCCTAATGAACTTCGGATGAAGCTTGAACTTCGAGAACTCCATGAGAACAGCCTCATGGAATTGATGTTTGACAGTTTCATTGCATAATCAAACGAAATTCGCTGAACAAGCAGGCTAATTTGGCATTTTCTAAGGTGAGACGGAAGCCATTGATAGCTTATTCTCAGCTGTTGCAGGTCCTTTTTAACTAAATTTAACCGCATATATTTTGTAAAACAGCCCTGTCGGGAATTACCGGGAACTCATAGGCTAATGGTTAGTCCGATCATACTCCATTTAGCCTATTCCTTGATCACACTAAACACGCACGAGCATGTCTGTTTCGCCATCAAGCAATCCGCCAAGGTGGAAAAGCAGGCTTTTAAAGGGAATGGGATATGACATTTTGATTGGTTTATTGCATGTCATGCCCAAGACACACCTATAATTAATGAAGCGACTAGGTTCAGCCCATTTGCACCTTGCGCCGTGCTTAGCGGCCAAAAAACACGCTGTTAAAATAGCAAAAGTGGACTTGGACACGCCCAAAATGGACTTTCCGCCATGCGCTTAGAGCAAGCGCCAAGATAGAGCCCCATATGTCTCCTCAGTCATTGCTTGATGTCCATATCCCATACATAAGACCCAAACGGTACAGGACAGGAGAATGATTACTGGTATTATTCTCATTGTTCCAGATCTGTCAGACAGATTGAATAGTGCAATTAGTAAAGTATATTCTTAGTATAACCTATTGAATGTTTAATAGATTTATTGATCGGTTATTACTATCTATTTGATAGTGGTCTCCAACCATGGTCCTAGAGAGTGTGTGCAGACCTTTGTTCCAGATCAGTACTACAATATGTGATTCAACTAGAGAGGTGAAGAAACTTTGTGTTCTTTGAAAAATCACCTGTAAGCTATTTATGGCAGGGATGGAAGAAGTGTGTGACAGTGAGAGTATAGTTAAGAAGTAGCCTATAGGAGTTAGCTATAGCCTTGGCAGTTGGCAGTTATTGTGGTATCATCAGTCGTTCAAAATGAACACTAGTACAAACAGGAAATAAATCTCTGTGGTATTTTGAGTAATCAACGTATTTTGTTTACAAAATCCATTAGAGTAACTTGTACAATGTCAAAACATAATTTTACGCAGCTTCAGAATATTGCGGACGCAACAAATTGTAGACACATTTTGTGACTCAAGGTTAAACAGGGTGCCAAGGCTGCATTAATTCAATTGCTTATTACAGTGCCATCTTCTGATCAGTTTGTGCCATATATTAAATGTAGTGATGTAGCTACCCAGCTATATTCTGAGAAAATAGCTTAACTAGGCTACTTGAAAGCTACATCATTCTGAAAGTAATTAAGCTACCCACAGGCTACTGGAAAATGTAGTTAAACTAATAGCTTCCCAGATAGCAAGGAAGTACTGAATCAACATTGATATTGTGTTATAAGCATCAGTATCGGTCATCAAACAATTTTCAATGGTCGAATCAACATTCACTTTCTGATAGTGGTCACTGATGTATTAGGTTGAAATGGAAACATTGTATCAATGTAACAATAACAAAGTCATCATACTGATGAATAACATTGATTTTTGATCAGATTAATCAGATTCAGGGGCACTTTCATTTTAAAATAAAAAAAAACGTTAGAATTATTCATTGCCTGTTTCTGCGGTCACTGCTGTACATGCTAGCCTATACGCTCGTATATGTGCATGTTACGTGGTAAGTGAATTCATTTTTTCTTGGTTAAATTGGTTAAGTTCAAAGTTCTAGTTGCTACAACAAGGGTGACTTAGGAAATTTAAAAAAACGAGACTTAACAGCAAAGCGTAGGCCTATTTGTGATTGATGCTAATGCTGCATTAGTTTATTTTTTATTTGTTTATTAATTTCCAACTAGGAATCCCGATATCCGACTAGGGAAACTGTAGGAAACGCCCTTTCAACTAGGAATTCCATGTCGGAAATCAGGGATCGGGAAATCAACCCAGACCTCCCGTCTAGGAAGAACTTGACATCACATCATCATGGCACCTCACACCGCGACCCACATTGTGAACAGTAAACAAACGTTATTTTTAGAGGAGTTTAGCTTTTAAAACATTTCAGCTTTAGTTTTTCAGCATGAAAAAAAGTATTTTGATTTGTTTTTTGTAGATTTTGAGCACAAATTGGTAAAATGTAGTTATAAAATGATATCATTATCATTAGCTATGATAGATTACATTGATTTCCATTGTTAACATCAACATTGTTTCAACATTATTTCAATGCATTGATTCAATGTAAACTCGATGAGCACCTGGACGCAGAATCAACATCAGAGATCAACATTGAATCAATCTTATGTTAATTCAACATTGATTCAATGTTTCCTTGCTATCTGGGTTAGCTACTCCCCAACACTAAAATCATAGTGCCACGGTGTTCAACAGTCAGCGTGTTTTGGTGCTGGTTGAGAACTAAATCCTGCACTCAGAACTTCTCCAGGACCAGGTTTGTAGACCACTTACAATATGACTGGTGTTGTCATACTGTTGTCATAGCTAACTAGTTAGATATACTAGTTAGCACTGTTTGCATAGTATAAACTATTAATCACAAATATTATATCTGTGTACCCTTATAAGTTAGCCATAAGTAATACTAATTTGTGAGCATATATAATCCTTGATGTTCAAATATTTTGTTTGATTTACTCAATTTCATATCCTACCTTTCAACATTCTGTGAAGGAAGCAAGAAACTGGATGAACAATTAGATGCAAATGTCTGGATATGTCTGAATGTCTTCTGTAACAGCAAGAGGCACCTAGTGGTCAGTAATAAAGACTACATCTCAATTGGTTGACAGCATTTTGGAAATAGTCTAGAGCAGAACAACACCACAGTCGCAGTGGGTAGCGCTGCTCTCTGAACAAGTTTGTTAACCGGATGTGCCACTATCTCAAAACATTTGGTGACTCAAACCAAATTATACATAGCTAGTATTTGCCACATAAAGGTTATCGGTGCCATATTGATTGACTACAATTTTATATTCTCTAAGAAACTACGGTTCACTGGTATCTGTGTGTGTGTGTGAGAGAGAGAGAGAGAGCGAGAGCATACATGTGTGTGCAAGCACAAGTTTGTCTGTGCAAAATGTGTTGCAAAGTGTCAAATTTTAAAATAATACATAAATACAGTGATTTTGCTATGTTATTACATTATCCGGTGAAGTTATTACATTATTCATCAAAAAAGTTGTTACTCACCGGATAATGAAATAACCCCCGGATAACGTAATAACTTTTGCCAGATAATGTAATAACTTATTACGTTATCCGTTTAACATGTTTATTACATTATCAGGTTTTATTACATTATAAACTCATTGTAAAGGAAAAAGTTATTATGAAAAGTTATTACATTATCCAGGGCTGCATAGGGAACATTCTTTAAAGATCCCAAACATTCCTCGTTACCTGGGGACACACTATGGTTCCTCGTTACCTAGGGACACACTATGGGACACAAAAGTTGGCGGGTAAACGGAGGGTCTCAGTAGTGGGGCGAAAGGCACCAGTGAGACACAATAATACAGTCTTTCGCACCCTCCTGTGAGTACAATTAAAGTGGAATCAGTGCTCTGTTAACACTTACGCATTTATTGTTTCTGGGGCGGTAGAGTGCTTTGTAGATGCTCAGTGGGCTAGGGAACTGAAGATACCCGTTCGCCTCCTCGCACAACCCCGTTATGTTACCGCTCTCGACGGGCACCCATTGGGCACCGGGGTAGTAAAAGAAACCACGGGTCTTCTCTGTATGCGTGTTTCCTATGGGAGTCATTCCGAACGCATCAAGTTTTTCTTGATCGACTCCCCAGCTTATCCTCTTGTCTTAGGGCACTCCTGGTTGGTCCAGCATAATCCGCAGGTCAACTGGCGTGAAAGTAAAAACACCATCCTTCAATGCATTGTCTGCTGACGTCATCGCCCGCTCCGGGCGGTTGTGGGTCTGTCTCTGAGTTGAGTTCAGTCAGCGATGATGAGGAGGCAAGTTTCCCGGCCAATCAGACTTGGTCTTCTCCTCTTTCAGAAGATAGGGAGGAGAGTTTGGCCTGGGATTATTCTAATTTATCAGTGGATTTGCATGTCGGTACATCGCGACAATCGCACTGTAACTTAATTAAAATGAATATATTTAGCCTATATCATGGATTCTGTGAATACATATTTCTACCCAAATTGTTTAACGTTCAACTCGCAATTAATTCACACTGTGGCCTTAACATATGCTAGTCTATCAATAGCATACAGGAGACCTTCCTGATCTAGAGTAATACGTTAGCAAACTATCTTTATAAACATTAAGTCACAGTTTGTTTTTATAATGCTAATTTTGATAGGGCATTTGTGTTAATCACTCCTGTTAGTGGCTATCTCAATTAATGAAATCTCTGGTGGCTAGATTTCGCGTTGTTCCTGCAGCTAGCTTGCTTAGTGCCTCTCTCTCGTTTTTTTTCCCCGAATCCGAATATTAACGAGCAACTTCGGGCAGAAAAAAATATCTATTCCAATGCATTATTCGTGCTTTCTCGAATAGGGTATTCGGCTCCAGATACACCCCTACTGCAGTCACATCATCGATGAAGACAATTGAGCCCGTTCCACCGGCAGCCATACAGGCCCAAGCCATAACATCCCCTCCACCATGTTTCACGGATGTGGTGGTATGCTTTCGATCATGAGTATTTCCTTTTTTTCTCCACACTTTCCTCTTTCCATCACTCTGGTACATGTTAATCTTTGTCTCATCTGTCCACAAGACTTTGTTCCAGAACTCTTGGGGCTCTTTTAGGTGCTTCTTAGCAAACTAATCTTGACTTTCTGTTCTTCAGGCTTATCCGTGGTTTGCATCTTGTAGTGTACCCTCTGTAGTCCTGCTGGTGTAGTCTTCTACTGTACGTGTGGTAGACTTTGACACATCTACACCTGCATCCAGGAGAGTGTTTTTGATCTGTTGGGCCATTGTCAGGGGGTTTTCTTCACCATAGAGATTATCACCATAGAGATACAGTGGTCTTCCACCGGGTCTTTTGACATAATTGAGTTCACCAGTTGTTTTTTTTCTTGTTAATGATGATCCAAACTGTTGACTTGGGCATACCCAGGGTTTTTGCAATGTTCCTGATTGATTGATTGATTGATTTTCTGAGCCTTATGATGGCCAGCTTAATTTGCATCGACACTGCTGTCTTCCTCATGTTGTCACACCCCAACAACAATCTCCACTAATGACACAAATGAATACACCTGCCTAACAAAACACATCTGTGAAGCCAATTCAAAAAATACTTGTAGTACCTTAAAATGGGGGACTATGTACAAAAGGTTCTATAATTTCTAAAAATGGTTCATCCAATGTGGATAAAAATACCCTCAAATTAAAGCTGACAGTCTGTACTTCAACCTCATTGTCATTGTATCCTTTCAAACTCAAAGTGCTGGAGTACAGAACCAAAATAACAAAAAATGTGTCACTGTCCAATTAATTATGGTGCTCACTGTATATAATATATCAATCGGTATAACAGTATGTGAACTATTTGAAGAAATCTGAGTGGCCATGAATTCAACAGAAGATTGTGATAACTACCCATTTTCTGATGTCAATGCTCATTCCAGGCCAGTAAATGGCATCAAATGTTTTATTGAATCCCATGTGTGCCCCAATTGCACTAGCATGGACATCTCAACATAGCTTTTTTAAGATCTATCACATTTTAAGATATCACACTTAAAGATGTTTAATTGTGTAATTAAAGCTTTTCTGCTTTAGATCATATTTCTGCTGTTTTGATAGAGCTGCAAGGGTAATTACCAATTTTAGCATGTACTATGTTACTGTATTATTTGGCATCGATTGATACTCTTAATTTTCAGTCTCTATACTGTAATTACTGTAGGCTATATCTCCCACTCTCTGTGTCTTTTTCCAACTATGGCTTTTCTTTCTCTTTTTATGTTATATCTTAATGTAAATATCTCTCCTTCTCCATTCTCTCTGTGCACCCAACAAAGGCTAATGCCTTCACTCACAGAGTTTATATACCATAGGCCTAATCATTGCAAAATTCCACATGCAATATGCCCAATTTTGTGTCAATTGCCATACAAGTGTTTGGACCGAATTAGGCCCCAACCCCCACTTCAGGCCAGAGACATGGAATAACAAGAATTAGGCCATCCACAACCCCCACATATTAACCAGAATGTTTTTTCCCTATGATACATTTTTAAGCATAACGGATACCATATACGTAAGAAAACCGAATACTTTATTTCACATGGTTTTCTTACATACATGTTAACTTAACATGTTGGACAGAGGTGTAATGCCAGACTATGCAAATCTTTGAAGTAGCCCTACATCTTATCTTTGCAAGACTCATCCTTCTCACTGGCCTACAACATGCTTTTGATCATGAATTGTCAGACGGTGTAACTCATTGCCCAGGAAATTTGAAACTTTCCAAATTGTTCACATTATTTATTTTAACCTTTATTTAACCAGGGAAGATCAGCTGTGTGTCATGGTTTCTGGCAGCCTCCGGTTATTTCTACGGTTGTTCTTTCTTTTAGCGATGTCAGGGCACTCTGATTTTCCGTCTTCTGTTCCGGTGCTTTGATATCACTCGGCGGTGATTGCTCGCACCTGTTTTGAGTTTCCTGTTGGATATATAAGCTCAGGGTTTCCGCTTTCCGGTGCTTTGATATTGTCTTTGCTATTTGACATCGAAATTACATTACATTACATTACATTCATTTAGCAGACGCTTTTATCCAAAGCGACATACAATAAGTGCATACAGCGACGTCATCAAGATCACTACAGAACAGACAAGACAAAGCACATCCTTCCCATAATGTAGCAGCTATCCCTAGTAATGAACGTTGACTGTAGTTCACAGTAAGCTGTGGGTAAATCAGCTATACTACACTTCTATTCTAAATACTATTATAAACTATAACAAACAGACAGGAAAAACACAGGGAACTAGTAAACACAGGTAACTGATATTCCTAGGTTAGAATATCAGTCAAGGTAGAGTCTGAAGAGGTGTGTCTTCAGGCCTCGACGGAATGCAGGCAGGGTTCGAGTAGAACGTAGGGGAATGGGAAGTTAATTCCACCACTGAGGAGCTAAGGTGGAAAAGCTCCGCAGTCGGGACGAACGAGAGCCGTTGACACGGAGGGGGGGGGGGGGAGTGCGAGTTGCCCTGCTGTAGAAGAGCGAAGTGGTCGAGCAGGAACATAGTTCTGGATTAAGTCCTGCAGGTAGGCGGGGCCTGTCCTATTGGCTGCAGTGTAGGCCAGGGTCAGAACTCAGCAGGGGGGTTACATGTGAAAATTTCAGGAGGTTGAACACAAGCCAGGCAGCTGCATTCTGGGTCAGTTGAAGAGGCAGAATGGCGCAGGCCGGTAGGCTTGCAAGCAGGGAGTTGCAGTAGTCCAGGCGTGAGGTGACCATGGTCTGGACAAGAAGCTGGGTGGAGTAGGTGGTCAGGTACGGTCGAATCCTCCTGATGTTGTACAGGAGGAACCTGCAGGACCATGCCGTCACCCTGATGTGCTCTTTGAAGTCCAGCCGGTCGTCCAGGACCACCCCCAGGTTCCTTGCAGAGCGGGAGGCAGCCACCACGGTCCCGTCTACGGTGATGGAGAGGTCATGTAGTGGGGAGGTCTTGTACGGCATGAAGAGGAGCTCTGTCTTGTCAAGGTTGAGCTTCAGGTGATGGGTAGCCATCCACTCAGAGATGTCAGTCAGACAAGCAGATATCCTCTCCTCAACCTGTGGGGTAGAGGGAGGGAAAGAGAGGAACAGTTGAGTATCATCAGCATAGCTATGGTATGAGAAGCTATGTGAATTAATTACTGAACCAAGAGACTTAGTATACATAGAGAACAGCAGAGGACCCAGTACAGATCCCTGTGGGACTCCTGTAGACAGGGGACAGGGAGCAGAGACAGAACCCTTCCAGGAGACTTGGTAGGATCTATCAGTGAGATACGATGCAAACCAAGAGAGGGCAGTCCCAGAAATGCCCATCTCAGCGAGAGTGGAGATCAGGAGTTTATGGTTGACCGTGTCGAATGCCGCAGACAGGTCAAGGAGAATCAGAACAGAGGAGAGGGAGCAGGCTCTAGCAGTGGCGAATGCCTCCGTCACGGCCAGGAGAGCAGTTTCAGTGGAATGGCCGGTTCTGAAGCCGGACTGATGCGGGTCAAGCAGGTTGTTCTGGTGGAGAAAAACAGACAGTTGGTTAAGGACAGCATGTTCAATTGTTTTGGACAGGAAGGGCAAGAGAGATACAGGACGGTAATTCTTGACATCAGAGGGATCCAAGCTAGGTTTTTTAAGGAGTGGGGTTACACAGGCAGTTTTAAAGGCAGCAGGAACATGGCCACAGATTAGGGAGGTGTTGATAATGGAGGACAGATATGGAAGGAGCTCAGCGGATATAGACTGGAGGACTGCTGAAGGTATGGGGTCTAGTGGACAGGTGGTTGCGCGATGGCGCATCACCAGCTGGAGCACATCTGAGTCCTCCAGAATCTTGAAGGACGACAGTGTAGCGATGGGTTCAGTATGGGGGATGTGGGGTGTCACCGGATGCGTGAAGGAGTTCCGGATCGTGGCCACCTTCCTCTCAAAGTGGGTCAGGAAGTCATCTGCAGAGAAGGAGGAGGGTGAAGGGGTGGAGGGGGGATGAGCAGGGAGGAGAAGGTAGAAAAGAGTTTACGTGGATTAGATACACATGCATCAATTTTAGACTGGAAAAATTAGGTTTTAGCTGATGTGGTTGCAGCTGTGAAGGCTGCCAGCAGAGTGTGGTAGGAGGCCAGGTCATCTGGGGATCTGGATTTCCTCCACTTTCTCTCAGCGGCTCGCAGTATGGTTCTGCTGGATCTGAGAGAATCCGTCAGCCACTGGGAGGGGGGTGATGGTCGAGCTGGTTTGGAGACAAGAGGACATAGTGAGTTGAGAGACTGAGAGGCATGAGTTAAACACAGAGGTGGCAACATCAATAGGCATTTTAGCAAAGGTAGCAGGAGGAGGAAGTGCAGAGAGAGCAGAATTAGTGAGAGAGGAGTGTGAGAGGGTGCAGAGATTTCTCCTGAACATAACAGTGGGTGGGTTGTTAGCGGAGTTGAGGGAGAGTGGGCAGGAGAGAAAATGAGATAAAGAAATGGTCCGATACATGGAGGGGGGTCACCGTGAGATCAGATGTGGCGCAACTCCTGGTGAGTACAAGGTCCAGTTGGTTACCACCCTTGTGGGTGGCAGGCAATGGGGACTGAGTGAGGGCGAAGGACTGGAGGAGTGAGGCAACACTGGATAGCTGGGAACTGTCTGGTTGGAGGTTGAAGTCTCCCAGTAGGATTACAGGGGTGCCATCCTCAGGGAAGGAGCTCAGGAGAGTGTCAAGTTCATCCAGGAAGGCGCCGAGCGGACCTGGAGGGCGATAGAGTTACAGTGACTGCATGAAACTCAAAGGAGGTGATATTCAGGCAGTGTACAGTGGGAATAGAGAATTTCCAGGACGTGGAAATGAGCAAACCAGTAACCAGTGATGAAGTCAGCTTTCTGGACGTCTGACCGGCAGTTCCATAGTCCACCCACCACTGAGAGTTCCTTATGAGAGGACAGCGGTGGGCAGACCAGGTTAGCTGGACAGTGTCTGCGGTGGTTGGGCCTCCTGGAGCGAGACATGGAGCATAGAGGAATGGGGGTTAGACACATGGTAGGGGGTGATAAGACAGGTTAGGTGGGGAAAGATCATTACAAACAGATAGTTCAGACAAATTGACGATGAGGCTGCTGTATTTACAGGAGCCTCTGCTTTAACTTCTAGACTATTTGCTAATTTCCCGATTGCACTCAGCTGCTTGCAGGGCTAGTTCACTCCGGTGAATCTATTTTCAATTAGCAACACAAAAGCTGGCCTAAAAACACAAAGCAAGTTAACAACTGACCACTAATGCTGCAATTTACTTCAACTACACAGTAACTACGCTACAAACAGTTCAATTAACTAACGCACAGCTGAAACCGAATGAAAATAAGACACTTAGCCTATCCGACGGTAGATTATTGACAACGCTGGTCTGATTGCACTCTGAAGTAAGAATGCAAAGCACGCTATATATTCACTCCGGTGAATCTATTTTCAATTAGCAACACAAAAGACTAGCAGCTGGCCTAAAAACACAAAGCAAGTTAACAACTGACCGCTAAAGCTGCAATTTACTTCAACTACACAGTAACTACGCTAAAAACAGTTCAATTAACTAACGCACAGCTGAAACCGAATGAAAATAAGACACTTAGCCTATCCAACGGTAGATTATTGACAACGCTGGTCTGATTGATCCTAAGGTATAGGATTTCAGTCACTACGTTTCTGGTTGTTGCAAATAAGAAACATAGAAAGTCCGGTTAGAGTTAGAATAAAGATTTATTTAGTCTTTTTCTTTCCTTTTCTCTCTTTATCTTTTATACTCCTCTACCTGTTACCTTTTTGCTCAGCTCTTTCGCACATAGAGCTTAAGGTAACAGGTTCTATTTCTATTTTGTTTCTCTCGCCCTTTTACACAGGCTTTCTTTTGTTTTTCTCTGACCTCTGGTTTAATGCTCTTTGTGTGAGAGCATGAGGTTCTTTTGTTGTTTGATCACTCACTATTGTCGAGTTCGCCCTCTTTTGGGGTTGTTTTTCATTTGGCTTATGCCGGGAGGTTTTCATTCCCATTTTTCGTTTATTCCCTTCCTGCTGTAGAGCTGTCCACTTTAGTGGTGTATATTTTACGATATACACTTTTAGATTCCTTGGCTGTCGCGCCTGGTTCTCCAAACCTTACAGTCCCCCTTACACTGTGAGCAATGCACACTTTTTCAGTGGTGCCCTGGGATACATAATATTATACAAATGATATCATTACGAAATACCTCGTAAAGTATCTCCCCGCAGTGTAGATCTACCAGTGCTCCAGTTTAAAATCTCTCTCCTTCCTGGCCACATCCTTCCAGCATGTGACAGATGCACTCAAAAAATAAATCTTTGGAGAGTGGTTGCAAGTAATGGGCTATTATTAAGTATATGTGACTTCAACTGGTTAAGTTGAAGGCGTCACACATAGACTATTATGTTCAACCGTACATTACTTTATTAGGTAAATGGTAAAAAAATATTTTTTTTTTTTAAAGTAAATCCAACAATTTATTTGTTTACTTAGTAATATTGCATGCAACCACTGTCCAGCGATTATTTTTTTGATTGTGTGATGGGTATATCCCAGTCATCAATAGAAGCTATGATCATTTAATGCGATGTATTAATACGTTCACTGCCTACCCCGTCACACAAGAGCAACTACGATGCGCAAAGGCAGGATTTTACAAAGGCAAATGCGGTTATTAAAGGCATTGTCACTGTCACCTTGAAATTGTATACCCCCACAAACATTTTTTTAGTAAAAAGCTGGCAACCCAGGGGACAGGTACAAGAAACAGGTCATTAGAATATGATGCCCTGTCCCACCCACATTTTGATAAATGCGCCCGCGTAGCATAGGTTAGAATACGGCATATCTCAGTCCGTGTTAAATCCGCGCAGGAGAGGGACTTAAGTGCATGACTTAAGTTGGCTATCTCTGAATCTGACCCTAAGTCTCTATTTGTCACTGGCTAAAACAATATGTGAACGGAAATAGTGACAGCTAAAGTTACAAATTTGTAAGGTATACGTCATTTTGACGTATACCTCTACCACTTCCTAATTTTTGAAAGACTACAGTGGCGTCAAGTGGGCGTGTAAATTACATAGGCATGTAGGTGGAGCCAGCTAGGGCAGAGGTGGGCAACGAGGGCCGTATCCGTTTCTGGTTTTCATGCCAACTTCTGGCCTTAATTACCTAATTAGCCCTAATATTTACCCCATCTGACATTTTAGCTACAATTCTTAATAAGCGCATGAATGACAGCTGAAGACTTCTTGTGTCCCTATATGAAACATTTTAATGTGATCTAATCTACCAGTGTTGGTGTAAACAGCCAATTAGCTCATTTAGCTTGGGTAATTGGTGGGAACAAAATCCTGCATACACACCGGCCCTCCAGGACTGGAATTGCCCACCCCTGAGCTAGGGGGTATAGCACCATTTACAAACAGGTTGTCATACAGAGAGAATCATAAAATGAGAAAACGTATTTGAGGTCATGGGTAAAATGGCTCCTTTTCAATCTTGACCTCTCAGATCTTTCTGATATTTGACACCCATAATGTAACCTTGGGGTAATGACCATTGGTGTACTTTTGAGAAAAAAAACCCACAAACCATCATTAAGAAAATTAGGGAGAAAGGGTCAGTATTCGCTCCACTTTTTCTTTTCCTACCACCCCTACTTTCGAGACCTAGGGCCCTATCTTACACCCAGCGCTAAGCGGCGGTAACCTAAATGCCGAAGTGTCTTTGCTAGTTTCAGACCGATGCAGTGGTCATTTTAGCATCCAACACTCACGTTGTTTAATTAACAAGTGAACTTGCGCCCATAGCAAGTGAACTAGAAGGGTGATGAGGTCTGTTGCTGTTCTGCAGCGTCTGTCACTGTTCTGAGTAGGGACACATCGTAGATCAAGCTAGCTATCATTGCTATGAGGTCTGTCGCTGTTCTGCTGCGTCTGTCACTGTTCTGAGTAGGGACACATCGTAGATCAAGCTAGCTATCATTGCTATTATGTTTTAATGTCAGAAAATTACATTGATAAATTTTTTTCTTAAAGATGATTTGACAAACTAAACCAAACAAGACTCGAGTGCTGTCGGTTACAGAGTGGACAAATGATACAAGAAGAACAAGGTCTGGTTAAAGGTTTGAGGGGAAGATGGTGTGGTTTTAGGGAAATTAGGACCTGGGGAAGGGGAAGGGGTTAGACGAGTTTCTTCGTTGCTCCTCCATCCAACAGCTGGATAGTTATAAAAAAGTTATAAAATCTGTCAAACTTTATTTCACATGTAACTCTTACAGCTGTATTTGTATTCCTCTTCCAGAGAAACACAGACATAAGCTAAATCTGTAAATAATTATGATAATAGAATGAAAAATTATAGGCTACAATTTATGCCCCACAGAGACAACAGCAGCCCTCTCTTTTATATCTCAAGGTTAAAAAACTTGCTAGTCAAATGTGGGTGCGGTCCCCAATAGGTTAAATTTACTCTGACTGAAGCCCCATCAATTCACCATGTAAATTAGCACACAAATTCAGTACACGCAAAACATGAAGACACACATATACAGATGCCTATATGAACATGCTCAAGTATACAATACCATACAATACATCAGCCCCGGTTCTAGACTGCTGTGATTGGGGGGGCAGACAGAAATTTATGGGGGGCACCTTTTTATTTAGGGCACTGTGTGTGCCATACAGTTCCCAGGCTTTTTCCCCTCGTTTGCATATATTTGTGTGTGTGTGTGTGTGTGTGTGTGTGTGTGTGTATCCTTGCAACCACACGCACGTGTGTCTAGATCAAGGCCTATGATATTATATACTTAGACTTCCAAAAGCATTTCAGAGTGGGTTCGGAACTGGTTACGGGATAGAACACAAAGGGTAGTAGTAGGAGGGATCTTATCTGAGCAGGGTAAAGTGGGAAATGGAGTTCCACAGGGTTCGGTTCTGGATCCACTGCTCTTCCTCATTTACATAAATGACCTAGATGCGGATATTGAAAGTACATTAGTTAAATTTGCGGATGATACAAAACTGGGAGGTTTAGCCAACTGTCTGGAAGCTACTAAGGTAATCCAAGAAGATTTAAACAAATTCCAGAAGTGGGCAGAAACCTGGCAAATGAAATTCAATATAACTATGTACAGTTCTACATGTGGGGAATAAAAACATAGGGCAGGATTACTTTATGCAGGGTACAAAACTAGAATGTGCACATGCAGAAAAAGACTTGGGAGTAATAGTCGATCAAAGCTTATCAGGGTCTGGTCAATGTGCTGTAGCGGTAAAAAAAAACTAACAGGATGCTGGGATACATAGCCAGGAGTATTGAGTATAAATCTAAGGAGATCATACTCACACTATACAATGCCCTTGTCAGACCACACTTAGAGTACTGTCTGCAGTTCTGGGGACCTTACTACAAGAAAGATATAGAGGCGCTGGAAAAGGTCCAAAGAAGGGCAACCAGATTGATCCCGGGTATAAAAGATAGGTTTTATGAGGAAAGGCTTGAAATGCTAGGACTTTTCAAGCTTAGTAAAAGGAGACTTATGGGGGGATTTGATTGAGGCGTTTAAATTTATTAAAGGGATCAACAAAGTGAACTACAGGAAATTATTCAAGTTTAGCTCGGTTAGCAGAACGAGGGGGCATAAATGGAAACTGGCAAAGAATACATTTCTCACAGACACTAGGAAATATTTTTTCACACAGAGAGTGGTCAATACGTGGAATAGCTTGCCTGAACATGTGGTGGAGGCAGAAACACTGGGGGTGTTCAAGGCCCGGCTTGATTCAGTGTTAGACACTATTAGTACAGTTTAGAGGTAAGAATAGACAAGCATTGTTGGGCTGAATGGCCTGTTCTTGTCTTTCCTTGTTATGTTATGTTATGTTATGTGTGTAGGGGTGTTCAGAGCGGCCACTATTTGTATTTCTTGAGGCCTAATTATGCGTGTTTGTATTCAGATAAAAATGAAGTTAGCACAGCTCTGCAACAAAAAAAGAAGGAAACTTGGCAGACAATACTGTTTTTTGGCACTGACATTCCTATTGTTGGAATATTAAATCATTTAACTCACTTTTCTATAATAGCCTAACATAATATTTGAAGTATAACAACAGTCTTACATGTTATGCAAAAGTAGAAGGCTAACAGCAGAGCTAACTATTGTATACCACCCTGGCAAATGACAGCTGCTTTATGCAAATAAAATGGGTTAAGCTCCACAAAATTAATTATGTTGTACCAAAGTAAATAAGGTTATCCCTTTAAATAAAAGCTGAGTGTGCTCTTTAGCTAAATCAAGAAAAAAAAAAGTATTTGTCCCAAACATGGAGCTTACAGTTGCCTACATCACCCATTCAGTGATTAGGCTGAACTACCACTACACCGAATCTCAGGACTGTTTTCAAGAAATAAAGCAGCAAGCACTTTACAAACAAAGGTAATGTCAAAAAAAAAAAAAAAGATTTGTAGGCTATGGTTTCTCTTAAAACTGTTGGAGATTTCTAACATGGTTAAAAGAAAAAAGAAGGCCTAGCTATTCTCACTGCAAAACACAAAGTAATTGCCTCAAAGCATGAGTCTTCTGTTTGTTTTCATAAAAGCCCTAACAAACTCATCCAAATCAATACTCTTGGTTATTAATTTTTCATGTGCCAGAATCACCAAATTCCTTTTTCTCTCATGCAGCATTGTGCGGCGGAAGGGTGTTAGGACACGTGTCAGAGTGGAGAAAGAACTCTCACATGATGCTGAGGATACTCCAGTCACCAGTGCAGTTGCATACACTGCATGTAGCTCTGGAAAGGCTTCCTTATAGCCCTGTATATGTCGACACACTGTTGACAGGTCCGCGTCAGTGGAGAACTTCTTGAGCAACATGGATTTTGCCACATCAATTTCATTTTTCAGACTATTGGTTGTTGCATCAGTACTGGCAAAAATCTTGATGAGGAATTTATCAATTTCAAAACAATGATGCTTACTGAGTTGTACTAGGAGCCCTGATGCCTCTGTGCATAAAGCCATTGCTGCCACACTATCTTCAGAAATCGCTGACAAAATGTTCAAGATGGCATCCTCATTGTCTACCAGACATTTTGTTACATCATAATGACTGGTCCACCGTATCTCGAGTAACCTTTTAAGAGAGGGTGCATTATAGTTCTGGGCTACATAATGACGGCGAACGAAGGAATGTAGTGAGCCGGAGAGTTCAAAGAATGTTTTGGCGCATGGCTCTTCCTGAATGGCATGCACCACTGCTAGGTGCAGCTGATGGTTGTAGCAATGTACATAAGGAATGAGCCTGCCAAGCTTCTGTTGCAACAATGCTTGAACCCCACCCCTGATCCCACTCATGACTGATGCGCCATCATAACATTGGCTGATTATATTATCAGCACTGTAACCTTCACTGGACAGGTGTTTGAGCATTTCTGTTGTTATATATTCTGCATCCAATCCACTCAAGTCCAGTAAACCAATCAAATGCTCCTCAGGAACCGAATTACAGACAAACCGAATCACAAGTGAAAGATTCTCAACATTGCACCTGTCTCTGGTTCCATCACATTTGATGCAGAACCCTACTGTATCTGCATTATCATATTTTCTTTTCACCTCATGCAACACCATACTGGCTAGAGTGTTAATTATCTCATTTTGAATGCCTTTTGATGTGTACTTTGCATTCTGAGGGATGTTTTTTGCTATTTCAGCAAGTTTGGAATCCTTAGCCAGAGTGTACTCAAACAATTTCAGGAACAGCCCAGCAGAGATATCACTGTCATCGTTTATTTCGGACTGACTTTCAGTGCTTCCACGAAAAGCAAGTTCGTTCACAGCCAGAAACTGCATCACTTCCCCTATGCTTCTGATGTAGTATCGGTTTTTCTCAACCTGTGTTTTTCCCAAGAGACATGATATAGTGTCACCAGTTTCCACTCTCGTGTTCAGTTCTGTCCATGATCGTGCAGCATTCAAATGGCTATGGCTAGATGCATGCCTGTATAATCCGCTGTCCTTTTCTAATGCCGTTTTCCAGTTAATAAACCCCGTCTTGGTAAAAACTAGATCTCTGTCATTTGTGCTTGAAAACTTGTGACAGGGGAAGCAGAAACATGCATCTAGTTTCACTGAATATTCTAGCCATGATTGTGACTGATACCAGCTTGGGTTGAAAGAACGAGCCTTTTTGCCAAACTCCCATTTGGGAAATACATTTAGAACTGGCTGAGATGGTGTGTTATCATTTAAATCGTGGCCGAGATCCACGGAAGCACCCCCGACTGCCTTTTCTTCCGAACTGGGACCGGGCACAGGATCCGATACTGAGCATGAAGATTCTGAACTACCGGTATGTACAACTAGAGCTGCATTTGTGTTAACATTACTGTGCTTTGGTTTAGTAATCAAAAATCGATGCATAATGATTTAGGCTAATACCGTATAAGCAAGTAGGGTAACTGTCACCAAAAGGAAAGAAGAACCGTGGAGCACAGAGAATAAGAAAAGAAAGAAAAACACATTAGCGACCTAACCGTTAGTTAGCTTTAGCTATAACGGTGACAATTAGCTAGCTAACAGTTAACGTTACCTAGCTAGGTTAGCTAGTCTAACGTAAACTAGTACTGTAGCTAGCTAGCTAACGTTGCGTAAAACCACCACCACTAAGCCCCTCAGACAGTAATAACACTAAACCACTAAAATGAAACAACAAGACAAGACTCAAAATACACAGGCTTAATTATAAACTTTTAAACAGAATAACTTTTAGACCTATATCAGTATCCTGAACTGAGAAAGAATGCAAAATATCAGTTAAAAAAAAAAAATAAATAACTTGGATTTTTTCTAGGGATCGATCAAAGCAATTGATTATTTAAAGTCAATGGTCAAAGTTTTGGGGGGGCACAGCAAAAATTTGGGAGAGCACGGCCCCCTCTGGCCCCCCCCTAGATCCGGCCCTGCAATACATAAACATTGTACAAAGAAATTGTCTCCATACTGTATATTCGCACACAAGGCCTTTATAAGACTTCAAATGTCATTATAAGACTGTTATTCATATTTATAGGTATAGCTCTGCCATTTCTATTTCGGGAAATATTAAGTATGTTAAGCATCTAGTGGCTTGTTAAGATAGCAAGTTTAGTTATTGTCTATTATTTGGTACCAAACATTACAAAAATTATTTTCAAAACAATCTAAAGGGTGTAAATAAAGTTTCTGGTGGCAACTGATTTATTTGTGATATACTTGTCTAATGTGATATCTGCTGAATCTGCAGTACACAAAACAGTACACAAAGTGTTTCATTTTTGGGTTTTAATTTCTAACTAAAAATTTAACTACATTGAAAGGTATTTTAGGTGGTGGATTTATTTATTTATTTTTTCAGATTTTATTAGATTTTCCATACAATTCCATACAACAATACCTCTACCACTTCCTCATTTTTGAAAGACTACAGTGGCGTCAAGTGGGCGTGTAAATTACATAGGCATGTAGGTGGAGCCAGCTAGGGCAGAGGTGGGCAACGAGGGCCGTATCCGTTTCTGGTTTTCATGCCAACTTCTGGCCTTAATTACCTAATTAGCCCTAATATTTACCCCATCTGACATTTTAGCTACAATTCTTAATAAGCGCATGAATGACAGCTGAAGACTTCTTGTGTCCCTATATGAAACATTTTAATGTGATCTAATCTACCAGTGTTGGTGTAAACAGCCAATTAGCTCATTTAGCTGGGGTAATTGGTGGGAACAAAATCCTGCATACACACCGGCCCTCCAGGACTGGAATTGCCCACCCCTGAGCTAGGGGGTATAGCACCATTTACAAACAGGTTGTCATACAGAGAGAATCATAAAATGAGAAAACGTATTTGAGGTCATGGGTAAAATGGCTCCTTTTCAATCTTGACCTCTCAGATCTTTCTGATATTTGACACCCATAATGTAACCTTGGGGTAATGACCATTGGTGTACTTTTGAGAAAAAAAACCCAAAAACCATCATTAAGAAAATTAGGGAGAAAGTGTCAGTATTCGCTCCACTTTTTCTTTTCCTACCACCCCTACTTTCGAGACCTAGGGCCCTATCTTACACCCAGCGCTAAGCGGCGGTAACCTAAATGCCGAAGTGTCTTTGCTAGTTTCAGACCGATGCAGTGGTCATTTTAGCATCCAACACTCACGTTGTTTAATTAACAAGTGAACTTGCGCCCATAGCAAGTGAACTAGAAGGGTGATGAGGTCTGTTGCTGTTCTGCAGCGTCTGTCACTGTTCTGAGTAGGGACACATCCTAGATCAAGCTAGCTATCATTGCTATGAGGTCTGTCGCTGTTCTGCTGCGTCTGTCACTGTTCTGAGTAGGGACACATCGTAGATCAAGCTAGCTATCATTGCTATTATTTTTTAATGTCAGAAAATTACATTGATAAATTTTTTTCTTAAAGATGATTTGACAAACTAAACCAAACAAGACTCGAGTGCTGTCGGTTACAGAGTGGACAAATGATACAAGAAGAACAAGGTCTGGTTAAAGGTTTGAGGGGAAGAGGGTGTGGTTTTAGGGAAATTAGGACCTGGGGAAGGGGAAGGGGAAGGGGTTAGACGAGTTTCTTCGTTGCTCCTCCATCCAACAGCTGGACAGTTATAAAAAAGTTATAAAATCTGTCAAACTTTATTTCACATGTAACTCTTACAGCTGTATTTGTATTCCTCTTCCAGAGAAACACAGACATAAGCTAAATCTGTAAATAATTATGATAATAGAATGAAAAATTATAGGCTACAATTTATGCCCCACAGAGACAACAGCAGCCCTCTCTTTTATATCTCAAGGTTAAAAAACTTGCTAGTCAAATGTGGGTGCGGTCCCCAATAGGTTAAATTTACTCTGACTGAAGCCCCATCAATTCACCATGTAAATTAGCACACAAATTCAATACACGCAAAACATGAAGACACACATATACAGATGCCTATATGAACATGCTCAAGTATACAATACCATACAATACATCAGCCCCGGTTCTAGACTGCTGTGATTGGGGGGG
The DNA here is from genome assembly GCA_029718625.1 of Synaphobranchus kaupii. Lineage (NCBI taxonomy): Eukaryota > Metazoa > Chordata > Actinopteri > Anguilliformes > Synaphobranchidae > Synaphobranchus > Synaphobranchus kaupii. The sequence continues at coordinate 45,086,307 of CM056379.1, read as the reverse complement.
GCAGACAGAAATTTATGGGGGGAACCTTTTTATTTAGGGCACTGTGTGTGCCATACAGTTCCCAGGCTTTTTCCCCTCGTTTGCATATATTTGTGTGTGTGTGTGTGTGTGTGTGTGTGTGCGTGCGTGTTTGTGTGTGTGTGTGTGTGTGTGTATCCTTGCAACCACACGCACGTGTGTCTAGATCAAGGCCTATGATATTATATACTTAGACTTCCAAAAGCATTTCAGAGTGGGTTCGGAACTGGTTACGGGATAGAACACAAAGGGTAGTAGTAGGAGGGATCTTATCTGAGCAGGGTAAAGTGGGAAATGGAGTTCCACAGGGTTCGGTTCTGGATCCACTGCTCTTCCTCATTTACATAAATGACCTAGATGCGGATATTGAAAGTACATTAGTTAAATTTGCGGATGATACAAAACTGGGAGGTTTAGCCAACTGTCTGGAAGCTACTAAGGTAATCCAAGAAGATTTAAACAAATTCCAGAAGTGGGCAGAAACCTGGCAAATGAAATTCAATATAACTATGTAAAGTTCTACATGTAGGGAATAAAAACATAGGGCAAGATTACTTTATGCAGGGTACAAAACTAGAATGTGCACATGCAGAAAAAGACTTGGGAGTAATAGTCGATCAAAGCTTATCAGGGTCTGGTCAATGTGCTGTAGCGGTAAAAAAAAACTAACAGGATGCTGGGATACATAGCCAGGAGTATTGAGTATAAATCTAAGGAGATCATACTCACACTATACAATGCCCTTGTCAGACCACACTTAGAGTACTGTCTGCAGTTCTGGGGACCTTACTACAAGAAAGATATAGAGGCGCTGGAAAAGGTCCAAAGAAGGGCAACCAGATTGATCCCGGGTATAAAAGATAGGTTTTATGAGGAAAGGCTTGAAATGCTAGGACTTTTCAAGCTTAGTAAAAGGAGACTTAGGGGGGATTTGATTGAGGCGTTTAAATTTATTAAAGGGATCAACAAAGTGAACTACAGGAAATTATTCAAGTTTAGCTCGGTTAGCAGAACGAGGGGGCATAAATGGAAACTGGCAAAGAATACATTTCTCACAGACACTAGGAAATATTTTTTCACACAGAGAGTGGTCAATACGTGGAATAGCTTGCCTGAACATGTGGTGGAGGCAGAAACACTGGGGGTGTTCAAGGCCCGGCTTGATTCAGTGTTAGACACTATTAGTACAGTTTAGAGGTAAGAATAGACAAGCATTGTTGGGCTGAATGGCCTGTTCTTGTCTTTCCTTGTTATGTTATGTTATGTTATGTGTGTAGGGGTGTTCAGAGCGGCCACTATTTGTATTTCTTGAGGCCTAATTATGCGTGTTTGTATTCAGATAAAAATGAAGTTAGCACAGCTCTGCAACAAAAAAAGAAGGAAACTTGGCAGACAATACTGTTTTTTGGCACTGACATTCCTATTGTTGGAATATTAAATCATTTAACTCACTTTTCTATAATAGCCTAACATAATATTTGAAGTATAACAACAGTCTTACATGTTATGCAAAAGTAGAAGGCTAACAGCAGAGCTAACTATTGTATACCACCCTGGCAAATGACAGCTGCTTTATGCAAATAAAATGGGTTAAGCTCCACAAAATGAATTATGTTGTACCAAAGTGAAATAAGGTTATCCCTTTAAATAAAAGCTGAGTGTGCTCTTTAGATAAATCAAGGGGAAAAAAAGTATTTGTCCCAAACATGGAGCTTACAGTTGCCTACATCACCCATTCAGTGATTAGGCTGAACTACCACTACACCGAATCTCAGGACTATTTTCAAGAAATAAAGCAGCAAGCACTTTACAAACAAAGGTACTGTCAAAAAAAAAAAAAAAGATTTGTAGGCTATGGTTTCTCTTAAAACTGTTGGAGATTTCTAACATGGTTAAAAGAAAAAAGAAGGCCTAGCTATTCTCACTGCAAAACACAAAGTAATTGCCTCAAAGCATGAGTCTTCTGTTTGTTTTCATAAAAGCCCTAACAAACTCATCCAAATCAATACTCTTGGTTATTAATTTTTCATGTGCCAGAATCACCAAATTCCTTTTTCTCTCATGCAGCATTGTGCGGCGGAAGGGTGTTAGGACACGTGTCAGAGTGGAGAAAGAACTCTCACATGATGCTGAGGATACTCCAGTCACCAGTGCAGTTGCATACACTGCATGTAGCTCTGGAAAGGCTTCCTTATAGCCCTGTATATGTCGACACACTGTTGACAGGTCCGCGTCAGTGGAGAACTTCTTGAGCAACATGGATTTTGCCACATCAATTTAATTTTTCAGACTATTGGTTGTTGCATCAGTACTGGCAAAAATCTTGATGAGGAATTTATCAATTTCAAAACAATGATGCTTACTGAGTTGTACTAGGAGCCCTGATGCCTCTGTGCATAAAGCCATTGCTGCCACACTATCTTCAGAAATCGCTGACAAAATGTTCAAGATGGCATCCTCATTGTCTACCAGACATTTTGTTACATCATAATGACTGGTCCACCGTATCTCAAGTAACCTTTTAAGAGAGGGTGCATTATAGTTCTGGGCTACATAATGACGGCGAACGAAGGAATGTAGTGAGCCGGAGAGTTCAAAGAATGTTTTGGCGCATGGCTCTTCCTGAATGGCATGCACCACTGCTAGGTGCAGCTGATGGTTGTAGCAATGTACATAAGGAATGAGCCTGCCAAGCTTCTGTTGCAACAATGCTTGAACCCCACCCCTGATCCCACTCATGACTGATGCGCCATCATAACATTGGCTGATTATATTATCAGCACTGTAACCTTCACTGGACAGGTGTTTGAGCATTTCTGTTGTTATATATTCTGCATCCAACCCACTCAAGTCCAGTAAACCAATCAAATGCTCCTCAGGAACCGAATTACAGACAAACCGAATCACAAGTGAAAGATTCTCAACATTGCACCTGTCTCTGGTTCCATCACATTTGATGCAGAACCCTACTGTATCTGCATTATCATATTTTCTTTTCACCTCATGCAACACCATACTGGCTAGAGTGTTAATTATCTCATTTTGAATGCCTTTTGATGTGTACTTTGCATTCTGAGGGATGTTTTTTGCTATTTCAGCAAGTTTGGAATCCTTAGCCAGAGTGTACTCAAACAATTTCAGGAACAGCCCAGCAGAGATATCACTGTCATCGTTTATTTCGGACTGACTTTCAGTGCTTCCACGAAAAGCAAGTTCGTTCACAGCCAGAAACTGCATCACTTCCCCTATGCTTCTGATGTAGTATCGGTTTTTCTCAACCTGTGTTTTTCCCAAGAGACATGATATAGTGTCACCAGTTTCCACTCTCGTGTTCAGTTCTGTCCATGATCGTGCAGCATTCAAATGGCTATGGCTAGATGCATGCCTGTATAATCCGCTGTCCTTTTCTAATGCCGTTTTCCAGTTAATAAACCCCGTCTTGGTAAAAACTAGATCTCTGTCATTTGTGCTTGAAAACTTGTGACAGGGGAAGCAGAAACATGCATCTAGTTTCACTGAATATTCTAGCCATGATTGTGACTGATAGCAGCTTGGGTTGAAAGAACGAGCCTTTTTGCCAAACTCCCATTTGGGAAATACATTTAGAACTGGCTGAGATGGTGTGTTATCACGGAAGCACCCCCGACTGCCTTTTCTTCCGAACTGGGACCGGGCACAGGATCCGATACTGAGCATGAAGATTCTGAACTACCGGTATGTACAACTAGAGCTGCATTTGTGTTAACATTACTGTGCTTTGGTTTAGTAATCAAAAATCGATGCGTAATGATTTAGGCTAATACCGTATAAGCAAGTAGGGTAACTGTCACCAAAAGGAAAGAAGAACCGTGGAGCACAGAGAATAAGAAAAGAAAGAAAAACACATTAGCGACCTAACCGTTAGTTAGCTTTAGCTATAACGGTGACAATTAGCTAGCTAACAGTTAACGTTACCTAGCTAGGTTAGCTAGTCTAACGTAAACTAGTACTGTAGCTAGCTAGCTAACGTTGCGTAAAACCACCACCACTAAGCCCCTCAGACAGTAATAACACTAAACCACTAAAATGAAACAACAAGACAAGACTCAAAATACACAGGCTTAATTATAAACTTTTAAACAGAATAACTTTTAGACCTATATCAGTATCCTGAACTGAGAAAGAATGCAAAATATCAGTTAAAAAAAAATAAAAAATAACTTGGATTTTTTCTAGGGATCGATCAAAGCAATGGATTATTTAAAGTCAATGGTCAAAGTTTTGGGGGGGCACAGCAAAAATTTGGGAGAGCACGGCCCCCTCTGGCCCCCCCCCCCTAGATCCGGCCCTGCAATACATAAACATTGTACAAAGAAATTGTCTCCATACTGTATATTCGCACACAAGGCCTTTATAAGACTTCAAATGTCATTATAAGACTGTTATTCATATTTATAGGTATAGCTCTGCCATTTCTATTTCAGGAAATATTAAGTATGTTAAGCATCTAGTGGCTTGTTAAGATAGCAAGTTTAGTTATTGTCTATTATTTGGTACCAAACATTACAAAAATTATTTTCAAAACAATCTAAAGGGTGTAAATAAAGTTTCTGGTGGCAACTGATTTATTTGTGATATACTTGTCTAATGTGATATCTGCTGAATCTGCAGTACACAAAACAGTACACAAAGTGTTTCATTTTTGGGTTTTAATTTCTAACTAAAAATTTAACTACATTGAAAGGTATTTTAGGTGGTGGATTTATTTATTTATTTTTTCAGATTTTATTAGATTTTCCATACAATTCCATACAACAATACTGAAACAATTCACAAGTCACAATAAAGTCACAATATTCTTCCAGTTTATACAGAATGTACGCTACAGTTTTGTTATTCTCAGGTCAGGTAGGTAACTTGGAAACATTCTCCTCAAGTGGGAGAGAAGTCTGTAAATGTGATCATCTGTTTAAAAATGAAATAAGAGATGAGAGGATACACATTAGCAAAATGATTAGTTTATTATACAAAAATCCATTTATCTAGTAAGTTTGAGCTCACATTACAAGACTACATAGCCCAAAAATACAAAAGACGTGTAAATCTTCATGTTGCAAAAATAACCATTTCTTGCAGCAATCAAAATGTGAGAACAAGGGAGGAGAACAAAATGTAGACTTTATATTTCATAAAACAGGAATCCATGCATATACCCAAATTACTACACTCCCCTCTACTTCTACCCCTCCTTCCAGTTTACCACTCCCTCTTTTTCTTCATAAAACCCAAGTGACAATCTCTGTCAATTATCACCTGAGAAGAGATAAGTAAAGGCCAGGATACCATTTAAAAGAGTTATACATACATAGTAAATGAGATAGGCATATAGTCATTTTTAATAAGTTATCCTACTTATTAATTCTGTGTGGGAAGAACATAAACAAGGTGAAGCAGAGATGGGGTCCTCTTATGCCCTTGTTATTCTGTTGCTGCTGTGCTTGACAGAACTTGTGGTAAGCCACAAAACTCTGACAACAGGTAAGGAAATTATTTTTGTTAGCAACAAGTACCTTTTAACATTTTAACCTTTTTAAGATACAAGTCCAAAACAATACCCAATGCATCATGCATGTTTATAGTCAGAGCTAAATATTGGCTTCTTCAGAAGAGACTACAGTTTCATAAAAATGGTTGATTTACACAGTTTTTGTGTCTTAAATATTTAGTAATCTCCATTGATAATGGCTTGGTAATACCAGAATACTGACCGTCTTGTTTTTAAGCCATCCCTTTGTAGTTTTGCTATGTGTTTTGGTTTGTACCAAATATAGCACTTTGCTTTCAGCCCAAGAGCTCAACTTTATTCTCAACCAACCACAAAATAGTCTTTCAAAAGGTCTCAGGGTCTGTCATATGGCTTCTGGTAAACTCCAGATGTGACTTAAAGTTGGCCTTTCTCAGAAGTTTCTTCCAACTCTGTCAGTGGGTATGTTTACATGCACAGCAATATCCAATTACTGGAAGCTATCAGCTTACGCCAGTATGTAACTTATCGCGTTCACATGGAAATAAGAAATGTGATTACTCCGAAAGCCGCGTTTACATGATTCTCTCCATAATTAGGCTTTGTGGAAAAGGTAGCTACTAACTGCTTCCCGTTGTAAGGACAAAAATGAATAATATATTTTCATCAATGAACTGCCTTAATTTTATAATAAAATTCTGAAAGTGAGATTTTGAAGGAACCCCAGGCCAAGCAAATGTTGAGGGGTGGAACTTCTGCACAGTTTCAAAAAGCCGAAAGAAATCGGAGAAAGGCATTTAAAAAGTTTGGGCAAAAACCTTTGATTTTGGGGTGTTAATCAGGTCTCCAAAACACGGATTATGACCTTAAATAATAAAATAAAGGTGTTTACATAACCATTTCAATAACCAGAGTATTGCCATAACCGGGTTCATGTCAGAGTATTAGTGTGCATGTAAATGTACCCAGTGTTGTAGCTGGCATCTATCACTTTTCTGATGATTACCCTCTGTCTGGCTACTCAGTTTGGTGGGACAGACTGATCTGGGTACTGTCTGGGTTGTAAAATTTTCTCCATTTTGTTACAATAAGCTTGTGTTCTGTTTATTAGCACCTGTGAACCTGGTTAGCCTGGGTCTAACTAATCTAACTAATATATAGGACGCTATTGGTATTTTAAAGCGATACAGAAATACTGTATGCAAATATACTCAATATATCACCCATTCCTGAGAATTGGGACAAAACCTTGTATTTGTTTTGTACTCTTCAATAATACTGGGAAAATATATTTTGCTAGAAGTCTTGGCTATTAAACCCTATAAAGGGGCCATCTCCCAGTGATACATTTTTTTTCTTAAATAGCACCTTTTTTATTCCTAACATTCACACAGGACTCCAATATAAAAAGCAGATTTTACTAAATAAAGCAGATGTTTCAGTTAGAAAAAACTATTTATTTAATTAACTTAATTGAAAATAAATTGCTCATTTCAATAATATTATTCAAATAATGAAGAGGATTGACCTATGTCAGATAAAATAATACAGTTGACATGTTACAGAGTTGACAAAATGTTATATTTTCTCATTTCATGGCATAGCTGTAGCGAGTAGCCATTTTATTTTTCTTAGTTACTAAGAGGTCTCTTAATGCAAGTGAAAATAGACATTTTTAAACCATAATTCTTATTTTGTTACGATTTAGAAGGGAGATGGAGTTGACCTGTTATGTTTGAGACACAGCTGATATGCAATATTATTTCTTTGACTTTTGAAAAAAAAATAGAAAACTTACCTTAGCACAAGTAACCTTACTGCCTTCTGTGAAACTACGGAGTGAGACAGGGGTCCTTTTTATGATTGAATGAATAAAATGTTTATAGAAATCTGACGGTAGTACACAAATTTCAAGGGCCAACATTTTCATGAAAAATATATTTGAAAACAAAGGGGATGATACAAGTAAATTTTCACATATTTTATTAGTAGCAATTGTTAATTTTAGGATTTGAAGGTATTTAACACATTTTAAATTGTTTGAAATAGTGAATTCTTGTCTGGGACAAGGGGGTTTCCTAGCCCTCGGCAGGTATCTAAGTTTAAAAAATGTAATTATTCCAAAAAAAAAAATTAAATAATATTTATTTCATCCATAAAACTTAAATGTAAATTTTCACCAGAAAAAAAAAAAGGATTTTATTTAAGTAACAGTTGTAAGATTGTTTGGTAGGACATGATTTGTCCCAATTCTCAAGAATGGTGATATATTATCTTTAATTCCAAACAATATAAACTAGCCTATACATGGTTAATGGTTACCACTTACCTCTGCTAGTTCACATTTGACAATCAATGTTTCATTCATGCTTTGTGATAAAGATCCACTAAAATGAAGGCATGGGAGCATACATCATGTTTATCTGTGATAAATTAAAATGATGCAGTAGATTATTGATATTTATTGTTTTGAACTAACTGACACTCAATTATGTTTGTCTATTTATCTTTATCTGATTATATTCAAAGAAACCACATTGGCAAAAAGACAAAGCGAATACAGATGAACAACACAGAACAAGAACCAAATTTATAATTATACAAAATATTATTTCTGTCAGGACAACTCACTTATTCAAATAACATGTTTTAATGAATGAATGTGCTGCATAATTATTTTAGTTTGGGGCTCAATGGGTCTGCTTTAGGTGCTACTCTTGAGCATGGGCATCTCCCCCCTAAACAGGAGAAGACCAAACCCCCGTAGCAAACCAGATCAAAACAACAGGTGGAAGCTGGGGTGGTGGAGGGTGATTGTGAATTTTAACGCAGAAACCAAAGCAAATGAGGCAGCAAACAAATGAGTGGCAAAGAGAGGCCAGATTCATGTTTTAAAAAGGGGTGCCCCATTAGAGGTGTGTGCATGTGATTGGTTGAGTATGAGATGCGTGGCACTACGTTCACGACGCTCATTCAGGTTTAACTGCTCAAACCATCAAGCCAGTCTTTTTATAACCTTCTTTCACTTCTAAATTCCACCAGAGCTACAGCCTTTTAATTTAATTTTATTAAAAGAGCACAAAGTTGATGATAATCTGTTTGAAGAGTTTAAAATGCACATGCTGTTTTATTGTTGTCTTTAAGATAGATTTGTCATGGCCCTATTATTTGTATTTTGCATTTTGTCCACATTGCTTTGCACTCTGGATTAAATGAATGAGACGTCTGCCATCCGGATATAGATGTAGTTCAGCCTAGGTGGCAACTAAAGGCTGACAATAGGCTAAGCAAGTCTAAATTGTTGGTGAAAAAGCACAAGTTGAACCTTATGAGGAATTGAACTCACTAATAAAAAAAGATTTATAAAGAACTAATGCCCAGGCCTGCATCAATGGGCCTATTTACACCAGGCATTAACATGCATCTTTGGTGATTGGATTTCATGGAGATTGGCCTAAACACACATTGGTGTAAATGCACCCAAGACACATTAGAGATCCTATCTCCCAAACCAGTTCAGGTGCAGGGACGCATTTGGCCACATTGATAAAAAAAAGTGGAAATGCCAATCTCCAATCCACATACTTCTTTCATGTGGGTGGAAATTAAAGTTCCTGCATGGAGGATCAAGGGCATGTCCAGAAAAAAGTAAACCTACCAGATAGCCAGTGTAGGCTTTGTAATTGTTTGTAGTTTAAAAATAACTTGCACACTGTGATAGCTCCAGATTATTTTTGTATATTTATTCCAGAATAAAAAATACATTGCTTTGTGCTCTCACAAGCTCTTCGCCAATCATTGTATTACTCGACTTTAATTACTGAAATATTGGAGCATTTAGCGGCTAAATGGCCACTAGAAGCTGCATGAGATCACTAGGTGTCATGGTTTGGCTCCCTTCCTTCCATCTCTGTGGTCGTTTCCATTTTGAGCCACGTGTGGGCGCTCCTGCCCTATTCTTTCGTTCATAATTCCCCGCTGGGTATATAAGCACGGTGCTTCCTGCTTCCAGTGCTTTGGTGTCTTCATTGCCACTACACAAAGCCGATATGGGTATAGGAATTCAGACGACCACTTGTCCTTTTATTCAAAAGAACATGCAGGACTTGTCTGTTAGAGTGTTAGGATTTCTGTTTAGGATTTTTGTTTTCTTCACTCGATAATTCCTCCCTTGGTTTTCCTCTCCTGTCTGTTGCTAGACAGTACCTTGGTTTTTTCCCGTCTCCTTTTGCCTCTTTGTTTTGCTCAGCACTCTCTTACTGTTTTCAGAGCTAGAGGCTTCCTACCTGTTTTGTTTTCTCTCTGCTCGAGTCTGCTAGCATTCGCCCATTCTACTGCCACTGGGTTGTTATTATTTCGTCTTACGCCGGGATTATTTTCCCTTACTTTCTATTTCTCTGCGAGCTTCGCCCTATTTTCTTGGGTCATTATTATTTTTGGCTTAAATTTTTATTTTTATGTTTTAAAATCTGTTTTATATTGCTCGAGTCTGCAAGCTTATTATTATTAGATTATTTTGGGCTTTTAGCCGAGAGGTTTTTTTTTCCGTTCCTCTTTTCTGTTCCCTTTCTTCTAGTGGATATCCACATTTCGTGGATATCTTTCTGATCCCCTTTCAGTCGGGTCTGGGGCAAGAGCTTTCCGTTGTGTCCCCTAGTCCAGGAACACTGACAGGAATTAGGAAGCTAGTTTTATCAAGCGACTAGCAAATTATTCATCATTATTTTGATCCATACATTGATCAGATCATTGGAGAACTATTAAAAAGTTTACTTCTATCTTTTTAATATGTTAGCCCAGAGAGCATGACACGTTATTTTGTTTCATCCACGATTTAGTGTTCATCACCTATCTCCTGTGCGGTTAAGTATATCCAACTTTTATCCCAAGCACTAAAATAAGTGTTATGTAGCCTATTCATTTTTTACCAAAATTCCCAGACATGAATCACATGCATTGGAATCGGAGAACTCTTAAAAAGTAGTTTTTTAACATGCTAGTTTTTATATGGAACTGTGCACTGTGCACTGTGCAATTGTCCACACTGGTGTGTGCAGTTGTTGCATTGGTCTTCCGCTAGAGGGCAGCAATACACAACAAAGCTTATATCTCAGTAAAATAATACAAATTATTCCAATAATTAATCAGATTAGCTGTTTCATATTGCACACTGCGCATGCCACAAATGCAAATTTTTGCCAAGATTATTTGCATTTGTGGCACTTTAGTTTATTTTCATAATTTAGGTAAAAATAAGTTTAAGTCATTTCACAAGTGTCTGTGATGCTCACACCAGGGGCCCTATCTTACACCCGGCGCAAAGCGGCGCTAACCCAAACGCAAGTGTCTTTGCTATCTTACACCCGGCGCTGGGTTCATTATAACGCCTAGCGATCATGTCGTTTAACTACCATGTATTTTTGCGCCCGTTGCAAGTGAACTGGTGATGAGGAGTGGCCAGGATTATTTTTGGCGTATTGCTATCTTGAGCCAGCAGAAAGCGCTTGCGCTAGAACCACCACAAACCTGGTCTAAAGTCATGTTGCAGTTGTTTACATGTTATTTTAACGGCGCATATAAGTGCATCTACAAAGGCGTGTGCACAACGCGCGTACCCTCCTGTCTGTTACACACAGGGGCGCGCACAAGCATGACTAAAATATCAAGATTACAATGTGAAATATTATTGTTGTGTAGGCTATATCAAAAAATGCATAATAATAAAAGGGTCCATAGCCTACCTTTCCCTCAGCGAAGGGGAATGCCACATTGAATTGCTTTCTGCCCACTCCATCAACATCCAGCCGATGTGCGATGGCACGGGACAATGGCTATCCATTAAAAAGGAGTTGATAACACCTATATCAAGCGTAATGCACAAATTGTCATTTACACCTAATGTGTGAATTGTCATTCAATGGAAAACTGTCATTACAATACAGCTCTGTTTATCTAGGAATACAGCCTGTAAGTAAATAGAATGGTTTGTGACTGAAAAAAGTTCAAAACCTTGTCCAGTGAATATTGCATTTATTGTTTTTCAAATAGCCTAGGCTACAGCGGATTCGCTGTGCATAAGGTTTTTTTGATAGCCTATGGTTAAAAAACAGAGAAAATATCACCATGTTAAGTAAATTGTAACCTTAGCTATTCTTCGTCCTTCATATTTTTTTAATTACAGTGACCAGGTTTCCATACACTCAGCTTATTAAAGCCCAGCTGATTTCACCTGTTCATAACTGAACAAAATGATTTTAAAGAGAACTAAACGTCTAATTAGAAACGAAAACAAATTTGCAGCACGTTACACAATTAATTAACAATTCATTTCAATGCCATTCTCTGCATGTGCGCTGCATGTTCTCTGTTTCCCCTGCTGTAAGTCGCATGTTTCATGGTCTTCCTGGGAAAGTGGATTGTTTTAAAGCATTACGCTATGAGTAAAACAGGTTGGTCACATTTCCATAAACAGGACATTATTAAACAAGGGGAAATATGCGTGAACATATGGGTTGCCGACCTGACAGCTTTATTGTATTTAGTGTCATCATTAAGGCAAAATAACAGTATTTATGTTATTAATCAATATTACTATGCAGGTAGCCTAATGAACTTCGGATGAAGCTTGAACTTCGAGAACTCCATGAGAACAGCCTCATGGAATTGATGTTTGACACTTTCATTGCATAATCAAACGAAATTAGCTGAACAAGCAGGCTAATTTGGCGTTTTCTAAGGTGAGACTGAAGCCATTGATAGCTTATTCTCAGCTGTTGCAGGTCCTTTTCACGAAATTTAACCGCATATATTTTGTAAAATAACAGCCCCGTCGGGAATTACCAGGAACTCATAGGCTAATGGTTAGTCCGAATAATATTAATCATACTCCATTTAGCCTATTCCTTGATCACACTAAACACGCACTAAAAACTTGGCTTTATACATTTGTTTTATAGCAGTGGTTGAAATTGTCAATTGTGATGGCTTTTAGAAGAATAGCAGGCAGTCACAAACTGTCATGGTTTTAACCCTTTTTGCCTATGCGGTCGTTCTCCTTGGTGGGCACGCGAGGGCGCTGCTCTTTAGGTGGATGCTTGCTCCGCCCTGCTTAGATTGCGGAGCTGTTGTTAGCGCCCCCACACCTGTGCTTAGTCACCTGGAGAGATGTATATAAGCCTACCGTTTCCTTCGTTCGGGGCTTCGACATTAATTGTTCATAATTGTTCATTGTTTGTACTGTGGTGTTTTTGTTGGCTGTGAGTTTCTCGTACCATTTGGGCTACTCGCCTATTTTAACGTCTCTTTGTTGAGGCAGGGCTTATTTCTTGCTGGCTTGGTAGTTACTTATCTCGTAGAAGTTTGGGACCGTAAATCTCTGCTCTATTTCGCTGTTTGGTGCTTTTTCTCCGTATATGGAGTTTTGGGTTTTTCTATTCGGGACAGTAGTTCTGTTTGCCCTTCGGCACATGTCTTCCCATAGGGAGATCAGGCGTTTCGCTTCTACTTAGTTATTAGCTCGTAGAAGTATAGAGTAGCTGTTCTTTGTTCCCTTTCGCCTGTTATTTGGTTTTCTTACTGAGAGACCTGGCGTTTTGCTTCTACTCAATTCCGTGTTAATGTGAGCCAGTAAGTAGCTTTGGTACGTTTATTCCCTGTTGTCTCCTTCTCGTGGACTACGTTCCCCTTTGTTGTGAGTCAGGGTTTTTATTTATTTTGAGGCTGTCATGCTATTTTGCGTTGGTCTTTTGTTGCAGCTGTCCTGTTCGCCTTTTCTGCCTGCGAGACGATTTTGTTGTGAACTGTTGTTCTGTTTCGTTCTCCGGGTGTGTTGTCTCCTTATGTGGAGCTTGGGCGATGTTGTGGACGTGTTTGTGTTTGACTGCGTGTTTCTAATAATAGCCTCGGAACGTTAGCTCTCTGTTCCATTTCGCCTCGTTACATACATTCGTTTACTGAGAGGCTAGGGCGGTTGTTCCAATTTAAGCTTGCGTTAGTCTATGGATAGTAAAGTTATGGGACGACGGTGCTCCGTCGGCTCACCTGTAAAATGTTTCTCTCTCCTGGGAGATCGGGTGTTTACCCCTTTTCTGCATTGGACTGCGAGCCTATTAATATCGCCATGGAACGTTAAATCTCTGTTCCTGTTCGCCTCGTTACATTTCCCCTTACTGTGAGGCAGGGCTTGTGCTTGTGTTAGTCAGTTTAGCCGATGGTTTCGGTGCAACTGTCCTTTTCGTCTTTTGTGCTCTTTCTCCGTGTATGGAGATTTGGGCGATTCGGTTCGGAACTATAGTTCTGTTCGCCCTTCGGTGCAATTCGTCTCTTAGGGAGACCGGGCGATGTTGTGGACATGTTTGCGTGTGACTGCGAGCCTTTAAGCCTGGGAACATTAATTATCTGTTCCTTTGCCTCGTTTCATCTCCTGTCTGAGAGGTTAGGGCGTGGTTCTGTTTTTAAGCTTGGTCATTTTGCTGGTAAGGTTATGGGACTGCGGTTCTCCGTCGGCTCGCCTGTAAAATGTTTCTTCCCCCTGGGATATCGGGCGTTTACCCTCCTTTAGGTTCTGCATATGACTGTTAGTGCTAGCTTATGGAATTAGCCACGTAACGTTATATCTGTTCTTTTGCCTCCTCTTATTAAATTATATTATTCTTTATTTGTTGACTGTTTATTTGTTTGTGCCTTTACGCTACTCGCCCGTTCTGATTTGTCTCGTTACCGAGACAGGGCACGTATTTATTTCTGGTTGTTCAGTTCCCTGTCCTTGCGCTCTACTTGGCGTTTGACAGTGAGCCGGTTAGTAGCGTTTCTAGTGGTGTTTGTTGTTCCTTGTCTTGTCTCCTCCCTTATCTGCGGGTATTCCCGCCTTAGTGGCCTAAGGGCTTAATGAATCCCCTTGCTGCGTTTGGCTCCTCCCATCTCACACGTCACGCCCCATTACACAAACACTTCACAATCACACTATAGTCACAAACACGATTGACCGGGGCAGGTTAAAAAAAAAAGAAGCATTCGGGCGGGTGGGCTTTACTTGGTGGTTGCCCGATCGGGCGTTGTATCAGACAGTGGTGGTGAAGAAGGAGCTGAGCCAAAAAGCAAAGCTCTCGATTTACCGTTCAATCTACGTTCCTGCTCTCACCTATGGTCACTTTGAGCTTTGGGTAGTGACCGAAAGAGTGAGATCGCAAACACAAGCAGCCGAAATTGACATCTGGTAAGGATATCCACTGGGCGTCTCCCTATGGAGGTGTACTAGGCACGTCCAGCTGGGAGGAGACCCCGGGGTAGACCCAGGATTCACTGGAGGGATTATATCTCCCTGCTGGCTTGGGACTGCCTAGGGATCCCCCCCGAGGACGTTGCTGGGGTGAGGGAGGTCTGGGCCACTGTTTTCTCTCTTGCCACCGTGACCCTAACTTGGATCAAGCGGTTAGAAAATGGATGGAGGGATTTCATGGTCTTTTCCCTGTTTTCTTATAAGATATTTCTTTACAGTGTAACCATTCCAAACACATAAAATCTATAATTTAAATACATCTGTTTGCGGCTGGAGTAATTTACACAATGACACAATGATCACCCGCAAAGTGTGAAATGATAACACGTGCAAATACTTTGGCTGCCCCCGCAAAATAAAACACCTTATCTGGGATCTTAGTTTTGGAGACACTAAGGGGTTGATTGACTATCAGAAATGGCTAAATTGTGTACTGCTGTAGGCTAAATCATTTTAAAAAATCATATATTTAAACACAAATCAACTGTTTTGACTCATGACACTCACTTTTGAATCATTTTCAAGTGGGAATTCTTTGCATCAGTATCGGGGGATAGATATCTATGGGTCCAAAAACCTATCCAAAACCTGTCAAAAATGAATAAGATACTTTTTGTCCATTATAAAGCATATAAAGTTGCCCCATATGATGGTTTAAGATGAAGGTTTCACTGTATTTTACAGGCAACACTAAACGAGACATTCCAAATGATTAGCTTTGTTATGAAATATTGTACAACTAAAAATGTGTCACACCTAATCTCTATAGGGACCGACAGCCAGCTGACAGTCCTTACACAAGCACTGACTGTAACTTTAAGAACATGGAGGTGCGTCTGATGACATCATCTGCGCGCGCGGCATTTAAAATCCTCATCACACAGTGAACCGGTGTGAAGGTTCCCTTCCCCCCACCAAGTTAATAAAACTGACTGACAACCATCCCCCTTCTCTTCTCCCTTGCATCCAGTGGACTTGGTCACTTTTCCCTGGGACTCCCACAACACTGTGGAGTTCACAGAGCTCCAGAACTCCCACAATTCTGTGGGGTTCTCCTAATACTGGGGTTCACAGAACGCAGAGGATTGCTGCTATTGCTGAGGAGACTTCTGTGAAAACACAGAGAACATGGCTCTCCAAGGACTTAACTCGCCTTGCGGTGACTAAGTTTACTTCATCCCACGTGGAAACTAGCGTGCGTGCAGCACTGCGCTAGCTGACCACAAGAAACTTCAGCAAAACAAACTTTACAAACAGCAAGAGGGACACCCCCAGACGACTGGAGGAGATCAGCTGTCATCACCACCCACGCCGCAAAAAGGACACTGGCTCGGGCTGCTGGAAAACCTTCACAATTCACAACTCCACGACCATGTGTTCCCAGGAGCGCAACAGCGACCATCGGAGACGACGACACGGGTGGAAGGATCTCCGTAAGACTGACTAAGCATCCCAGGCAGTAGCTAAAGTTTAGTTTAGTCTTAACTGAGGTTAATGTGAATCTGTGTGGTTATATCTGTCCGTTTACTGTTTATTTTAATGAGTTCTGTTCACCCACGTGGTTTCTCTCTTCCTGCATGGTAATTCTTCATTCAACTCTCCACATTACTAACAATATTAATATAGTCGGTATTCAGTGAGTAATGTGAGTCATTTGGTGCATTATCATAACGTTATCGGTTAGGAGCTGCAGTTTTGCGTCCGTCTTCTGCACTGCTAGGACCGACATGTCATTGTATCTAAGCTAGGTTATTCTACCACGCCGATACCACTGTGCTGCACATGCCTACATGCACAGTTTTCTCCCCTCTGTTCAGAGGCAAAGGACACGTGCGCAGACGCGTGCACGCGCACACACACACACTTCCTTCCCCTGTTAGATTAGTTTGATTTCTCTGTATTTTTACATTGTATTTTTTGTTTAATATAAAATATTATTAAACCCGTGTCTGTTCTGATGTTGCGTAAACGTGAGAATAAAAGAAAATCTATAAAATCTTTGATTTAATTATATTTGTCCACTAATACTTGTAATTTTGATTATTAATTGAAGTTCCAAATTTATGGTTAAATATTTTTGATAATGGTCATTTTATGAAACTGATTACTAATTGCGGTTATACTGCTACACCTACATAGGTGGTGCCTTGTATAAGGATATAGAGGTATGTCCCCTACATCTCTGAGCTGATTTGTTAATGCAACCTAGGTGTGTGTGTGCCTAGCTAACCAGTACGCCTGGCTGCAGATTGCTCCGATTTTTTCTCCTAGACCACTGGTTCTCAAGTTCTGTCCTGGGCCATGACCAAATATGATCCTTTCACCCCTTTGAGGGCTCATATTTGAGTCAACTTTGTCAAAAAGTTTTTGAGTGGGCAAATTTTTCTCACAAATGGGGGCACTTAAAATCCCCGGATGAAACCCTTATTTCTGGGGTTTTGTTAAGGGGATTCGGGGGCACACTCATCTGACAATTTCAAGAAATAAACCAGAAGTAAAAACTACACCTTGTAGTACAACAGCAGGACATATTATGAACTACTCTCTTTTTATTTTTCATTAATTCTGTCTTTAATATTGTCATATGTAAACTAATTGATATTCACAATAAAAATATATATATACAGTCAAGCCGGAAAGTCTGCACACCCCTTTCATCTTCTCCACGTTTTATTACGTTACAGACTTATACTACAATAGATTGAGTTCATTTTTTGCCTCAAACATCTACACACAATAGCCAATAATGACGAAGTGAAAACAGGTTTTTAGAAAATATGGAATTTTATTTTACTGATAAAAATAGGTTATTTAGGGGTTACATATCTGTACACACCCTTAGCCTAATACTTGGTTGCTGCACCTTTGGCAGCGATTACAGCTTCAAGGCATCTTGGGAAAGAAGCTACGAGCTTGGCACACTTGTTTCTGGCCATTTTTGCCCATTCCTCTTGGCATATCCTTGCAAGCTCCGTCAGGTTGGATGGGGAGCGTCGGTACACAACCATTTTCAGCTCTTTCCACAGATGTACAATTGGATTCAGCTCTGTGCTCTGGCTGGGCCACTCAAGGACATGCACAGACTTTCTCCGAAGCCACTCCTTTGTTCTCTTGGCTGTGTGCTTCAGGTCGTTGTCATGTTGGAAAGTAAACCTTCGCCCCAGTCTGAGGTCCAGAGTGCTCTGGAGCAGGTTTTCTTCAAGGATCTCAGTGTACTTAGCTGCATTCATCTTTCCCTCTATCAGGACTAGTCGCCCCGTTCCCGCTGCTGAAAAACATCCCCACATCATGATGCTGTCACCGCCATGCTTCACTGTAGGGATGGTATTAGCCAGGTGATGAGCGGTGCCTGGTTTCCTCCAGATGTGACGCTTGATATTCAGGCCAATGGAAACAAAATGCACCTCAGCTCACTTTTGGGTGTCATATCAAAGGGTGTGCACACTTGTGTACATATGATATTTTACATTTAGATTTTTAATAAATTAGCACAAATGTCTAAAAACCTGTTTTCACTTTGTCATTATGGGCTATTTCATGTAGAATTTTGAGACAAAAAATGAACTCAATCTATTGTAGAATATGTCTGTAACGTAATAAAATGTGGAGAAGGTGAAAGGGGTGTGCAGTCTTTCCGGCTTGACTGTATATACAGTGGTGCTAGAAAGTTTATGAATCCTTTAGAATTTTCTGTATATCTGCATAAATTCAATCTAAAATGTGATCACATCTTCATCTAAGTCATAAAACTTGATAAAGTGAACCCAGCTCAACAAAAAACACAAAAAACATAATTTTTTTATAATTCATTTATTGAGCAAAATTATCCAACGTTAAATGCTTTGTTGGAAAAAGTATGTGCACCCTTGGATCATACGTATTTTTAAAGTATCATATTTAATATTTGGTCGCATATCCTTTGCTACTTACTGAAGTCTGTGACCCATCAATATCAAAATACTCTCAATATCTTATTTTCAGGTACTGTTACAAGCGATACTATAACCTCTCTGCATTTGAATGGATCTTTATGGGAATTGGGGGGTGAGACTAGATTCAGCTGTAAATTACACTGGTACAGTATGGAACACATGACTGGCTAAATGGCTGTAAGTCATCCAGGGTCTAAGGTATCAAACGAGCCCCAAACCATCACTCTGCGGCCAGATATGGAGTAGATGTGGATGGATCACTTTAAGGGTTTCTTCTCCTGACTTTTTTCCCCATAGAGTTCTATAGGAAAATGAGTCAGGAGAAATGGTTTTGATTGAAAAAAAACTTTGTCAAGCGAATATTGCATTGATTGTTTATCAAATAGCCCCAAATGGTCCCAGGGATCCTCTGTGCATAAGGTTGTTTTTTTTTGAAAAGGTTAAAAAAAACTAATAAAAATGTTACCATTTTAACCAAAATTTTAACCCTATTCTTTGTTCTTCATATTTTATTAATTACAGCGACCAGGTTTTATGGAGTTTGATAGCTGCCAAAACATTTCATTTCTGTAAATTGAGATTTGCTAATTAACTAAAATTGCAAATGTAAACTTAAAATCGTAAATTGAGATTTGCAAATCTAAGTCAAATTGAAAATGTAAAATCTAAATTTGTAACTAAAATTTATTGAAGTGTAAATGCTAAACCTGATTTGTGTACGTAATTTTTTTATCTGTATGTGCGGAACTCATTACAGGAGTGTGCGCTCTATTCTGTACATACATGCGTCTTGTCAGTATGGTTGGCACCAAAATAGAACTGTAACCGTTATTTGGAATTCGTAAAGAGAGAAACGCAAACCTAGACCAGAAAGCCACAATTAAAAATGGGAAGTCTCAGAAACAACGTTTCCAAATTAAAAGTTCACAGGTTTTTCCAATCAACTGCAAGCATACATACCATAACAACCCCATATAATGTAGTTGTCATGGTTATTGGCAGCCTTTGTTGTTTCTGCGGTTTGTCTTGGGATTTGGTGTTGTATGACGCGCCATCGGATTTTTTCCGCTTCCGATCCAGTGTTTGGATCTCGCCAGTCATTATTGTCCACACTTGTGTTTGGTTTCCTGTTGGCTATAAATAGCGCAGGATTTCTGCTTTCCTGCACTTCGATATTGTCGTTGCTAATTGACGTCGAAGTCGGTAAGGTATAGGAACACGGTCACTGCCTTTCTGGTTGTACAAATAAGAAATGCAGCAAGTCCGGTTAGAAAGAAGTTAGGATAGGATTGGTTATTTTCTTTTAAGCTCCTATCTCTTTTCTTTGTCCTTCTTTCTCTCGTTCTGTTACCTTTTTGTCTTTCTGTTTAAGTTTACACCTGTGTAACTCGGGGTTATTCTTTCATTTTTTCTCTAGCTCTCTACGACGCTCTTTGTCTTAGAGCGTGAGTTACCTTTTGTTTGTTTTACTCGCTTCATCGAGTTTGCCTCCTTTTGAGGTAGATTTGTTTTGACTTAGGTCGGGAAGTTTTTTCTCCCATTCCTTAGTTCTCCTTTTCCCCTTGCGGTTTAGCCGATTTGTGGCATATCTCTCTAGGTATGCTTAAAGATTCTCTATCTGTTGCGTTTGGTTATCTGAACCTTACTTCGCCCCATCACAGTAGTATGAAGCAAATTACGGATTTACCTTTACAGTCCCTTTAACAGTTGAGTTATAGTTTCGGTCAAGATAGGCAGATCCACTATATAATGTGGGTGTCCACTTGACTAAACTCCTCTTTTTACCTAAGATCTGTAGGCCTACCTCTGTCAAGCTGAAGTTCAATATATGGCATGTTGAGATTAAAATAAATATAACAAATAAATAAAACAAAAGGACATTGTAACATTATAACCATTTAATCTTCTGCATAATAGCTAGCTAGAACAGCAGAGCTGTTTGGGAAAACCCAGTGCTGATTTAAAGAGTAAGTACACCCACTGTCTCAGCCCGTCTCCGCCTACTACACAATTTTGAAAAATACTTTGTTGGGTGAGCGAGGGAGAGGGGTGGGGGCGGAGGAGCTGGGTCCATCGTCATTCGCATCAATGAACGTACATTGTTCAAATTATTTTGTATAACTCGGATCGTTTCCGTTGTGGGTGACAACAATTATCCATATGACGTGGAGGTAGCTCCAAAGAGGTAATCTGACAGGCTATAGCTCTTTTATATTTTTTACGTATAAGAGTTAGTGAAAATGGATGATTTAATTGGTTTTGGGTTTGCCTTCATCTTTGCCTTCATTGTGTACATAACGTTCCTATGCTCGATTGTGCAGTAGTTCTTGCACACAGAACCCAGCTCTGATTAGCCAAAAGTCACGACAACGCAAAGAACTATGGGCAATACGCTTCAGTGAAGTTTGGTTTGATGCGGACTCACGATAAGGCCACATCAAGGGCTCATAAAGTGCGCAGTCAAGCAAAATAAGAAATGGGACAGACTAAGCCCCTGAAGGTTCTCGCGGGCACACACATTTGAAGCGCTGAAGTGTGAGTATTGGGACAGGGCCCAAGTCGAGTGGGGTCTTTGGTGATGATCAATAACTTGGTGATGATCCACATACATTTTCCTACCATGCAAAAGGTTGTGGCTCTGGTCCAGTGAATGTGAATAATGTAACGTTAGTGCGTTAATAAAACGCGGTGTGTAAAGCCATTCTATTTTAGTTTGAATATCATTTTAAAATAAACCCAGATCTACTCAAAGCTGGCGTCAGTGACACTGGGCCAGCTCCTGTGGGTATCTGGAAAGCCGTGTTAAACCTAGCTAACGTGCCAATTTTATCAATGTCAAATAGCATCTCGAGTGATGCGCTGAATGTATTAATGTCATTGTGTTAATAAAAAGCAGTGGTATACCAGTTCTTGACCGGGTTTTATCAATCTTAGCAACATAGCTTACAGATTAAAACTGACATCTTCATGTTTTTTCAAATGATACTTTTGTATTTAATTTGGCTATACATAATAAAAAACAATACACAGACAGTATCCTCAATGAGAATGGGTGTTTTCTCCAACAGCTGATGGCCTTAGCCGCTGTCTACTTAGGGCCCACCCTGCACCGTGGACTGTGTCGTATGATGTGAGGGTAATTAACCATGTAAGTTTAAATCATGACAGAGAGACAAGCCATATAACTAGCTAGCTAGCACATATTAGTTTTCAATGTAGACTGTATTCCAAAAACGTTATGGAGAAATGAGCCGCGATTACTAAAACAACTGTTTAGTTAATAAGCTGTTTTAGCCTATTTAACCTCTTAATACCAAGGGCAAAGGGCAAAATATACCAATTCTCGCCTGTTTTTACTAGTGACCAACAAAGCTGTTTATCTCAAAAACTGTAAAGGCTACAAATATGGTTCATAACTTTTATTAAAACAGACAACTGCACTATTATGACTAAGCCGTCATAATTCATATACATATGCTTTTTGCTACTTAATTACAACAATTTATGTACAGAAATTGTGAAAAAACTAAACATTCAAATTACAGATTTTTTACCTGATGAGCTACAAGAGCTATGGAGGAAATAACTCAATATGATCACTCTTTGTGATTCCTCAATATGCTGCCTATCTCTGCTAAAAATATGATGTCAATATCTCAAACCATTCAAATTCTACAGAGCTTTTTTTCAGGTGAACCATTTCGGTTACCAAAGTTGGCACAAATTGTGCAAAATGGCAAGGTTCCAGAAAAGTCTCAATATGATTTCTTTTTTTAAGTTTTACAATAAAATTTGATAATTGGCAATAAAAGTTCATTTTAGATGTGTTTTTGGTGTGTTTCATATTATACAACTAACTAGCCTACCAGTGGTCCCCAAAAAGCTCTCCAAACCCATGTAGCAGCACAGTGAATCTTGTATTCCACCAGAGCCCCATTAGCCAGAAATGAGTCCAGGTATAGGCAAACGGGATATAAAATCAAATGTCCACCAGTTTCCTAGATAAAATAACCCCCTGCATAATAATCAACAACAAACTCATCCTCATGTTATCTCTCCCTCATGTTACGTCATGCATAAATTGCGCATTTGTTTACCTGCACAGCCTGCTGTACTGCATACAGAACAATTTACTCATGTGGAAC
>CM056379.1:44719671-45062932 GCA_029718625.1 Synaphobranchus kaupii | reverse complement strand
AATTTACTCATGTGGAACAATAACTACTAAACAAACACTTCAGACGCCATTTCATTCAAAAGAAACTCGAAAAAGCTCATCTCAGACACAAATAGATAGCCAGCTGCTATGTGTAATTTTTGCTGGCTAGCTTGCTATTGTTACAATATAGTAATGTTAGCTATATTAATTTAATTCAGAGGGATTTGTTTAATACAGAACAGTGAATTCGCACTGGTATACCGGCAAACAAATATGTTACCACTAAGCCTCACTGACACAAGATCACAAAAACATCTTCAAGCTAGGACTCTGTGCCATCTTGGTACGAACTTTATGCTTGGGACGCCTTCTCCTCTTACACACAATTGTATCTATGTGACAACCTAACACATTGTGTTGAATGAGGGCTTGTCTGAAAGATAAGAGTCTTCGCTATTGGCTGGAATATTTGACAGACAGTTTAAAAACCCAATGGAAAGCAAATAATGCTTGCAGTGGAGACGGGTCGATGCAAGTTTTTCCCACTTCAGATAGGCCTATTATATATCAGTCAAGGAAATGCACCCAATTGACGACGGTTTTTACATAAAACTGTGCAACAAAGTACAAAACCCCCTTTGGCTAAAATATACTAAGTACTCCAGAAAACGGGTTGAGTTTCACAACGCCAAACTGAACACAGTCGAACTACTCTTGATGAAGTGCAAAAAAAATAAAAAATAAAATCATGTACAGCCGTATGAAAGTTTTAAAGTATTTTTTCTTGAAGTCTAAAGGTATAACGATTTTTCAAACCAAAGTTTTGTGAAATACAATTAAGCAGAACAGTTTACCAGCACATTGTTTATTTTGTGACATCAAGCTGCAATACACGTTTGCAAAATTAGGTCAGAGGTTCCAACGTAATTTACGAAGTTTTAACTCGACGTTTTGGGCTTAAAAACCACTTTCCCAGAAGGAATGGATATATCTTAAGAATATTTAATCAAAATATTGAGGTGAGCAGTTTATTATATATTATTAAATTAATGAAATGTATAATTTAATCATTTCCGTAACGCCCGCATTACCGCTAGGGGGCGTTTGGCAGCAAGAGGTTAACATGTGGCTACTCGCCATTAGCTACGTTGGTCGTGTTGTGACTACGCCATTAGCTACGTTGGTCATAACAGCTGTGTGAACGAAGAGTCAACCGAAGCAACAACGGGGGCAACAATGTGATTGCCTGCTTCTATTGATTACCATGTGGTGAGCTTTTGGCACCTAGATTGCGCTGGGGCAACTTTGTTGAATTTCACAACGCTCTACAGGAAATACATGACAGAACTAATCGGTAATACTATTTCTGGGCTGTGGCAGCCATCTTGCGGTGGTGCCACTTGTGGAAGTACCAAATTGAATAGTTGACATTGCTTTTCTAAGTTCTTATACAGTACTGTGGCCTTTTTTTTCCAGCCTTACATCTGGACTAGTCATGTTCAGCTGTTTTGAATGGTGCACATTAATTTAAGAAGAAAGTGTCGGGGGGTGGGGGCGGGGGTTGTTCATGCTCAGTAAGATCGTTGTTAGCAGAACCAGACATTATAGTTACATCCAATCAGATTTCACATTTTTTAAAGTATATTTATTTATTTATTTATTTGGATGCCTAGTGCTGATATCTGACATGAAACTGCTTAATGTTGCTGTCTAGGTAATCCCACTTCAGAGGCAATATTATTAACATAAACATTTCTCTTTCTCTCTCAGCGTATGACAAATCTCTGGATGTAGATTCTGATCATGTGGTAAGGATCAGTGGAGAAATAGGTGATATTAATATTGACCCAAAAGAAGGAAAGGCAGAGCCATTCTACTTTGTGACAACAGAGGAGGGAACTGAAGACCTGGGGCAAGCTTGGGAAAATGAATTAATACAGGTAAGAAAGTATTCATTATGTCATAATGCTATGCAGCTTTAGACTGAATTTTCTGTATTTTTCAGCTTTTCAGTATTTTAGTCTGCTTCTATATGTAAAGTTACATGTAAGAACCTATGTAGACTATTGTGAGTATTGCAAGTAATAAATTCCATCCAATAAATTTCAGAGACAATTAACATTCAATAGTTCATTGCAGTAATGACAATGACATGGATAATGACAGGTAAGCAGCATAGGTGCCTGGAAGCCACATGTAAGATACTCTGGCCAGTCAGTTTCCTCTTCTTAGATATTATAGGCTGTGGTATTTCAGAACCCCCTGACACTCTAAGAATGCAAGATAGAGAGAAAAGATACAGTTGGAACTGGTGAGTTTGCAGTTCCTGGATCCTATTTGCCCTTTAGCTCACTCAATCCACTAGGCTACTGCCTACTGCGGAGGAGGTAACTAAGCTCGTCAGCAGCATGTAGCTGATTGCTGCATGGTTAGACAACCTGTACCAAGTTGGTTAGTTGGCCATTATCAACGCGTTGTCCTGTCAATGAAGCGGCTATCCAGCTGAAGGATTATCAGACTCACAAGCATTTCTGGACACACTGTCACACTCTGTTAATGTCAATTAAAAATGTTATAAATTATGTGTGTGTTGGCTGCCATGCTGATAGAAAAAAACAAATCACGCATAGGTTATCTTTACTTAAATAATTAGCCTATCAATATTCAATTCAATTAAATTTCATTTGTATAGTGCTTTTTACAGAGAACTGTCACAAAGACGCTGCACAGGTAAACAGAAGGAAAATTGAGCAAAAAAAAAAACAAAAAAACAGGCCTTAGCCCCCAACCAGCAAAACGAGGTAAAAAAAAAAAACTCCCCGATAGGGGAGAAAAAACACTGAACAGTGGCAAGAAAAAACTCCCCAGTGGGAAGAAATCTCAGAAGGAACCTGGCTAGAGAGGGGGTGCCCATCCTTCGCTGGCCGGCCCGGTTTAAACTGAAGGTGGACTGAATGGTAATAGTCAATTCAAAAATCAATTCAAAGGGGCATCTGGGATTCCAGTTGCGTGAAGTTGGGAGGATAAACTAAAGGAGGGACAGCTCTGAAGCAGTTCTGCAAACTCAGGGTGAGGGGGCATAACTGGAGCAGTCTGCAAACACAGGGTGAGGGGGGGACGGGCCGGAGTAATCTGCAGCTCAGGGTGAGAGAGGAAAAGAGAAGGTTAGCCCCCCCCCCCCCGACATCCTTAACTATAGGACTGACTAAAGAGGTACGTTTTTAGCCTACAAGTAAAGACAGAAAGTGTGTCTGAAGCCCGTACATACATTGGAAGATTATTCCATAAGAAAGGAGCTCTGTAAGGGGAAAGCTCTGCCACCCATTGTCATTTTAGATATAATAGGAATTTTCAAATAGCCAGCACATTGAGAGCGAAGTAATCTAGGAGGACAGTAAGGAATGAGTAAGTCACTAAGATATTCTGGGGCCAAACCATTCAAAGCTTTAAACGCTAGAAGTCAAATCTTGTAGTCAATTCTGAATTTGACAGGCAGCCAATAACCCTATTTACTTTGGCCCATTTGGCCCAATTTTCATCTAGTTTTTACTAGTGTCAATTAAGTGCCAATATCTCAAAAACTATTCACGGCACATCCATGGTTGAAAGTTTTGAATGAAAGAAGAGGCTTGTACCATTCAGAAATTTGCAACAGAATACATTTATGTCAAAGTGGTCACATACAGTTTATACAAAATACACATAAGAATACAAAAAAAAAAAAAAAGTACAAAATGCCTTGTGTTTTTATAGTTTTATCACTGAATATCTCAAATCGTAGCTAACTAGGATTTATGAATTAGTTTTCAGCTTGCACAAACTAAATTACATTATTATAATACTGTAATGTCTTGACTGTACCGTGAAATAAAGTACTGAGAATGGATATAGTTTCATGCGTGAATTCAACAACTAGCCCTTGTGTTGGTTGCTACACAAAAAAAAACTGCAAATGAACGCTACAAAACAAACCCCCTTTTTGCTGAGCTTCTCTCCAACCTGTGAC
Organism: Synaphobranchus kaupii; assembly: GCA_029718625.1. NCBI lineage: Eukaryota > Metazoa > Chordata > Actinopteri > Anguilliformes > Synaphobranchidae > Synaphobranchus > Synaphobranchus kaupii. The sequence goes on along the minus strand of CM056379.1, from coordinate 45,058,965 downwards.
AACATAGAAGCTAACTAGCGAACTTCTGCGAGAATCCATTTATCACCAAACTAAAAATACTCTAGATAATAGCGCTCCATACTGTTGATGATTATGATGATGATGATAATAACAATAATAATAATAATTTGCATTATATATTTTTAAAAGCACTTACATGTCCAGGCACGGGTCCATGCCACAGAGTCATTGCTCTGCCTGTGGGACAGACTTCTTCACCTCTGGGATCACTGCGGTGAAGCACCTCCAAAACCTGAGCAACCGTGAAATAAACGCTCTTCTTTCCACCGTTGCTTGCCACGTTCGCGTATAAATGTATAAAATAATCGTAATCGTTGAACCAGCAAAGACATATGACCAGCGCAATTACACCATACAGCAAACCACGTACGTGTAAAGAGAAAAGCTAGCCTATGACGTACATACAGCTAACAAAAGCGCTACACGTGGCTAAATATCATCCGGATAGGCTAAAAACGTACTTGTAAGCAATCCAGTCCATCCCTTCCAGGATAAGCTCAGTAAAAATGGCCACAGACTCGATCTTATCCTGACGACAGTGTCATGTGGCCGTCATTTACTTTGTTTTAAAGGGCAGGAAACCCCCGTAGAAAATAATCTACGTTTTTCACGTTAGATCATTCCTGAAGCAGTCTAGTTATGTTTTTACGCAATGGTAGTAATGTAGTACAAATGCAAATGCGATGGGTACGCACTGTGGAAATGGAGATTTTGCTGGACAATGGATAAATGGATTATCAAAATACTGTACGTTCAGGATTCTTCAGAAAAGAGTTATAACTGCATAACCAGGTATCAGATTTGGTTGATTAAACATGTTCATCAAGAGATTTTGTAGAAAATAAAATATATTTATACAAAAGCGGAAGTACATCGGTTTGTATGCATACTGAAGTGAGCACGGGAAAAAACACCTAATGTTTATTTATACAACTTTTCAATAATGTACAATTGTTCCTGAATCGGATCTTGATTTTTTTTAGCGTGTTGAAACGGTACCAAGAGTTTTTGTGATATGCATTTTATTGCCTGTGACTGCGGCGAGGTGAAGGCTGTAAACACTGGGTTGGGCTATTAGCACCCTGCTGCTTTATGGCCCTGCAGTGTAACCTGAGAGCTGATAAGCATATAAACGAATGTGTTCGCAGGCTGTGACTGTTTTTAACAAATTTGCGTCGAAGGTTCCGTGTTTTATTAACGTTTTAATTTAGAATTTGAGAGAAATAAGAACACTATAAAAAAATTGGGACGCATGCGTCCCACCACTAGGGGGGCCAAAGTCCATAGGGATAAAGAGTTTTGAGCACCGGGCTGATATGCTCCCATTTCTTGGACAGAGAAGCAATCTAAATTTAAGGGAAACTGTAAGAATTACTGTCTTATCTGAGTTCAATAAGAGGAAATTTTGTGTCATCCAGGCCCTTTAAGAAAGGTCTCTAGTTTAGAAACTTCTAACCTGGCTTAACTGATATATAAAGTTGTGTGTCATCTGCGTAGCAGTCGTGGTTAACACCATGGGCCCATATCTTGGCGATCTTAGCGCTTCGTCTAAGCGCATGGCATTAAGTGCATTTAGGGCGTGTCTAATTCCAGTTTTGCTATTTTAACGGTGTGTTTTTTGGGCGCTAAGCATGGCGCAACGTGCAAATGGGGCTGAACCTAGTCTCTTCATTAATTATAGGTGTGTTTTGGGCGTGACATGCAATAAACCAATCAAAATGTCATATCCCATTCCCTTTAAAAGCCTGCTTTTCCACCTTGGCGGATTGCTTATATGATGGTGAAACAGATATGCTCGTGTGTGTTTAGTGCGACCAAGGAATAGGCTATATGGATCAATAGTAGCCTATGATCAATATTATTCCGGACTAACCATTATGAGTTCCCGGTAATTCTGGACAGTGCTGTTATTTTACGAAATATATGCGGTTAAATTTCGTTAAAAGCACCTGCAACAGCTGAGAATAAGCTACCAATGGCTCAAATTTCGTTTGATTATACAATGAAGCAATGAACTCATGTTCAAGCTTCATCCGAAGTTCATTAGGCCTATCTGCATTCTAATAAATAACGTAATTTTTCCTTAAAGATGACACTAAATACAATAAAGCCGTCAGGTCGGCAACCCATAGGTTCACACATATTTTCCCTTTTTTTATAATGTCCGGCTTATGGAAATGTGACCAACCTGTTTTACTGGTAGTGTAATGCTTTAAAACAACACGTACTGTGAAATTCAGTAATTAACTGGCAGCAATTGACAAGTAACTTACTGTAAAAAAAATCACAGTATTATAACAGTAAAATAAAACACAATAATCACTATGCACTGTATTTTTTGTTACAGTAATAGTGTGGTAACTAAAATAAAACACAGTCATTTCCAAGTAGTGTATATGTGATTACTGTATTAATGTTTTAACTGTATAATAAAACACAGTCATTTCCAATTACTATTTTTTTGGTTACGGTAATAGTGTTTTAACTGTAAAATAGAAAATACTGTACTTACTTAGAAATACTTTAATACTGTATTTTTAAGTTACAATCATGCTGGTAATTTACAGATCACCAGTATTCTGCTGTTAAAATAAAATGTTACTGCATTTTTTAATTCTTGACACATTTTGTAAGCTTCAACAATAACTGCAGAGACAGCATGTAATGCGGCGTGACGTGGTAGGTAGGAGGAGCCAAACGCAGCAAGGGGATTCTTTAAGCACTAGGCCACTAGGACGGGAAACCCCGTAGTTAAGGGAAGGAGACAAGACAGGGAAACACACACACCAAGGCTACTAACCGGCTCACTGTCACACGCCAATGTAAGAAAACAAAACCAGGCGAATGGAAACAAAGCACTAGGCTCTCATACTTCTACGAGCTAAGTGACTAAAGAACGAGCCAGAAATAACAAACGCCCTGTCTCGATAACGAGACCGCATAAGAACAGGCGAGTAGCGTAATGGCACAAACAAAACACACAGACAATAAACACAGCAAAATACGAAATAGTATACGAGAGGGCGAAAGGAACGGATATAACATTCCATGGCTACTTTCATAGGCTCGCAGTCACATGCAAAAACTAGGAAGCAGGAACAGACAAGAGCCAGGGGAGAAGAGTCCGGATAATTACATGCACATAGGCACATACGCCAGGAGGGGAAAGTCCGGATAACTATATCCACATGGCCAGTACGCCAGAGAGGAGAAGAGTCCGGATAATTACATGCACATAGGCACGTACGCCAGGAGGGGAAAGTCCGGATAACTATATCCACATAGGCAAGTCCCGCATTACTCCAGAAAACGTAAAGGGGGTAAACGCCCGATCTCCCAGGAGAGAGAAACATTTTACAGGCGAGCCGACGGAGCACCGTCATCCCATAACTTTACTAGCAAAAATGACCACACAAGCTTAGTAGAAAATACACGCCCTAGCCTCTCAATAAATGGAAATGTAACGAGGCGAAATGGAACAGAAAACTAACGTTCCAAGGCTACTTTCAGAGACTCGCAGTCACACACAAACATGTCCACAAAATCGTCCAGTCTCCCTATGGGAAGACATGTACCAAAGGGCGAACAGAACTACAGTTTCGAACAAAATCGCCAAAAAGAGCTCCATGTACGGAGACCGGTACAGAAGGACGCACACGACAGCTGGACCGGAATTAACGCAAGCTCAATCGAAAATACATGCCCTGCCTCTAAGAATAAATAAAGCCCTAAAGTCAGTATGATAAAACGCCCTGTCTCTTAGTAAGAAACTCCCGTACAAATACACCCAAACAAAGACTCCTCTCGTTTTCACGGAAGACAGCAGACAGAGAGAGGAGAAAGAGACAGAAAGGGGCAAACAATCTAGGCAAACAAACAAAGGAAAGACCAGAAAGCGGTGACAGAAACGAGCACACAAAAAAGGAATTCAACCTGAAAGCTCAATGCACAAAGGCAAGTCCCGCAAAACTCCAATAAAGCACAACGGAGCAAAACGGTCTCCTTAACTCTAGACCTAATCATACTGGCTAAAACTTTAAAAGGGCAAAAATAAACCGCACACAAAACAGCGCAAATAATGCCAAAAAATACACCACAGTACAAACAACAAACAAACAATATCGAAGCCCAGAACTAAGGGAACATGGGCTTATTATAGCTCACCGGTAAAACACGCACACCTGTGAACGCTGACGACTTCTCCACGAAAAGACTAGACGGAGCCAAAACTCCACTAACGGAGCAGCGCCCACGTGTGGCGACCGAGGAACACGACCGCAAGGGAAAAAAGGTCATAAACCATGACACAGCAAACAATACATTTTTAAACTATTTATTCTTAATTGTTGAACAGAAACAAGCATAACATAATTTTCTTGTGCTTAATGGGTGAGCATACCATGGCTACCACAAACATAATACATTATGAATTAGAATTTTGTCTTATAGCATATCCCATGTACAATTATCTTCCATGTCTTCTAAACTGTGCAAAACTGACAAGCAGCTGCAATCTCTACACAATCTCTACATTAGCAACCATAAAACTATGGATATTAATATCCAAAAACACGGTAACAAGCATAACATATTTTTCTTGTGCTTAATGGGTGAGCATACCATGGCTACCACAAACATAATACACTATGAATTTTGTCTTCCATAGCATATCCCATGTGGGTCATTCCGTGTCAAATCAACCAGTTTTCTGAGAAGTTCCTGTATGACCCTCTCAGATTTTGATGAAACTCCATCATAATAATCCATTGTGTGAAAAATGAACACAGAAAAAATTTGCCTCATACGACAAGTCATTTCCGAGATATGGCCTCCTGAAATTTGCTCAAAACCTCTGTCTTTCGCGCGCGAATGTGATTTTCTTTGGAAGCTTATAACTTTGGATTGGTAACAGCTATATAGCTGAAACTTATCCTATCCTATCCTAACTTACTTTCTTCCAATTTGCAAGAATATGACATCAGATTACTTGTACCCTTTTCAAGTTATATGCACCCAAAGTAGCCACTTTGTTCAGTCGCACATGTTTTTGGTGATTTTCAAGGTAACCCTGTGCCCATACGAGTGGACATATACATCCCATATCACAGATGTATTATCTATAGGTGTATGTCTATGGTCACAAGCAAATACAGGCTAATCAATTAAGAAACTTAAGAAATGCCTCTTGGCGTTTTAACTGGAGGAGCTGGATGAGTGACATGAAAATCTTTTAACAAGTCCTTATCCAAACCAAAGCGAGAAGGAATCCAGCACCTCTCCTCGGGACTGTAGCCTTCCCAGTCCACCAGGTATTGAAGGCCACGGCCCCGACGACATACGTCCTGAATCTTTCTGACGGTATATGCTTCGCCACCGTCAATGAGTCGGGGGGGTTCAGGGGCGGGGCACAAAGGGTGGGTGACAACAGGTTTAAGTCTGGAACTGTGAAAGGTGGGGTGAATTCTTCGCATGGATGCAGGGAGCTTGAGGCGGACAGCGGTGGGACTAATGATACTAGAAATGGGGAAGGGCCCAATGTAACGGGGAGCAAGTTTACGCGAGTCCACTTTAAGGGGAATGTCTCTGGTAGTGAGCCAAACGCGTTGTTCGACCTTGTACTGGGGTGCCTTGGATCGCTTACGGTCAGCAGTCTCCTTCATGCGTACGCTGGCCCGGAGCAGATTGCGACGTGTGACCCTCCAGGTACAAGCATAGCGACGGATAAAGGCCTCGGCCGAAGGGACCCCCACCTCCTCCTCCTGACTGGGGAACAAGGGTGGCTGGTAACCTAGACAACATTTGAAAGGAGATAGCTTGGAGGAGGAAGAGGTGTGACAGTTAATGGCATACTCTGCCCATGGCAATTGGTGGCTCCATGACGTGGGGTTATTAGAGCATAAACAGCGGAGAACGGTCTCAATAACTTGATTGGCCCACTCAGTCTGGCCGTTAGACTGGGGATGGAAACCTGGAGAGACTGACTGATGAACCTAGAAGAGTGCAAAAGGCTTTCCAGAACCGTGCAGTGAATTGGGGACCTCTGTCTGAAACTATGTCGGTGGGGATGCCGTGGAGTCTGATGACGTGTTGTACAAGTAATGATGCGGTTTATTTGGCTGAGGGACGTTTGGTGAGGGGAATGAAGTGAACTGCTTTAGAGAACCTATCAATTATGGTGAGAATTGTGGTGTTGTTGTTGGAGGGGGGTAAACCAGTGACAAAATCAAGTGCGATGTGTGACCAGGGACAGTGAGGGATAGGAAGTGGCTGTAATAGACCTGAAGAGGGTTGATGTGAAACCTTATTTTGGGCACAGACTGAGCAGGCAGAGACAAAGTTCGTGACGTCCTCTTTCATGTCGGGCCACCAGAATCTTCGTTGTATGAAGGTGAGGGTGCGATTAATGCCAGGGTGACAGGTGAGTTGAGACGAGTGACCCCACTGAAGGACTTGGGACTGGACAGCTTTGGGCACAGAAAGGCAATTGGTGAGACAGCGCCTAGGACCAGCCTCCCCATTTTGCGCCGTCCGAACGATGTCTTCAATCTGGAGTTGGACTGCGTTGATGAAGACACTCCTGGGGAGGATAGTGTCGGGAGACGGATCCTTGGTAGGAGGGTCGAAACGGCGGGAAAGGGCATCAGGCTTGGTGTTCTTAACTCCTGGGTGGTAAGCAAGGGTAAAATTAAATCTAGAAAAGAATAGTGACCATCTAGCTTGTCTAGAGTTCAGCCTCTTGGCAGTCTGGAGGTACTCCAAGTTTTTATAGTCGGTCCAGACTAAAAAGGGTACTTGAGCACCCTCCAGCTAATGCCGCCACTCCTCCAAAGCCAGTTTGACAGCGTGTAACTCCCGGTTACCTATGTCGTAATTTTGCTCTGTAGGAGTCAAGCGGTGGGAGTAGAACGCACACAGATGAATCTTGTTATCCTTCGGAGATCGCTGTGATAGAATGGCCCCCACTCCGATGTTAGATGCGTCTACTTCCACAATGAATTGAGCAGCAGGATCAGGTTGGATGAGGATGGGGGCTGTAGTGAAGTGCTGCTTGAGAGCACTGAAAGCTTGCTCAGCCTTGGGATTCCAATCAAACCTGACCTTGACCAATGTGAGAGCTGTGAGAGAGGCGGCCAGGGAGCTGTAGTTGCGAATGAACCTTCGATAAAAATTGGCAAAGCCCAGAAAACGTTGTAACTCCTTACGACTCTCCGGCCGGGGCCACTCCATAACAGCCTTGATCTTCTGCAGATCCATTTCCAGGCTCCCGGCCGAAATGATGTATCCCAAGAAGGATGTCATGGTGCAGTGGAACTCACACTTCTCAGCTTTAACAAAAAGTCTATTCTCCAGCAGACGCTGGATGACCCTACGAACGTGCTCCGTGTGTTCAACAAGGGACTTGGAGTAGATAAGGATGTCGTCCAGGTAGACAAAGACAAACTGATTGATCATATCACGGAGTACGTCATTGACAAGGGTTTGAAAAACTGCCGGAGCATTCATGAGACCGAATGGTATCCCCAGTGTCCAGTGGGAGTGTTAAAAGCAGTTTTCCACTCATCCCCCTCTCGGACGCACACCAGGTGGTAGGCATTGCGAAGATCCAACTTCGTAAAGACAGTAGCATCCTGCAGAAGCTTGAATGCTGATGTCATGAGGGGGAGAGGGTACCTGTTCTTGACAGTGATGTCATTCGGGGAGCGATAGTCAATGCAGGGCCGAAGTGATCCATCCTTCTTACCCACAAAGAAGAATCCTGCTCCAGCAGGTGATGATGAAGGACGGATAATGCCAGCTGCCAGCGATTCTCTGAGGTATTTCTCCATAGCCTCAGTCTCTGGGCGGGAAAGTGAGAACAGAACTGGGAGGAGTGGTTCTGGGCCTCAGGTTGATGGCGCAGTCATAAGGGCGATGAGGAGGCAGGGAGGTTGCTCGGGATTTACAGAAGACCTCTCCTAGGTCCAGGTACTCGGGGGGAACGTTCTTCAGGTCGGATGGTTTCTCGGAAGGGGGGCTCGGAACAGGAGAGTGGGCCTTGCGAAGACAATGAGCAGCACAGAATGGGCTCCAACCCAAAATCTCATGTCTTCTCCACTCCATTTTGGGATTGTGCTTTGACGGCCAGGGATGTCCAAGGATAATGGGCGAGTGGGGAGAATCGATGATGTGGAGCCGAAGCTCTTCTTGATAGTTGCCAGAGACGAGGAGTTTGATGGGTTCATTGGAGTGTGTTATGTTCGCCAGTGTCTGGCCGTTGAGCGAGTTAGCCACCAGGGGGCGTGAAAGTCCGGACATCGGAATCCCCCATCTGGCAGCTGCTCCCGCGTCCAGGAAGTTCTCCTCAGCTCTCCTCACAGTAAATTGGAATGAGCATTTGTCATCCCCTAAGAGACAAATGCTGCCAAATGTTCTATCTTCAATGAACATCGGTAGCCTACATCAAAAATGCATTTAAGGATTGCACTACAGTATGTGAAATGCACTCAAAATGCGAAAATAACAATAGGGCTATCAAACATATTGGAAAGACAGTGCTCGAGTGGAAACACGAACGAACATATGTAGCCAGCGAGACCAACGGTATTTTAGATGCAAAAATACTTACATATCGGAAAAGGGAAACTCCCCTTGGAGTCATTATGAATAGGAAAATTAAAAAATACAGAAAAATGCAATCCCAGGACAAAAGTATACATACTGTAGAGTACAGGGAGAAGTGATGTTTTATTTAGGTACAAGAGTGAATGATTAGGCAACATATTTAGGTGTATGTAACACTATGATAATCAATGTTTTTTATCTTAAGCCATCAGAAAGAGCAAATGTATCTGCTTTGTAATGGACAAAACTAATTTATTTATTTTATGATATGTTTTGCATAGGGGTTTTGGACCGCTAGATATCTACCCCCCGATACTGATGAAAATATAGTAATTCCCACTTGAAAATTATGCATTTATTTAGAGCAGTGCACAATTTAGCCATTTGGATAGATTTGGAGACACTAATGGACAACAGGGTACACTGCTATATTTTGCATCATAGACCTTTAGTACTTCTACATATCATCATCAGATTTTGCAAAACTTGTGGACATGGAGTTTATGATCCAGGAAATGTATATATATTACCGATTTCACTTATGTAGCTCTCAGCCAACTAAAGAAAAACATTTTTTTCAAATTATTTTCCAAAGTTTCTTTGCATTTGTGGCACTTTATTTTGACTTAAATTATGAAAATAAACAAATCTAAGTTTGTATTGTAAATTATACACCTGTCTTGTTTCATTTAACCTATTTACCAAGTTTATGTGATGCTCCCACCTGGAGTTATAAAGCCTTAAACAGAGCACCCCCTAAATAGGTGAAATTTGCCATCTGCGCCAAGGGTTAAAGTGTTTGCAATCACAGTCCAATATTGCAGTAAAAATATATGGCACCACATGCTACGTCAGATTTAGAGATCACTAGCAAATTGGGATGGCAGGTATGCCATCTGCCAAGTTACGGCTTGGTGGGGCATGCCCCATACCTATACAGGACCGAGAGTTTGGCACTTTTCAGAGTTTCCTACAGAAGTAACCACAATGACCATAGACTCTCAGCCCTTAAAAACATTAACTTCTGTATGTTCTGACCTCATGTAACCACACAGCAGTCAGATACAACTTCACACATCCACACAATAAAGCCCCAAACTTGGGTTATTTTGCCGTTTTTCTCCTTCCTCTTCCTATTTTTTCTGCCAAACTGACTGCCTCCATCGCAATGTTATCCAATGGGGAGAATTATTCTTTGAGGGTATGGTCCGAAGAACCGATGTTCATTGAAGATAGAACATTTGGCAGTATTTTGCAGATGGTGGAATACTATTTTACGTTCATGTTATCCTGCATAATATAGGCTATGGCGTATATAATTGTCTCTTATGTATAATTTTTCACAGATAACACAATGTCACCATAAAATTAACTACTAGGAAAATTAAGAATTTACGATAATCGCCTACATTAAGTATTGATGATAGCCTCCTTTAAACTGTAATCCTTTGAGATCGGATTTATAAACCGCCAATTCCCCAAACATATCTGATTCATGGTTTGTCAGTTTAAAAAAATAAAAGAAATAGCCTCCGAATGTGGCTCTAGTCTACGCTACTCTGCAGATAATGTAGCTTACTGCAAACACTTTTAATTATAATAATAATAATAAGAAGAAGAATCTCTGGTATGTACTTTCTTAGTAGTATCTATTGTTTTCTTTCTGGCTAAGATTCCTGGGAAATATGTGTTGTCCAATTAAGCTTGTTAGCCAACGTTACTGTTGCCAGAGAAACATCGGTCTGCTTCTAATCAGGAAGCAGATACAAGCTAGGCTACTACGAAGCGAATCAACATGCCTTATAGCCTACATGCTTGCACTACAGAAAACTAAACTAAACCTAGCTGTCCGGTACCAAAACATTTCCCGCAGGTAACGTTCTACACTACCGGAAAACTGCGAAAGAATTCTGCTGTGCTTATGAACTCACTAGCTCGCTCGCTAGCTTGTAGCCCACACATGGAAGGTTGGAGTTACGCATCCGCCAATCCAGTGTTGAATAGCCTAACGTTAAATGTATTTCATTTTCTATAGAATACTACTAGCCCTATAAAACTGTATTTCCATATTTTACTGATGCAAACTATTTAGGCTGTACTAGCTATTTAGGCTGTATGTCTTTCAGCTAGAATGTCTTTGCGTCTAGCCCATTGTGCATGCATGTCTCCATATAGACTTGGTTCATTAATTTACATGCTTCTTCATGATTCATAGCTCAGGTGGTGCTGTTCATTGTATTTCATTACACATTAAATACTGCTCATCTACAAACTCTTTTAATGTAATTGTGTGCTCTCTGTAATAGGATAACTGTTCTCATTCTTGTCAATAGAGGGCGGTATGGTTACGCGAATGTCTGCATGCATTTCTTTGGAATGCATGTCTCTCTCCGTGTTTATGCATTATTCATCATTAGTTAGCTATAAAAAATAAGTGATATCAGATCAAAAACGTCTTCGACGTAAAAAAAAAAAGCCAAGTTACTCACGCATAGCCTACATAGTGCTGTCTATAAGTCCTTAATTCCAACTTGCAAAAACTAGGCCTGCCTTTAAAAGTATTGATATAAAAATGTGGTCAAGTTACAACTAACAATATTGCCTATCGTAGCTCACACTAAGGGCTCTATTTTAATAAACCAAACGCAATGGTGAACGCAAGAGTAATCGCTTGGCGGTATCGCTCTGAGGGCGTGTCGGCGAGAAATTTGGTAATTTCATGACGGCAATCTTGGCGCACCTTATGGCGGTATTGCTAAAAGGCTGGGTTTAAACGTCCAAGGTGTGTCTCTATGGTAGCCAATCAAATTGTTGTTCTCATGCTTTAAAACGCAATCGCGTTGGAACGCAATCGCTCCATGCAATTTCATAATGAGCAACCCAAACGCACTGGACCGTCAACGACAAGATTTTCCGCACAGGAATCAGACATACTTGCAACAGAAGTACAGGCTAGGACTGTAGTAATTTATGGATCACAATCCACACCACCTCGTCTCCCAGAAGTTCGGACACGGGAGGAGGTGGCGAATGCATTAATTAGCCTACATTAGGTGATGTAGGCATAATTATGATTCAAATGGTAGGCTTATGATTCAACTGTGTCAATGTGTAATTTATATATTATAGGCTAGTGGCCTACATGATCGAAAGTTTCTTGTAAGCTGTCCTGTTTTATTCTAGTAGTTTAAATTAAAATTAATTAATTAATAATAATTATAGGCTATTTGTTCATTAAATGGAAGTGTAATGTTGGCATCACCTATAGATACTACATAGAACTACATGACGAATAAGTTACCAAATTGCCAGAGTCTATTGCGTTTCCGCTAAGAGGTGGTTCCAGCTGATCATAACGCAATGGGTTTTCGTTGGTTCAAATTGTCACTGAGCCGAAAGTATTTTAGAACACGCCCCAGACAGCGCCACCCATCCCACTGCAGCGCAAGCGAAAGGATGTTATGTTGAGAATTTGTTGATCCTAGCGGTATTGCTGAGAAACGCCATAGCGCCAGTTTTAAGACGTTGATGCTGTCAACAAGCTTGCGTTTGACTATACCGTCACCTTGCGCTGGTTTGAAAATAGAGCCCTAAATAAACTAGCTCTATTCCAAAGCAATGCTATCCAAACTTTCCTAAATTATTTAATGCAACTTGGCCCTGTGTTTCTTCATCTTACCATCTCAAGAGAATGTGGTCAATGAAACTGTATGTGCCACATCAAACTGCAAAATGAAAATAATTTATAGTGGAAATACTCTGATTCAGATGTGTTGCACTTAGAAATTAAACAGAAAAATTACTACACTATAGTGCATGTTTGAACAATTGTCTGCGTCCACTGCTTTGGGTCTATGAAAAGCACAGAATTAATAAAATGTATTATTATTATTATGTATTTATTGATTTATTTATTTGGATTTCTATCAAAACCTGTGTGGTCCTACAGAGCATAGATATCCTTGTGTTCACAAAATTCTGTTTGCAAATATCATAAATACTATTACGTTAAGAAAATTGGTACTATTACTTATTTGCCACCATCTGACTCACAAACATGTCTGGATACGTTTGTAAAAATGCTATATATACGCTATTTTCTAGGTAAAAATAGTACTCATTTTTATCTGCATTTATTTATTCATCACCCCTTTCTCTATTGTACACAATGTTTCTTGATATAAATGTCTGTTTGTGAATTGTAAAGAAATCTCTAGCAACAGTTAACATTTTTAAACCTGTACATTTTCTAAAGTAAACTTGCCAACAAAGTACAACCATATCCTTTCTGGAGTGTAATTATTCATCAACTGTTAAAAACATTCATTCAAATCATATGTTGTTCCATGAGGCACAATCTCTTCACATGCAAAGATGAAGAAACACAGGGCCAAGTTGCATTAAATAATGTAGGAAAGTTTGGATAGCATTGCTTTGGAATAGAGCTAGTTTATTTAGTGTGAGCTACAATAGGCAATATTGTTAGTTGTAACTTGGCGACATTTTGATATCAATACTTTTAAAGGCCTAGTTTTTGCAAGTTGGAATTAAGGACTTATAGACAGCGCTATGTAGGCTATGCGTGAGCAACTTGGCTTTTTTTTACGTCGTAGACGTTTTTGATCTGATAGATAATTACTGCAAACGATGTTGTCTCTTCAAAATGCGTTCTGGACCCATGGCTTGGCTCAAGTGAAGTTGCAAGGCAATAGCGATCTTCTATGTTAATTATGAGAGAAAAAAAGGCTTGCCTTCATTCCGAAACAGCGGCAATCTGCCCATTCACCAAGCCCCAGATTTGACCAGATTAAGCTTCAGAATCTACATATAAATAAGTCAATTAAATATTATTTCCAAATGTTATTATACATCCAAAAATTGTAAGATGACTATATTCCCTCAAAACTATTCTCCAAACAGGATTTTGTTGTCAACTCCTATTATTATTCCTCTGTGCCCCCTCAGTTTTTTTAGGTGCAGGTCACCCTTCTTTCGAAACAGTCGCGGAACAAATTACAGTTTACAGGCCACCACAGTTTAGTTACCTGTATGTTACCCCGCCTGTCATGGTTTTGCAGGCTTATTTTATCTCTGCGGTTGTTCTTCCTCTATCGCGTTTTTGATGCTCCTTTCCTTATTCTTTTTTCGCTCTGCTCCGGGTTTTCTTCTGTTCTGCCACTCAGTCACACCTGCTCTGAGTTACCTGCTATTATTCAGCGCACCTGTTCCAGGTTGCCTGCTGCCTATTTAAGCTCAGTGCTTCCTGCTTCCCATGCTTCTATGTTGTTTTGGCTTTGCAACTTAAAGCCTGTAAGGTATTAGGATTTGCGCTAAAGGAGACCACTTTAGCCCAAGCGTTCTTGGGTTAATGTGGGACTTGCCTTCGGTACAGCTAGAGTTTATAGGTTTCTTTTTTTTCCTCTACCTGCACTTTCTGTCACTGCCTTTTTTCTTTTGTTTTTCTTACTGCTCCACTAAGTCAGTTTTGTCTTAGCTGCATTTCTGTTCCTCTCTTTGCCTGTTCTCTTGTTAGAGAACGACAGGTCTTTTGTTTTCCTTTATTTTCACCTTCTCGCTGTTCTCCCATTGAGAGCTGGAGATTATTCTCCGTTTATTATTTTCCAGTGCGTTTCAGCCGTTCGCCCGTTTTCTGCGGGTTGTTTTATTTTCTCCTGTTTTCCAGTCTCCCTCCTAATTATTCTCTCTGCGTGATAGTGGGAGACTGCTTTTGTTTCTTCCTTTTGTTCTTTTCTTCTCCTGTGTGGATTCATTTCTGCTTTAGTGGTGATTCCACTACGTGGATCACTTTAAGATTTCTCACCTGTCGCGTCTGGTCCTGCGAACCATACACCTCCCTCTTACAGAACATAGAAGCCATAATGGAGGGACCAGCGACACCACAGGGGATCAAAATAAAGCTGCCCAACCAGAGTTCTGCCTGGGCCTCCCATGAGGAGGGCATTCTTGCCCTCCAGGCTAGGCAGCAGGCCATGCGCGTCCAGCAGGAGCAGCTGATAGATCAGCTGTGCTACCAGTGTCACAAATACCTGAGAGCCCCACACCTTTTCCCACTCCACTCACTACCAGAGAGCCCAAGCTCCAACTTCCGCTCCGGTATAGTGGGGAGCCAGGGAAGTGTAGGGTTTTTTTTTCCGTCCCGTCCCTCTTTGGAGGTCAACTTTATTTTTATAGAGTTATGTACAAAAAAGTTTTGTGCTGGAGTCTCTCTGAGGGAGGGAAAACTAAGTTAAGTAAACAGTAAAGTTAAGCAAACAAAGTGTCATAAAACAAAACAAAACAATAAAAAACAAAGACAAAAAGGGGATATGTAATAATGTAGAAATAAAATAATAATAATAATGAAATGTTTTTTTGTTTTTTTTTGCATAAAGGATGGAAAGATTAAAGGGAGCTAGTAAAGGGGGGCATGTTTAGTGTGGATAGTGTACAGGCAAAAAGGTGATGAGTGAAATCAGTACTATAATTAGGGATTTAAGATACAGATGAATGGACTCCAGATTGTGTTAAAATCAGCAGTTTGTTTTTTGATAGCGGCAGATAGTTTTTCCAAAGTATATTCGATTAGTAGGTTTTTCCAAAGTGTAATATTGATTTTTTTCCTTGATTTCCAGTTCATGAGGATGGTTTTCTTGGCGATGATTAGGGCTACGGAAAGAATTCTACTGTATGTGTTCTTTATGTTGATGTTGGATATGTCCCCTAGTAAGCAGAGTGGAGGGGATAGTCGGATGTGGCAGCCCAAAAGACGAGAGAGGTTGTCAGTGATGTCCCGCCAGAATTGTTTAATTGGTGTGCAGTCCCATGTGGCATGCATATAGCTGTCTGTGGTGTTTTGTGTGCAGTGCGGACAAGTTTCAAAATCTATAAAACCCATTTTAAACATCCTTTTCCCCGTGTAGTGTACTCTATGAATAATCTTGTATTGTATGAGTTGGATGTTTGTGTTGGTAGATATAGAGAAGATGTTTTTGCAGATTTGGGTCCAGAAGTCGGCATCAGGGATGATCTGCAGGTCTTGTTCCCATTTTTCTGAAGGGATGGATATTGTTAGGTCGGACGTGGAGATTATCTTGTAGATTTTGGATAGTATTTTTTTTTTAGTAGTGATGTTGATCAGGTCTGAGGTTAGTGGAGGAAGATCTAAATTAGATGATTTAATATTGATTTTGGACTGAATAGAGGATTTGATCTGGTGAAATTCTAAAAAGTGATTCTCCCCAATGCCGTACTTCTGGACCAAGTGAGGAAATGAGACCAGAGTGTTATTATAGAAGATATGTTTGAGGTGTGTGATACCTTTACTAATCCATGTTAACAAGTTTAGTGGTTTTCTGTTCATTAGGAAGTCAGGATTGTTCCAGATGGGAGTGTGATTGGTAGGTGATAGTGTGGTGTTAGTTATTTGATGAAATGTCCACCAGGCTGTCAAAGTTGTAGCTATGGTACGGTTTTTGAAGCAAGGATGTTGTGTAATGGAACGGCCTATGAATGGTAAGTCTGAAATATGGATTTCTTTACATAAAGTTTGTTCTATGTCTGTACAGGAGCTGTCAGATTGATTGGGATTGGTCCATTTGTGTATGTATTGGATTTGGTGGGCAATAAAATAGTGAAGAAAATTTGGTGCTTCCAGACCTCCTTGGGTTTTGGATTTTTGTAAGGTGGCGAGTTTGATTCTAGGTGTCTTGTTTTTCCAGTAATATTTTGAGATGATGGAGTCTAGGGATTTGAACCAGGATGGTGGGGGCTTGAAGGGGATCATTGAGAATAGGTAGTTTATCATGGGGAGTATGGTCATTTTGATTGTAGCAATTCTGCCTATGAGTGATATTGGTAGATTCATCCAACGTTGAAGGTTGTCCTCTACTGTTTTGAGAAGTGGGTTGAAGTTGAGATTGACTAACTCTGACAGCCTAGGGGAAACGTTGACTCCAAGATAGGTGATATTACCAGTGTGCAGAGAGAGATGTGGTGTTTGGACTGCCTCATCCCAGCTATTAGGGCTGAGAGGGAGAATGGTGGATTTAGACCAGTTGATAGTGTAGTCTGAGATTTTAGAGAAGGTGTTTATGAGCTGGATAGTTTCAGGTAACGAAGATGAAGGATTCGGTAAGTAGAGTAAAATGTCATCTGGATAAAGGCTGATTTTATGGTGTATATTTTTTGTTTGAATTCCTGTGATGTTTCTTTTTTGACGAATAGCTGCTGCAAGTGGTTCAATGAAGATGGCGAATAAAGATGGGGAGAGTGGGCATCCTTGCCTAGTACCCCTGTGCAAAGTGAAGCGTTGTGATATTATTCCATTGGTGGTGATCGTGGCCATTGGTGATGTGTACAAAACCCTCACCCAGTGGATAAATGATTCACCGAAACCAAATTTTTTTAGTGTAGAAAATAAAAATTCCCAATTTACTTTATCAAATGCCTTTTCTGCATCCAATGAGGGTATGGCTGTTGGTGAGTTTGTGTGAGATGTATAATGGATTATCTGCGAAGTCTGCGAAGGTTGTTAGATGAGTGTCTCCCTTTAATAAAAACCAGTTTGATCTGAGTCGATGATAGATGGAGTAACTGTTTCGATTCGTAACGCTAGGGCTTTGCTAATGATTTTCGTGTCTGTATTGATGAGAGATAGGGGGCGATAGCTTGATGGGGAGGTGGGGTCTTTGTCGGGTTTTAGTAAGAGAGAGATTGTAGCAGTGTTCATGTCTCTGGGAAGTCTGGATGTTTGTTTAATTTCAGATGTTAATCTGTTGAAAACAGGGGCTAGGATATTCCAAAAGTGTTTATAGAACTCAGCGGGGAAGCCATCAGGTCCTGGTGATTTATTGTTAGGCATGAGTTTGAGTGCATTGTAGAATTATGTTATTGTATACGGTATTTCCAGTGCATTTGCTTGGTCTTCAGTAAGTTGTGGTAAATCAATATCGTTTAGGAATGTGTCAATGTCTTCTTGGCTTGGTTTATGTTTTGATGAGTATAGGTTGGTATAAAAATCTTGGAAGGTCTTATTTATTTCCTCAGGTGTCTGCACGATCTTCCCCGCTGAGTTCATAATTGTTGAGATTGTAGTTTTTTCTTTGTTTCACTTGATTTGGTTGGCCAGGTATTGTCCAGATTTATTACTGTATTCAAAATTCTTGTGTCTGAGTCTGTGTATGAGGAATTGAGTTCTTCTATTTGTGTGTTCATTCAGTTGTAACTTTTATTTATGTAAATCGTTCTGGATTTGTGTTGTGGGATTATTTGTGTTAATGTTCTCTAATTCTTTAATCTTTTGTTCTAAGTAAACTTCCTGTTCCTTTTTTTTTGTGTGGAATATGATGTGATTTTTCCTCTTAATACTGCTTTCCCTGTTTCCCAAAGTAGTCATGGTACTATTTCCGGTGAATCATTTATTTCAAGGAAGGAAGCCCACTCTCTTTTAATATAATTATCAAAGTCTGGGTCATCAAGTAAGGATGTATTAAATCGCCATCTGTTGGATGGTTTGTGAAAATGGTTGATATTCCAAGTGAGGGAGACAGGAGCATGATCGCTAATGGTAATGGGGTGTATTAGTATGTCTGAGATTTGGGAAATAATTGAGTTACTGGTTAAAAATAAGTCAATGTGAGAATATGAGTGATGAACCGGTGAGAAGAATGAAAATTCTCTAGCTGACGGGTGTTTTAATCGCCAACCATCGCCAAGACCAAAATCACTCATGAACTGTTTAATTGTTTCTGTGGATTGGCAGTTACATGTAATGTTTGAGTTGTTAGACCTGTCTGATGATGGATTCATGACTGTATTGAAATCACCTCCTATTATTATTGGGGAGTCAGACAGATTAGAGAGAGAAGTGAAAAAGGTGTGGAAGAAGGATGAGTCATCATTATTCGGGCCGTAGATACATGCAGTGGTGATTGGGCTGTTGTGTATTGTGATATTTATTATAATAAATCGTCCTTCAGGATCTGTGATGGTGTGTTTCTTTTTGTGTATTAATATGGCTACGCCTCTGTGCCTGGAATTGAAATGGGCGGAAAAGATTTGATTAAATTGTGGTGTTTGTAATTTATGATAGTCAGATTCGGATGTATGAGTTTCTTGTAATAGGCATATATCTGCTTGTAATTTGTTTAAGTGGTTGAGTCCCTTAAGTTTTTTTGCCTGGGAACCAATTCCACGGATGTTCCAAGTTAAAAATTTAAGTGAGTTCATGGTGACAGGATGTGGGAATCTGTTGTATGAAAGGTTTTAGTGTTTTGTGGATGTCTGTGTGTGTGTGTATGTATGTATGGGCACATACGCATATGTGTCTAGGCATGTCTGTGTGTAGATGGGTGGGGAAGTGTTCTTCCATAGGTGCGGGGCGTGAGTGGAATGTGTGTGTGTGTGTGTGTGTGTGTGTGTGTGTGTGTGTGTGTGTGTGTGTGTGTGTGTGTGTGTGTGTGTGTGTGTGTGTGTGTGTGTGTGTGTGTGTGTGTGTGTGTGTGTGTGTGTGTGTGTGTGTGTGTGTGCATGCCTGCCTGGGTGAGGGTGGTCCAGCATGAAGACAAGAAGAGAGAGGAGAACAGAGTGAACAAAAACAAAAAAATATATATATATACAGTGAAGCCGGAAAGTCTCCCGACCCCTTTCACCTTCTCCACGTTTTATTACGTTACAGACTTATACTACAATAGATTGAGTTAATGTTTTGCCTCAAACATCTACACATAATAGCCAATAATGACAAAGTGAAAACAGGTTTTTAGAAAATATGCAATTTTATTTTACTGACAAAAATAGGTTATTTAGGGGTTACATATCTGTACACACCCTTAGCCTAATACTTGGTTGCTGCACCTTTGGCAGCGATTACAGCTTCAAGGCATCTTGGGAAAGAAGCTACGAGCTTGGCACACTTGTTTCTGGACATTTTTGCCCATTCCTCTTGGCATATCCTTGCAAGCTCCGTCAGGTTGGATGGGGAGCGTCGGTACACAGCCATTTTCAGCTCTTTCCACAGATGTTCAATTGGATTCAGGTCTGGGCTCTGGCTGGGCCACTCAAGGACATGCACAGACTTTCTCCGAAGCCACTCCTTTGTTCTCTTGGCTGTGTGCTTCGGGTCGTTGTCATGTTGGAAGGTAAACCTTCGCCCCAGTCTGAGGTCCAGAGCGCTCTGGAGCAGGTTTTCTTCAAGGATCTCGGTGTACTTGATTCTCATGGTTTGAGAGTCCTCTAGGTGCCTTTTGGCAAACTCCAAGCGGGCTGTGATGTGCCTTTTACTAAGGAGGGGCTTCCGTCTGGCCACTACCATAAAGGCCTGATTGGTGGAGTGCTGCCTGGATGGTTGATCTACTGAAAGGTTCTCCCATCTCCACAAGGATACGCTGGAGCTCTGTCAGAGTGACCCTTGGGTTCCTACTCACCTCCCTGGCCAAGGCCCGTCTTCCCCGATTGCTCAGTTTGGCCAGGCGGCCAGGTCTAGGAAGATTCTTGGTGGTTCCAAACTTCTTCCATTTACAAATGATGGTGGCCACTGTGCTCTTTGGGACCTGTAAAGCTGCAGAGATTTTTCTGTACCCTTCTCCAGATCTATGCCTTGACACAATCCTGTTTCTGAGGTCTGCAGATAATTCCTTGGACCCCATGGCTTGGAGTTTGCTCTGACATGCACTGTCAACTGTGGGACCTTATATAGGCAGGTGTTGGCAATCCCCAATCATGTCCAATCAATTGAATTTATCACAGGTGGACTCCAATTAAGTTGTAGAAACATCTCAAGCAGTATCAGTGGAAACAAAATGCACCTCAGCTCACTTTTGGGTGTCATATCAAAGGGTGTGCACACTTGTGTACATATGATATTTTACATTTTGATTTTTAATAAATTAGCACAAATGTCTAAAAACCTGTTTTCACTTTGTCATTATGGGCTATTTTGTGTAGAATTTTGAGACAAAAAATATTTAACATTAACTTTTTTTTTTTTTTGTGCTAACCAAGTGAAACCAAGGTGCATTTTCATATACAGTCAGCATTGTTGAGTGAGTAGAGAGGTATTAGGGGGATCAGGGGGAAAGAGAGAGTGGTTATGCTGGGAATAGCCAGGGGGTTATTTTTCTGTCTTGGTAGAGTTTGCCATTAATGTACAACCTGTCGACTGAGA
Source organism: Synaphobranchus kaupii (assembly GCA_029718625.1). NCBI lineage: Eukaryota > Metazoa > Chordata > Actinopteri > Anguilliformes > Synaphobranchidae > Synaphobranchus > Synaphobranchus kaupii. The sequence goes on along the minus strand of CM056379.1, from coordinate 45,038,180 downwards.
TGATTGCTTTCTTTCCTTGTTGCATATTCTGTCTTCTGATTGGGAGGAGTATTTTGCGTCTGTCCATGATCTCGGGGGAATTGGTCGTTAAGTCCATAGTCCGTGCCTTTCAAGTTTCTGCCGTTACGTTGTACCAGTTGTTTTTGTTTGAAGTGTTCGAATTTTGCCACTATGGGTCGTGGGCGTTTGTTTGTGGGGTTTTTTGCTCCTATGCGGTGTACTCGGTGGAATGGAATGTTGTTTACTGTGTCCGGGGAGATTTGGAGGTGAGTGGTCATAAATTCCTGTATCAGCTTTTCTGGGTTGTTGTCCTGTGTTTGCTGGATACCGGAAAAGACGAGGTTGTCTCTCATGCTGCGTGATTGTAGATTGAGTATGGTTTCTTTCATGTCCTTATTTTCTTTAGCAACGGAGGCGAACTGGGTTGTGAGAGAGGTGACGTGTTGTTGTTGTTGTTTGAACGAGTGTTGGAGGGCTTTGTTTTCTTTAGTCAGTGTAGTTAGTTGTTCCTGGCTGAATTCCAGGCTTTCACGTAGCTGCTGGAATTCCCTGTGAAGCACTTCAACAAGGGCTATTCTAGCATCTAGTCCAGAGAGTTTATTGTCAATTGATAATAAGATTTCACTGACCTCAGTACAGCATGATTTGTCCGGGGAGCTGTGGATGGAGTCGGATTGCCGGCATCTCTTGCTGAGTGGTGTGGAGGCGGAATTATCCTTAACTTGGGCTTTTTTCGAGTCGCTCATGGTGGAGAGTCGGCTGAAACATTCATCAATGTAGTCCTCGAGGTCTTCCAGATCGAACGGTTGTTATTCCAGTTGGTGGAGTAGGACTTTATTGAAGTCGACTAACTGTTAAATTAAAACTGCTTGCCATAAGATATCGTTAGCTTGCTTGCTAAATGTTAAAACGGCTTGCTGTGAGCTATCATTATCGCTTCGTTCCCAACTAATAATAGTAAAACTTTTGGGCAATTGTTACTCAGCAAGTAACTCAGCAAGTAAGCTAGCTTCCACTCATTACCATAGACATCACAGCATTTCAGATTCACCACTCTATTCACCGCATTAACGCTGTTGCTGGCGCAAGAAGCCCCTACCAGATCTACGTTCCAAATAGAGGGTTAGGGGTTTTTTAACACAATGTCTTATTTTTTTTAAAGCCCAGCCGTCCCGGTTTACTACCCAGGAATCCCAGGTAGCATTTATTTTATCCCTTTTAACCGGTACTTCCCTGGCATGGGCTGAGCCTTTAGTTCGGGCTAATAACCAGATTATTAACGACGTGAATGGTCTGATGGAGGAGATGGCGTTAGTCTTTGACCATGACATCTCCGGCCAGGAGGCTGCCATGAGACTGACCCATCTCTGCCAGGGCACCGATTCCGTGGCAGGCTTCTCCATCACTTTCCGAGCACTGGCCGGGGAGACAGGGTGGCCCGACGGCCCACTTAGCGCTTTGTTCTTGAACGCTTTTTCGGATCCCATCAAGGACGCCCTGGCAGTGCTCGAACCACCTGCCACGTTCGGTGCTCTGGTTTCCACCGCCTTTCGCGTCGACAACCGCATTAGAGAGCGTGAGCGAGAAAGAAAGGCAGGGGAACGTACAGACCACTCAGCTCACTTCCGCTCTTCCCCTCCAGCAGCACCCCCAGTGCTCTTCTGCCTACTCCTTTCTTAACCGGGAGGTACCCATGCAGGTGGATGGGTAAATTCTGCGCGAGTCCAGGAATACTAAGCCACATGAGAGCTGGTGTTGGTACTGTAGGCACAGGGGCCATCTGAAAGATCATTGCCCGAAGTTGAAGGGAGATGGGGGGGCCCCTAGCGAGACACAACACTATTTTTCCTCTGAACTTACTACCGGTCCAGTTGCTCTGGGGGAGGCGTTCTGTGACTGTTGATGCCTTTATCGACTCCGGAGCCGTGGAGTGCTTTATGGATCCAAAATGGGCCAAAGAGCTCAAAATCCCAATACTCCCTCTCACTCCATCCCGCCTGGTCACTGCCATCGACGGTCGCCTGCTAGGTTCTGGGACCATAAAAAAAATCACGGGTCCCTTGCGCATGCACGCTTCCTATCAGGGTCACCTAGAAACGGCGCAGTTCTTCTTAGTGGAGTCTTCCACATATCCCGTTGTTCTAGGCCATTCATGGCTGATACAACACAACCCCCATATAAATTGGGGAGGGGACAGGGCTGTCATCCTCCAGTGGGGGCCCCAGTGCAGCTCCCACTGCCGTTCGCCGAGCTTTCTCACGTCGAGTGGTCGTGCTGATCACTCTGAGCTCAGTTCCGACTCCAATCTAGAGGAGACTGAGACTTCTCCGGGGCCAGGCGGCATTGCTTCTTCCTCCGAGAGGTTGGAGGAGAGTCTGGTTTGGGACTCGTTTGCGGACGGTAACACTACTTGGGAGGAGGAGTTTTCGGATTCGGAGATCAGGTGGGAATTAACACCTGATTCGTTCCCTGACGGGGACAACGTTAGAGTAGGAGGGGCACTAGAATTCCCCTTACTGGTTAACGTTTCTTCCAATTACGCGGACCTCACAGAGGTTTTTAGCAAACAACACACTACTACGTTGCCTCTCCACAGACCTTACAACTGCGCCATAGATCTTTACCCAGGCACGGTTCCTCCCAGGGGTTCCCTGTATTCATTGTCAGCTCCCGAGAGCGCAGCCATGAGGGAATACATTAAGGAGTCTCTAGCCAATGGCTTTATCAGACTTTCCACTTCGCCGGCAGGGGCTGGCTTCTTTTTTGTGGAAAAGAAGAATGGGGGCCTCAGGCCGTGTAGCGACTATCACAGCCTCAACGACATCACTGTGAAAAATCAGTATCCCCTTCCCCTCATGAATTCTGTGTTTGAGTGCCTTCAGGGGGCGTCCATTTTTTCTAAACTCGACCTCCGCAACGCGTACAATCTTGTGCGCATGAGTGAAGGCGACGAGTGGAAAATGGTTGTCAATATGCATCACGGGCACTACAAATACCAGGTCATGCCTTTCGGCCTCACTAGCGCCCCCTCTGTCTTCTCCGATATTTTTATTTTTTCTCTCGACCTTTATACCCACATCGGCCATGTTAGGCAGGTCCTGGTGCCCCTTCTTAAAGCGCAGCTGTTTGTCAAGGCGGAGAAGTGCGTCTTCCACACTAACACCGTTTCCTTTCTGGGATTCATTGTGACGGACGGGAAAGTCCAAATGGATCCCGAGAAGGTTTCGGCGGTCAAGAACTAGCCCACTCCGTCCTCTGTCAAGCAGGTACAGCGTTTTTTGGGTTTCGTCAATTATTATCGGCGGTTCATCTGCAATTTCAGTGTGGTGGCTGCTCTCATTATTGCCCTTACTAAGAAGACATCCGCCTCTCAATTTCTTTGGAACCCTAAGGCGGAGGCAGCATTCTCTGAGTTAAAAAAGAGGTTTAGCTCTGACCCCATTCTTATTACGTCCAACCCTTCCCTCCCTTTTGTTGTAGAGGTTGATGCTTCTGAACTGGGGGTAGGAGCCATATTATCCCAACATTCCCCGCTGGACCGCAAGATGCACCCCTGCGCGTATTTCTCTTGCGCTCTTACTCCTGCTGAAAGAAAGTAAGACGTAGGGGATCGGGAGTTGTTAGCGGTAAATATGGCACTGGAGGAGTGCTGGAAGGGGCTGAGCACCCCTTTACAGTGTGGACAGATCACAAGAATCTGGAGTACGTACAGCAGGCTAAGAGGCACAACTCCCGACAAGTTTGTGGCCGTTATTATTCATGCGCTTCAACTTCCTGCTCACCTACCGTCCTGGTTCTAAGAATTCTAAGCCGGATGCCCTATCCCGCATTTACGACCGCACCAACAGGAATCCTCTCCCTGAGCCCATCATCCCCGCCAATCAGATTTTAGCCCTGGTCATGTGGGACTTTTTGTCCCAACGCTTCTGGTGGCCCAATATAGAGAAAGACGTGCGGGAGTTTGTCGCCGCCTGCTCGGTCTGCACCCGTAGTAAGCGTTCACGTGTTCCTCCTTTGGGTTTGTTCCATCCTCTGCCCATCCCCAGCCGTTCTTGGAGTCATATCGCCCTCGACTTCGTCACCGGGTTGCCTGCGTCCCTGGGCAACACGGTGATTTTAGTCGTTGTTGACAGATTCTCCAAGGCGGCTCACTTTATTGCACTCCCCAAACTGCCTTCAGCACCAGAGACAGCTCAGCTGATGGTCGACCATGTGTTTCGGGTGCAGGGTCTCCCTTTGGACGTGGTATCCTATCACGGCCCTCAGTTCACCGCTAGGTTCTGGCATGCCTTTTGTGATCTGTCAGTTTGTCCTTCGGTAACACAGTAGATTAGACTACAATTTTCAGTGCAAAAACAAGGTCTGAGACAAGAACAATCTGTTAAATGCCCACTGACAGGTGATACAGCTGTGCAACATCATTATTAATTGACATCGCTTAAACTGACGCTTGACTGAGCAAGGACTTTCCATTTGCGTAATGCATGTTGCCTCGATTCCTGCGTCTTGCATCTCTTTCTCATGTCCTCCATTGGGTGGAGCTAAGGACCGAGAAAAAGACATGAGGAAATGATGCAAGGAGTGAAAATAAGCGATTGGACTGAATCCAATGCGTTTCCTTTTACAGAATTGCATATCTTAACAAGGGGGACGATTGTCAATTTCCCTTAAACGTGGGGGAGCAGTTCCCCTTGTTAAGGACAATTCGAACACTGTTTGTAGGTGTACTCACACTTTTGACTGTTACTGTACATATACAAAAGATAGACAAAGGCCAGACAATTCTTTACATTAATTTATTGGATTCATGAACTTCTATACCCATCTCTGTGTACATACAGTGCTAGTCAAAAGTTTGAGTACATCTACAAAGCCAGATTTTTTATTATTTATGCTTTAATTATATTGGCGATGTGCGTCCTTGAACCAAATTAATTGAATGAACCAATGACGTTCCAATTCCTTACAACAGCTGTATTCGGCGATTGTTGTGGACTCTAGCGAAGCGATCCACAGAATCATCTAAGTCCAGGGGACTTTGCTCGTCTAGATTCAACACTTAAAACACCCAGTCGTTAGGGACTTGTTAAGGTAACGTTAATGTTAAACCTAAAAATAATACTTTTTTACAGAAAATCACCCTACCTTAATGCATTCATTGAGTAATTAAAGGCATAGTCAATCAATCATCCTGGTTTTATTAGCTTACTTATAATTATATAATAATTGGTGATTAGCTCCAGCACATTGCAAGTAGTCACAGTCATCAGCAATCACAAAAGTCGTGGACATCTGGAGAAGGGCACTAGCAAGACTCCGGCTTTTTCCTCTGGTACTAGTGAATGAGCGGAAGTCAAGTGGAGTGCATCCCAAAACCATCCGGATTATGCTGCGGCTTTGCACTTTGTTCCACTGCTAAAAACGTTAGTTCTGCTCAAGAAATAAATTCCCCTGAAAATGCGATGGCAAGTGTGGTGACCAGGCTTCAGTGCAGGGGGGCACCCCTGGCCACCCCCTAGCTCCGCCCCTGGGTAAGATACTTTTACTTGTAGTGCTTATGACTGGAATTTTTGCACCTACACTGAGGTATGATAGCCTCCTGAACTACGAGTACAGTGAACTGAACATGCTGCTGGAATATTCATGTGCTTGCTGAACAGAACCCATTAATGAATAAATCACATAGTCAGTGACTAGAATCTTTGTACTGAACTGAACAAACTGATTTGAATCAGCAAAGTGATTCATAATTTCCATCACTAGCCTCAGACTGAATCGGTGTGCAGTATCATCAGACAGCCTTGGATAGCACTTAACCCTATAAACTTCACCCCTAGTGGTTGAGACGCATGCGACTCAGTTACAGTATTCATGTTCATCTGAAAATATAAACTACAGCTTTAAGAAAACCCCGTAAATTTTGACGCAGTATTTTTTAAAAGGGTAGCCTCTTGCGAAAACCTCAGCTTCTCCAGTTACACTGCAGTGCAATAAATTAGGAGGGCGTTTTTAATAGCCCAAAGCACTTACGACCCTCCTCTGGCTACAGCCACAGACTGTAAAATGCATAAAATGCACCGTTTATACACGCTAAGAAAATCACGTTCACGTATAGAAACAATAATATTTTTTAAAAACGTTGTACAAATGAGCAATCGCCGTTCTCTTGCTTACTGTACTATATACAGTACCTGATGCACTTTTGGTTTAGAAGACACCTCATTTTTTTCTCAAATCTCTCGTATAAATATGTTTAAGAAACCAAGTACTTACCAGTATATTCAGCTACAGCTGTTTTGTGATGAACCCTGAAGAGTTTATCTTGTTATATTTCGCCAAAGTCCCATACAGTTGACATTTCCGCAGCGACCACCCCTCTCACTTAGGGCTGAAATACGTTGCTGTACTTGTGTGAATACACACGCGCTTTCGTAAGTTATTTTTAAAACGTATTTAAATACATTAGGCGGTGTATGTTATGGTTATTATATATATACTGTATGTGACTATTCGGAAATAAATGTATTCTGTAGCAAATTTCTGAATGATACAGCTTCTTCTTCAGTTCGAACTTAAAACCATGGATGTGCAGGGAATATTTTTTAAAATATTGACATTTAAATAAAACTAGTAGAAACCAGGAGGAAATTGCCTCAAAAGGGCCAAAGTAAATAGGGTTAAAAGCTGAGACTCAGAAAATCATGGGGCCTTTATATAATGGGGGAGTCGGGTTCAGAGGACCAGACACGACAGAGAGGAATCTAAAAGTAAACCACGGAGTGGAATACCAGTAAAGTGGAACGTGTCCACGACAGGGAAGGAAAACACAAAGAAATAGGGAACAAAACTCCCAACGTAGCCAAAGAAACTCAATTAGAGAGAGGACTAAACGGAGGTAAGTAAAACAAAAACTAAATGATAGCGACCCACAATAATAGGGAGAAAAAACTCGAAGGCTTGAGTATAGATAGAAAAGAGGAAATATAATCTCTCACTCTCAAAACCAGAGAGCAGTAACATAGAGAGATAAAAGAAAAGGAAATGGTAAAGCAAAAACTGTCTCAATGAGAGCAGAAAAGGAGAACAGAAATGAGGGACAGAGAATGCAAAAGTGAAACAAAATCCTAAAGGAACACTAATGCATATATAAAAGCAAGTCCCGCGTAACTCCAAAGCAAGACTATACCATACCGGCAACGTGTAGTTTGAAAGAGAACAATGAAGCACCGGAAAACGGAAACTCAGAGCTTTTATAGCCAGCAGGTAACCTAAAACTGGTGTGAGAAATATGCGCCGTGACAGGGCGAAAACCCAGAACAGACGATGGAAAATTAAGGCAAGAGCACCCTCGTGCCACTCCGAGGGAGAACGACCGCAGAAAAAAAAAAAGGCTGCCAGAACCATGACACTTTAAAAGTATTTAATTTTTCCCTTGTTGATTCAGCCAATCATAAAAGTGCCACAACAAAATAATATATTTTTTCTAATACCGGCTTTGTTGTTTGGGCAACACAAAACTCAGACACAGCGAGACAGTGGTGTCACTTTCTCTGAACAGCTGATGCTGTGACTTCTACTGTAATAGCCTGTGTCTTCTTATTAGCCTAGCTTGCAGATGAGAATATGCAGTGAGCACCATAATTCATTAGTCAGTGACACATTTTTTGTTTTTTTGGTTCTGTACTCAAGCACTTTGAGTTTGAAAGGAGATAATGACAATGAGGTTGAAGTGCAGACTGTCAGCTTTAATTTGAGGGCATTTTCATCCAACCATTTAGAAATTATAGAACCTTTTGTACCTAGCCCCCCCCCCCCCCCCCCCATTTTCGGGCATCAAAAAATATTGGACAGTTTAACATAATGTAGAATAAAGCAATCATTTTTAATATTTGGTTGCATATCCTTTGCATGCCATGACTTCCTGATGTCTGTGACCCAAAAATATCAAAAGACTTGATGTCTTTTTTTTCTTATTTTACTCCTACAAGCGATGCTATTTATAGTATATAACCTCTCTGCATTTGAATGGGTCTCTATGGGAGGAACTAGATTACACTGTATATTACACTGGAACAGTATGGAACACATGGTTGGCTAAAAGGAAAATTTGTCAGGAGAAACAACCCTTAAAGTGATCCATCCATATCTACTGCATATCTGGCAGCAGAGTGATGGTTTGAGGCTCGTTTGATACATCAGACCCTTGATGACTTACAGCTATTTTGCCAACCATGTATATTCCAGCATAATTTACAGCTAAATCTAGTCCAACCCCCCAATTCCCATAGAGATCCATTCAAATGCAGAGAAGAAACCCTTGAGCTAACTTTAGCTACTACCCAACCTGGATCCGGCGTTGCTTGTTAACGTTAGCTGGTAAAGTCATTTGTAAACGGCAAGTTAGCCAACTAACGTTACCAGCCAGATCAGCCCTGGCAGTGGGGTTTGAATCGATGCAAGTTAGCTAGGTAACATTATCCACTCAGACAGTATTTTGCTAGTGATAACATTCACCCTTGTCTTTGCCCGATTTCGGACTTCAGTCAATAAAATTTTATTTAATTCACCTTTGCTGGACTCGAGGATGGTGTTGGGATGGGAGCCGGTTGTTTGCTGGTTGACTGGTCCATTTCTCAGCCGCTAGCGTGCTTAGACGTCACATCCTTCATTCACAAAATTATTTTCCCAGCAAATCCGACCTGCAGCCTTTACATAAAAATCAACCCATAGGCTCTTATACGCAACAGAGAAAGTCAGGCAAGGTCAAATTTTTAAAGTTACATTACAATCTGTTCAATGCATTGGCAATTGAACACAATTCATGCATGTAAAAATCTTATACATAGCCCCTTTAAACAGAACGGTACAAAGCACATGAAAATGGGTAAAATTAAGCCTCTGCGCAAAGGGGTTAATGAGAGTCATGGTTTCTAGCAACCTGCTGTTTCTGGGTTCGGGTTTCCTTTTGGCATCTATCGGATTTTTTCCGCCTCCATTCCGGTATTTGTATCTTACCCGACAATTATTCCCTACACCGGTTTTGCATTTCCTGCCGGCTATAAATACCTCAGGACTGCTATGTTGACAAACGAAGTCGGTAAGGTATAGGAATTTTAGTCGCTGTATTTCTGGTTCGTACAAATAGGAAACGCAGCAAGTCCGGTTATAAGATTTAGGATTAGATTGGTTTAAGCTTTCCTTTCCAATCTTTCTATATCCTTTATTCTTTTCACCTGTTGCCAGTTTTGTTCAGCTCTTTTGCCACAAGAGCTCTGACTAACAGGTCTTTCCTACTCTTTTCCCTCACTCGTTTTATCGAGTTTTGTTTTGTTTCACCACCTCTTGTTACGCCTAATTATTTAGTGTGTGAGGTTCTTTTGTTAGTTATTCTCGCTGTTTATCAAGATCGCCCCAGTTTTTGAGGTTACTTTCTTTTGCCTTTTTCCCCTGTTAGGGAAGTTTTGCTCCCGATCCTGTGTTATCTCAGTCCTGGTACGGCTACTTCCATGTTTTGTGGCGGATCTCTCGAGATACGCTTTTAGAAATCCTTATCGGTCATGTTTGGTTCTCCTTACAGCATCAAAGTAAAATTTTAATCTTGGAAATCTCGCATGCACAAGACTGTTCTTCAACGGTAGTTTGAATATTCAATAAGCATTTTGTGGCTACCATTTTTATGTCCCCATGTTAAGTCAATGACTAATTCATTTCCGGTATTGTAGAATTATAAATGTTTATTTAAAAATTGTACCATAAACAGAAATGTGAACCATGAAAATCATTAGTTCATGTCATGTTCCATATATCACTATGTCTATTTTAGTGAGATATTGCTGAGATGATTTGATCTGCTTAGTGGCTTGGTAATTGGTGCTGAAACGGAAATATTGACGCTACCGCATCCCCCTGATATTACTGCAGTGTTTCCTGACTGCCCATTATAAATTACAAAAGAAAAAAGTAATTTATAGACAATATGTTATGACCGGGTGGACACCTTTTCCGAACCAAGTAGACAACCCTCCAAATTACTCCAAAGATTAAAGTCAGAAAACACATGCATATCCTAAAATAATAATGAAAACATAAATGAGATCAAAGAGTTGATCATTCAATATCTGTAAATATAAATAGATGGAAATATATGTTATTGTCTCATTTAAACACAGGTCCTGGAAAAAAGTAAATATGAAAATAAACTGGGAGCAGAATGTATGACCATTGAAATATGTGATGATGGGACAATAAAGAGAACAACAGTTATACGAAAAGGAGACACCACAACAACAGTTACTGAAGTCATGAAAAATGGCATAACAACCATTACAACAAGAGTGAGCAGAGGTGGGAAAAGCACAAGTAGTGTCATAACCAAAAAAGGTGAGAAAAGAATAATTCCACAATTTGCAACAGAGGCACAAATAGAAGAAATTGAAGAGATCACAAAGGAACTGCAAAAAGACGGCTCAGTAATAGAAACAACAAGAACCTTGAAAGATGGGAAAGTAAAAGTCTCCAAGGAAACAAAAATAAGTCTACCGATGAATGGAAAAATTATGACTCATGTAAAAAAGATGACAGCTAAAAAGACAGATGGAACAATAATCACGACGGTAATAAAAACTGAAGTCTCAAAAGAAGGCACAATTCTGACAAACCAAGAAAAGTTAACAGAACAGTTGATTCAGATCAAGGAAAATGTCCCTGAAGGCAAGGTCTTAGAAACTGTGCTAACAATGGAGAGCAGTAAGAGGGATGGCACCATAGTTGTAGAGCAAATTACCATGAAAGATGGGAAAACAATACTGTCCAAGAAAACATTGAGAGGAAAACCTATTCAAAAGAATGTTAAAATAAAAAAGGACACTAAAAAAACAACCGTTCTAGAAAAAGATGGCAGAATCGTAACCACAATTGTAATCCATGAAGGAAAAACAATCACCATAATCACAATGATTACAAAAGGGGACATTACAAAGACCATAAAAGAAATCAAGAAAAACTACAAGACAGTTCAAACCTCAGAGGAAACAACAAATAAATCCACAGTGATAAACGAAGATGGAAGCACTACGACAACCACTGAAACTAATTATGGCAAGAAAATCATCAAGCAACAGGAAAACACCAAAGGTGGTGTCACTAAATCCACAATAAATGTCTTAATAAATGGTGTGCCACTGAAAGACGAAGAAGAGTCAACAGAAAAATCCACAGTAACTGACAAAGACGGTACAACAACGACGACAACCGTGACAAAAAAGGGAGAGAGGATGATAACAGTCACTGCAGTCACCAAAGGTAGCATCACTACAACTACAACAATAATAAAGAGGGGTACAAATGTCGTAAAAACTCTTCAATTCACAAGTGAAGAAGAAACGGAAGTTCTCGAGGAACCATCCCCAAGCCTCACAGGAGGTGAAAGCAAAGAGACCGTTGACATATCTCGGCAGGTCAATGGAGATGGTACACTTACCACAACAACAACAAAAACAACCACGACGAAGGAGGGCAAGATCACTGTTACTGAGGAAAAGGAAACTGGTGTTGCAACAAAAGAGACTGTTCCAAGCATTACAAAGGAGACTAAAGTGACCAAGACCGATGGCAGCACAACAGACACCACTGAGACCAGAACTGGAGAAACGGTTCAGACCGTTAAAAAGGTTACAAAAGGAGGTGAAACAAAAACGACCGTGACTGTGCAGGAGGGAGATAAACCAATGACAACCACAGAGGAAATTGTGGAAGAAAAGCCTTTAGTCGACAAAGAGGGTGGTATCACTGTCAAAACAGTGGACGTAAAGGGAGACGAGACGACGATCATCACTAAAGTCACCAAAGGAGGCACCATCACCAAAACTACTGAGGTCACCAAAGGAGACACTGTAGTGGAAAAGACAAAGGACATGATAGAGACTTCTGCTGTAGTCAAGGAAGACGGTACAGCTAAAACAACCACCGTGACAACAGAGGGAGATACAAAGACCACAGTGACAAAAGTCACTAAAGGTGGCTTAATGCATGAAACAACTGAAGTCACTAAAGGTGGCAAGCCTGTGGAAAAGACCGAAGAGTCAACTGACAAATCCACTGTGGTCGATAAAGACGGTACCAGCACAACAACCACAGTCACAAAAAAAGGAGACACCACTACAACAGTCACTGATGTCGCTAAAGGGGAAACGACTATTACCACTACGGCAGTCTCCAAAGATGGGAAAGTTACAACCACAGAGAAAAGCAAGACCACACACACCGAAGAGTCTAATGTGCCTGCTAGTGAAGGCAGAGTTTTGGAAACTGTAATTACATTGGAAAAAGGCAAGGATGACGGAACCATGGAGGTTGAAGAAGTAACGACCAGAGATGGGGAAACGATCGTATCCAAGAAAATACTCACAGGTGAGCCTATTAAAGAGACTAGTGCTCACGTACATAGGGAGACTAAGAAATCCACCATTCTGCAACAAGACGGAAGTACACTAATCACAATTTTAATCCGTGAAAGGGAAACTCTCACCACAATCAGAAAGGTTAGAGAAGGTGACATTACAACAACAACCACAGAGATAAGGAAGAACAATGAAATTGTGCAAACAACAAAGGAAATTAGAAAGACATCCACAGTGGTGAACAAAGATGGCAGCACTACAACAACCACTGAAATTAACAATGGGAAAACAGTCACCATACTTGTTGAGGTCAGCAAAGGTGGTATCACTAAAACCACTAAAACAGTGTCAGTAGAAGGCAAGCCTCTGAAAGACAAAGAAGAGGAGACAGAAAAATACACTGTGACTGACAATGATGGGAGATCAACAACAAGTACCGTGACTAAAAAGGGAGACACCACAACAACAGTCATTGAAGTAACTAAAGGCGGCATCACTACAACTACAACAACAATTAAAGTGGGGAAAGAGGAGGTAAAAACTTTCTACTTTACAAGTCAAGAAGAAACAGAAGCTATTGATGAAACATCAGCAAGCTTGACAGGAGGTGAAACTAAAGAAGGTTCTGTGATATCCAGGAAGTTCAATAAAGATGGTATAGTTACCACAATAACAACAACAACTACGGATGGCAGGACCACCATCACTTCAGAAACGGAAACTGGTGTTGCAACAGAAGACACCACCCCGAGCACCACAAAGAAAACCACAGTGACCAAAGAGGATGGCACCACTACAGAGACCACTGTGACTGAAAAGGGTGAAAAAATTACCATACATGAAACGGTTACAGACGGAGATGAAAAAAGAACGACCGTAATTGAGAAAGAAGGAGACAAACCAATTGAAACAACAGAGGAAATTGTGGAAAAGAAGCCTTCAGTCAACGGTGATGGCAGTATCACTAAGACAAGAGTGGACAAGAAGGGAGACATCACTATTACTACCAATGAAGTCACCAAAGGCGACGTCACCACCATAACCTCAGAAACCACCAAAGGAAACAAAGTAGTGGAAAAGACAGTGGACACCAGAGAGATATCTTCCGTTGTTGAAAAAGATGGTACAGCTGAAACAACCACCGTTACAAAACATGATGATGAAACCACCTCTGTCAAGAAAGTCATAAAAGACGGCCAAACATATACAACAACTGAAATCACTAAAGGGGAAGAGCCCATAAAAGAGACTAAAGAGTCCACTGTAGTCGATAAAGATGGTACCACCACAGCTACTACTGAGATCCGAGAAGGTGACTCCACTACAACAGTCACTGAAGTCACTAAAGGGGAAAAAAGTACTACGACTACAACAGTCTCTAAAGATGGAAAAACTACCAGCACGGTGAAAAGCAAGATAAAACATACTGAAATACCTGCTGAAACAGTCGAACCTGTTACTGAAGGCAATGTTTTGGAAACTGAACTTACAACAGAAAGGGGAAATAAGGATGGCACAATTACCGTACGGCAAATAATCACCAAAGACGGCAAGACCACAATTTCCGAGAAAACAATACGAGGACAACCTAGCCCAGATAAGAGTGGTAGGATTTTTAAAGAAAAAAAGAAGACAATCGTTCAACAAGAAGACGGCACTGTAATAATCGCACTTGTAATCAGTGAAAAGAGCACAATAACCAAGATCACAAAGATTAGGAAAGGGCCCGTTACAAGAACCATCATGGTGGTTAGGAAGAATGACCAAATTGTGAAAACCTCAAAGGCAACCATCACAGAATCCACTGTGGTAAATGAAGATGGAAGCACTACGACAACGACTGAAACTAACGATGGCGCAAAAGTCATCAAGCTAGTGAAGGTCACTAAAGGGGGTGTCACTAAATCCACAATAAAAGTCTCAATAAATGGCGCACCTCTGAAAGAGGAAGAACAGTCAACAGAGAAATCCACTGTAACTGACAAAGATGGCACAACAACAACAACAACTGTGACCAAAGAGGGAGACCAACAAACAACAGTCACTGAAGTCAACAAAGGTAGCATCACTACAACTACAATAATAATAAAGAGAGGTAAAACTATTCTGAAAACTCTCCACTTCACAAGTGAAGAAAAAATGGAAGTTTTGGAGGAACCATCCCCAAGCCTCACAGGAGTTGAACGCAAAGAGACCGTTGACATATCTCGACAGGTCAATGGAGATGGTACACTTACCACAACAACAACAAAAACAACCACGACGAAGGAGGGCAAGATCACTGTTACTGAGGAAAAGGAAACTGGTGTTGCAACAAAAGAGACTGTTCCAAGCACCACAAAGGAGACTAAAGTGACTAAGACCGATGGCACCACAACAGACACCACTGAGACCAGAACAGGAGAAACGGTTCAAACAGTTAAAAAGGTTACAAAAGGAGGTGAAACAGAAACGACCGTGACTGTTCAGGAGGGAGATAAACCAGTGACAACCACAGAGGAAATTGTGGAAGAAAAGCCATTAGTCGACAAAGAGGGCGGTATCACTGTCAAAACAGTGGACGTAAAGGGAGACGAGACTACTATCATCACTAAAGTCACCAAAGGAGGCACCATCACCAAAACTACTGAGGTCACCAAAGGAGACACTGTAGTGGAAAAGACAAAGGACATCACAGAGACTTCTGCTGTTGTCGAGGAAGACGGTACAGCTAAAACAACCACTGTGACAACAGAGGGAGATACAAAGACCACAGTGACAAAAGTCACCAAAGGTGGCTTAATGCATGAAACAACTGAAGTCACTAAAGGTGGCAAGCCTGTGGAAAAGACCGAAGAGTCAACTGACAAATCCACTGTGGTTGATAAAGACGGTACCAGCACAACAACCACAGTCACAAAAAAAGGAGACACCACTACAACAGTCACTGATGTCGCTAAAGGGGAAACGACTATTACCACTACGGCAGTCTCCAAAGATGGGAAAGTTGCAACCACAGAGAAAAGCAAGACCACACACACCAAAGAGTCTAATACAGTATCTGTGCCTGCTAGTGAAGGCAGAGTTTTGGAAACTGTAATTACATTGGAAATAGGCAAGGATGACGGAACCATGGAGGTTGAAAAAGTAACTACCAAAGATGGGGAAACGATCGTGTCCAAGAAAATACTCACAGGTGAGCCTATTAAAGAAACTAGTGCTCACATACATAGGAAGACAAAAAAATCAACCATTCTGCAACAAGATGGAAGTATACTAATCACAATTGTAATCAGTGAAGGGAAGACAATCACCACAGTGAGAAAGGTTATGAAAGGTCACTTAACAACAACCATCACAGAGATCAGGAAGAACGATGAAATTGTGAAAACTGAAAAGGAAACTACAAAGAAATCAACCGTGGTAAACGGTGATGGAAGCACTACGACAACCACTGAAACCAACAAGGGTAAAATAGTCACTACTCTGGTGGAAGTCACCAAAGGTGGTGTCACTACATTCACAAAAACAGTCTCAGAAGAAGGCAAGCCTCTGAAAGAGAAAGAAGAAGAGACAGAGAAATACACTGTGACTGACAAAGATGGCAGATCAACAACAACCACTGTGACCAAAAGGGGAGATACCACAACAACAGTCATTGAAGTCACCAAAGGTGGCATCACTACAACTACAACAACCATTAAGGAGGGGGAAAGGGAGGTGAAAACCTTCTACTTTACAAGTCAAGAAGAAACGGAAGTTGCTGATGAAACATCCATAGGATTGACACGACTTGAGCATAAAGAAACAACCGATATATCTGAGCACTTCAATAAAGATGGTACAGTTACCAAAACGACAACAACAACTACGGATGGCAGGACCACCATCACTTCAGAAACGGAAACTGGTGTTGTAACAGAAGACACCACCCCGAGCACCACAAAGAAAACCACAGTGACCAAAGAGGATGGCACCACTACAGAGACCACTGTGACTGAAAAGGGTGAAAAAATTACCATACATGAAACGGTTACAGACGGAGATGAAAAAAGAACGACCGTAACTGAGAAAGAAGGAGACAAACCAATTGAAACAACAGAGGAAATTGTGGAAAAGAAGCCTTCAGTCAACGGTGATGGCAGTATCACTAAGACAAGAGTGGACAAGAAGGGAGACATCACTATTACTACCAATGAAGTCACCAAAGGCGACGTCACCACCATAACCTCAGAAACCACCAAAGGAAACAAAGTAGTGGAAAAGACAGTGGATACCAGAGAGATATCTTCCGTTGTTGAAAAAGATGGTACAGCTGAAACAACCACCGTTACAAAACATGATGATGAAACCACCTCTGTCAAGAAAGTCATAAAAGACGGTCAAACATATACAACAACTGAAATCACTAAAGGGGAAGAGCCCATAAAAGAGACTAAAGAGTCCACTGTAGTCGATAAAGATGGTACCACCACAGCTACTACTGAGATCCGAGAAGGTGCCTCCACTACAACAGTCACTCAAGTCACTAAAGGGGAAAAAAGTACTACGACTACAACAGTCTCTAAAGATGGAAAAACTACCAGCACGGTGAAAAGCAAGATAAAACATACTGAAATACCTACTGAAACAGTCGAACCTGTTACTGAAGGCAATGTTTTGGAAACTGAACTTACAACAGAAAGGGGAAATAAGGATGGCACAATTACCGTACGGCAAATAATCACCAAAGACGGCAAGACCACAATTTCCGAGAAAACAATACGAGGACAACCTAGCCCAGATAAGAGTGGTAGGATTTTTAAAGAAAAAAAGAAGACAATCGTTCAACAAGAAGACGGCACTGTAGTAATCACACTTGTAATCAGTGAAAAGAGCACAATAACCAAGATCACAAAGATTAGGAAAGGGCCCGTTACAAGAACCATCATGGTGGTTAGGAAGAATGGCCAAATTGTGAAAACCTCAATGGCAACCATCACAGAATCCACTGTGGTAAATGAAGATGGAAGCACTACGACAACCACTGAAACTAACGATGGCGCAAAAGTCATCACGCTAGTGAAGGTCACTAAAGGGGGTGTCACTAAATCCACAATAAAAGTCTCAATAAATGGTGCACCTCTGAAAGAGGAAGAACAGTCAACAGAGAAATCCACTGTAACTGACAAAGATGGCACAACAACAACAACAACTGTGACCAAAGAGGGAGACCAACAAACAACAGTCACTGAAGTCACCAAAGGTAGCATCACTACAACTACAATAATAATAAAGAGAGGTAAAACTATTCTGAAAACTCTCCACTTCACAAGTGAAGAAAAAATGGAAGTTTTGGAGGAACCATCCCCAAGCCTCACAGGAGTTGAACGCAAAGAGACCGTTGACATATCTCGACAGGTCAATGGAGATGGTACACTTACCACAACAACAACAAAAACAACCACGACGAAGGAGGGCAAGATCACTGTTACTGAGGAAAAGGAAACTGGTGTTGCAACAAAAGAGACTGTTCCAAGCACCACAAAGGAGACTAAAGTGACTAAGACCGATGGCACCACAACAGACACCACTGAGACCAGAACAGGAGAAACGGTTCAAACAGTTAAAAAGGTTACAAAAGGAGGTGAAACAGAAACGACCGTGACTGTTCAGGAGGGAGATAAACCAGTGACAACCACAGAGGAAATTGTGGAAGAAAAGCCATTAGTCGACAAAGAGGGCGGTATCACTGTCAAAACAGTGGACGTAAAGGGAGACGAGACTACTATCATCACTAAAGTCACCAAAGGAGGCACCATCACCAAAACTACTGAGGTCACCAAAGGAGACACTGTAGTGGAAAAGACAAAGGACATCACAGAGACTTCTGCTGTTGTCGAGGAAGACGGTACAGCTAAAACAACCACCGTGACAACAGAGGGAGATACAAAGACCACAGTGACAAAAGTCACCAAAGGTGGCTTAATGCATGAAACAACTGAAGTCACTAAAGGTGGCAAGCCTGTGGAAAAGACTGAAGAGTCAACTGACAAATCCACTGTGGTCGATAAAGACGGTACCAGCACAACAACCACAGTCACAAAAAAAGGAGACACCACTACAACAGTCACTGATGTCGCTAAAGGGGAAACGACTATTACCACTACGGCAGTCTCCAAAGATGGGAAAGTTACAACCACACACACCAAAGAGTCTAATACAGTATCTGTGCCTGCTAGTGAAGGCAGAGTTTTGGAAACTGTAATTACATTGGAAATAGGCAAGGATGACGGAACCATGGAGGTTGAAGAAGTAACTACCAAAGATGGGGAAACGATCGTGTCCAAGAAAATACTCACAGGTGAGCCTATTAAAGAAACTAGTGCTCAAGTCCATAGGAAGATAAAAAAATCAACTATTCTGCAACAAGATGGAAGTATACTAATCACAATTGTAATCAGTGAAGGGAAGACAATCACCACAGTGAGAAAGGTTATGAAAGGTCACTTAACAACAACCATCACAGAGATCAGGAAGAACGATGAAATTGTGAAAACTGAAAAGGAAACTACAAAGAAATCAACCGTGGTAAACGGTGATGGAAGCACCACGACAACCACTGAAACCAACAAGGGTAAAATAGTCACTACTCTGGTGGAAGTCACCAAAGGTGGTGTCACTAAATCCACAAAAACAGTCTCAGAAGAAGGCAAGCCTCTGAAAGAGAAAGAAGAAGAGACAGAGAAATACACTGTGACTGACAAAGATGGCAGATCAACAACAACCACTGTGACCAAAAGGGGAGATACCACAACAACAGTCATTGAAGTCACCAAAGGTGGCATCACTACAACTACAACAACCGTTAAGGAAGGGGAAAGGGAGGTGAAAACCTTCTACTTTACAAGTCAAGAAGAAACGGAAGTTGCTGATGAAACATCCATAGGATTGACACGACTTGAGCATAAAGAAACAACCGATATATCTGAGCACTTCAATAAAGATGGTACAGTTACCAAAACGACAACAACAACTACGGATGGCAGGACCACCATCACTTCAGAAACGGAAACTGGTGTTCTAACAGAAGACACCACCCCGAGCACCACAAAGAAAACCACAGTGACCAAAGAGGATGGCACCACTACAGAGACCACTGTGACTGAAAAGGGTGAAAAAATTACCATACATGAAACGGTTACAGACGGAGATGAAAAAAGAACGACCGTAATTGAGAAAGAAGGAGACAAACCAATTGAAACAACAGAGGAAATTGTGGAAAAGAAGCCTTCAGTCAATGGTGATGGCAGTATCACTAAGACAAGAGTGGACAAGAAGGGAGACATCACTATTACTACCAATGAAGTCACCAAAGGCGACGTCACCACCATAACCTCAGAAACCACCAAAGGAAACAAAGTAGTGGAAAAGACAGTGGACACCAGAGAGATATCTTCCGTTGTTGAAAAAGATGGTACAGCTGAAACAACCACCATTACAAAACATGATGATGAAACCACCACTGTCAAGAAAGTCATAAAAGATGGTCAAACATATACAACAACTGAAATCACTAAAGGGGAAGAGCCCATAAAAGAGACTAAAGAGTCCACTGTAGTCGATAAAGATGGTACCACCACAGCTACTACTGAGATCCGAGAAGGTGCCTCCACTACAACAGTCACTGAAGTCACTAAAGGGGGAAAAAGTACTACGACTACAACAGTCTCTAAAGATGGAAAAACTACCAGCACGGTGAAAAGCAAGATAAAACATACTGAAATACCTGCTGAAACAGTCGAACCTGTTACTGAAGGCAATGTTTTGGAAACTGAACTCACAACAGAAAGGGGAAATAAGGATGGCACAATTACCGTACGGCAAATAATCACCAAAGACGGCAAGACCACAATTTCCGAGAAAACAATACGAGGACAACCTAGCCCAGATAAGAGTGGTAGGATTTTTAAAGAAAAAAAGAAGACAATCGTTCAACAAGAAGACGGCACTGTAGTAATCACACTTGTAATCAGTGAAAAGAGCACAATAACCAAGATCACAACGATTAGGAAAGGGCCCGTTACAAGAACCATCATGATGGTTAGGAAGAATGACCAAATCGTGAAAACCTCAAAGGCAACCATCACAGAATCCACTGTGGTAAATGAAGATGGAAGCACTACGACAACCACTGAAACTAACGTTGGCGCAAAAGTCATCACGCTAGTGAAGGTCACTAAAGGCGGTGTCACTAAATCCACAATAAAAGTCTCAATAAATGGCGCACTTCTGAAAGAGGAAGAACGGTCAACAGAGAAATCCACTGTAACTGACAAAGATGGCACAACAACAACAACAACTGTGACCAAAGAGGGAGACAAACAAACAACAGTCACTGAAGTCACCAAAGGTAGCATCACTACAACTACAATAATAATAAAGAGAGGTAAAACTATTCTGAAAACTCTCCACTTCACAAGTGAAGAAAAAAGGGAAGTTTTGGAGGAACCATCCCCAAGCCTCACAGGAGTTGAACGCAAAGAGACCGTTGACATATCTCGACAGGTCAATGGAGATGGTACACTTACCACAACAACAACAAAAACAACCACGACAAAGGAGGGCAAGATCACTGTTACTGAGGAAAAGGAAACTGGTGTTGCAACAAAAGACACTGCTCCAAGCACCACAAAGGAGACTAAAGTGACTAAGACCGATGGCACCACAACAGACACCACTGAGACCAGAACAGGAGAAACGGTTCAAACAGTTAAAAAGGTTACAAAAGGAGGTGAAACAGAAACGACCGTGACTGTTCAGGAGGGAGATAAACCAGTGACAACCACAGAGGAAATTGTGGAAGAAAAGCCATTAGTCGACAAAGAGGGCGGTATCACTGTCAAAACAGTGGACGTAAAGGGAGACGAGACTACTATCATCACTAAAGTCACTAAAGGAGGCACCATCACCAAAACTACTGAGGTCACCAAAGGAGACACTGTAGTGGAAAAGACAAAGGACATCACAGAGACTTCTGCTGTTGTCGAGGAAGACGGTACAGCTAAAACAACCACCGTGACAACAGAGGGAGATACAAAGACCACAGTGACAAAAGTCACCAAAGGTGGCTTAATGCATGAAACAACTGAAGTCACTAAAGGTCGCAAGCCTGTGGAAAAGACCGAAGAGTCAACTGACAAATCCACTGTGGTCGATAAAGACGGTACCAGCACAACAACCACAGTCACAAAAAAAGGAGACACCACTACAACAGTCACTGATGTCGCTAAAGGGGAAATGACTATTACCACTACGGCAGTCTCCAAAGATGGGAAAGTTACAACCACAGAGAAAAGCAAGACCACACACACCAAAGAGTCTAATACAGTATCTGTGCCTGCTAGTGAAGGCAGAGTTTTGGAAACTGTAATTACATTGGAAATAGGCAAGGATGATGGAACCATGGAGGTTGAAGAAGTAACTACCAAAGATGGGGAAACGATCATGTCCAAGAAAATACTCACAGGAGAGCCTATTAAAGAAACTAGTGCTCACGTACATAGGAAGACAAAAAAATCAACCATTCTGCAACAAGATGGAAGTATACTAATCACAATTGTAATCAGTGAAGGGAAGACAATCACCACAGTGAGAAAGGTTATGAAAGGTCACTTAACAACAACCATCACAGAGATCAGGAAGAACGATGAAATTGTGAAAACTGAAAAGGAAATTACAAAGAAATCAACTGTGGTAAACGGTGATGGAAGCACTACGACAACCACTGAAACCAACAAGGGTAAAATAGTCACTACTCTGGTGGAAGTCACCAAAGGTGGTGTCACTAAATCCACAAAAACAGTCTCAGAAGAAGGCAAGCCTCTGAAAGAGAAAGAAGAAGAGACAGAGAAATACACTGTGACTGACAAAGATGGCAGATCAACAACAACCACTGTGACCAAAAGGGGAGATACCACAACAACAGTCATTGAAGTCACCAAAGGTGGCATCACTACAACTACAACAACCGTTAAGGAAGGGGAAAGGGAGGTGAAAACCTTCTACTTTACAAGTCAAGAAGAAACGGAAGTTGCTGATGAAACATCCATAGGATTGACACGACTTGAGCATAAAGAAACAACCGATATATCTGAGCACTTCAATAAAGATGGTACAGTTACCAAAATGACAACAACAACTACGGATGGCAGGACCACCATCACTTCAGAAGCGGAAACTGGTGTTGTAACAGAAGACACCACCCCGAGCACCACAAAGAAAACCACAGTGATCAACGAGGATGGCACCACTACAGAGACCACTGTGACTGAAAAGGGTGAAAAAATTACCATACATGAAACGGTTACAGACGGAGATGAAAAAAGAACGACGGTAATTGAGAAAGAAGGAGACAAACCAATTGAAACAACAGAGGAAATTGTGGAAAAGAAGCCTTCAGTCAACGGTGATGGCAGTATCACTAAGACAAGAGTGGACAAGAAGGGAGACATCACTATTACTACCAATGAAGTCACCAAAGGCGATGTCACCACCATAACCTCAGAAACCACCAAAGGAAACAAAGTAGTGGAAAAGACAGTGGACACCAGAGAGATATCTTCCGTTGTTGAAAAAGATGGTACAGCTGAAACAACCACCGTTACAAAACATGATGATGAAACCACCACTGTCAAGAAAGTCATAAAAGACGGTCAAACATATACAACAACTGAAATCACTAAAGGGGAAGAGCCCATAAAAGAGACTAAAGAGTCCACTGTAGTCGATAAAGATGGTACCACCACAGCTACTACTGAGATCCGAGAAGGTGACTCCACTACAACAGTCACTGAAGTCACTAAAGGGGAAAAAAGTACTACAACTACAACAGTCTCTAAAGATGGAAAAACTACCAGCACGGTGAAAAGCAAGATAAAACATACTGAAATACCTGCTGAAACAGTCGAACCTGTTACTGAAGGCAATGTTTTGGAAACTGAACTTACAACAGAAAGGGGAAATAAGGATGGCACAATTACCGTACGGCAAATAATCACCAAAGAAGGCAAGACCACAATTTCCGAGAAAACAATACGAGGACAACCTAGCCCAGATAAGAGTGGTAGGATTTTTAAAGAAAAAAAGAAGACAATCGTTCAACAAGAAGACGGCACTGTAGTAATCACACTTGTAATCAGTGAAAAGAGCACAATAACCAAGATCACAAAGATTAGGAAAGGGCCCGTTACAAGAACCATCATGGTGGTTAGGAAGAATGACCAAATTGTGAAAATCTCAAAGGCAACCATCACAGAATCCACTGTGGTAAATGAAGATGGAAGCACTACGACAACCACTGAAACTAACGATGGCGCAAAAGTCATCACGCTAGTGAAGGTCACTAAAGGGGGTGTCACTAAATCCACAATAAAAGTCTCAATAAATGGCGCACCTCTGAAAGAGGAAGAACAGTCAACAGAGAAATCCACTGTAACTGACAAAGATGGCACAACAACAACAACAACTGTGACCAAAGAGGGAGACCAACAAACAACAGTCACTGAAGTCACCAAAGGTAGCATCACTACAACTACAATAATAATAAAGAGAGGTAAAACTATTCTGAAAACTCTCCACTTCACAAGTGAAGAAAAAATGGAAGTTTTGGAGGAACCATCCCCAAGCCTCACAGGAGTTGAACGCAAAGAGACCGTTGACATATCTCGACAGGTCAATGGAGATGGTACACTTACCACAACAACAACAAAAACAACCACGACGAAGGAGGGCAAGATCACTGTTACTGAGGAAAAGGAAACTGGTGTTGCAACAAAAGAGACTGTTCCAAGCACCACAAAGGAGACTAAAGTGACTAAGACCGATGGCACCACAACAGACACCACTGAGACCAGAACAGGAGAAACGGTTCAAACAGTTAAAAAGGTTACAAAAGGAGGTGAAACAGAAACGACCGTGACTGTTCAGGAGGGAGATAAACCAGTGACAACCACAGAGGAAATTGTGGAAGAAAAGCCATTAGTCGACAAAGAGGGCGGTATCACTGTCAAAACAGTGGACGTAAAGGGAGACGAGACTACTATCATCACTAAAGTCACCAAAGGAGGCGCCATCACCAAAACTACTGAGGTCACTAAAGGAGACACTGTAGTGGAAAAGACAAAGGACATCACAGAGACTTCTGCTGTTGTCGAGGAAGACGGTACAGCTAAAACAACCACCGTGACAACAGAGGGAGATACAAAGACCACAGTGACAAAAGTCACCAAAGGTGGCTTAATGCATGAAACAACTGAAGTCACTAAAGGTGGCAAGCCTGTGGAAAAGACCGAAGAGTCAACTGACAAATCCACTGTGGTCGATAAAGACGGTACCAGCACAACAACCACAGTCACAAAAAAAGGAGACACCACTACAACAGTCACTGATGTCGCTAAAGGGGAAACGACTATTACCACTACGGCAGTCTCCAAAGATGGGAAAGTTGCAACCACAGAGAAAAGCAAGACCACACACACCAAAGAGTCTAATACAGTATCTGTGCCTGCTAGTGAAGGCAGAGTTTTGGAAACTGTAATTACATTGGAAATAGGCAAGGATGACGGAACCATGGAGGTTGAAAAAGTAACTACCAAAGATGGGGAAACGATCGTGTCCAAGAAAATACTCACAGGTGAGCCTATTAAAGAAACTAGTGCTCACGTACATAGGAAGATAAAAAAATCAACCATTCTGCAACAAGATGGAAGTATACTAATCACAATTGTAATCAGTGAAGGGAAGACAATCACCACAGTGAGAAAGGTTATGAAAGGTCACTTAACAACAACCATCACAGAGATCAGGAAGAACGATGAAATTGTGAAAACTGAAAAGGAAACTACAAAGAAATCAACCGTGGTAAACGGTGATGGAAGCACTACGACAACCACTGAAACCAACAAGGGTAAAATAGTCACTACTCTGGTGGAGGTCACCAAAGGTGGTGTCACTAAATCCACAAAAACAGTCTCAGAAGAAGGCAAGCCTCTGAAAGAGAAAGAAGAAGAGACAGAGAAATACACTGTGACTGACAAAGATGGCAGATCAACAACAACCACTGTGACCAAAAGGGGAGATACCACAACAACAGTCATTGAAGTCACCAAAGGTGGCATCACTACAACTACAACAACCGTTAAGGAGGGGGAAAGGGAGGTGAAAACCTTCTACTTTACAAGTCAAGAAGAAACGGAAGTTGCTGATGAAACATCCATAGGATTGACACGACTTGAGCATAAAGAAACAACCGATATATCTGAGCACTTCAATAAAGATGGTACAGTTACCAAAACGACAACAACAACTACGGATGGCAGGACCACCATCACTTCAGAAACGGAAACTGGTGTTGTAACAGAAGACACCACCCCGAGCACCACAAAGAAAACCACAGTGACCAAAGAGGATGGCACCACTACAGAGACCACTGTGACTGAAAAGGGTGAAAAAATTACCATACATGAAATGGTTACAGACGGAGATGAAAAAAGAACGACCGTAACTGAGAAAGAAGGAGACAAACCAATTGAAACAACAGAGGAAATTGTGGAAAAGAAGCCTTCAGTCAACGGTGATGGCAGTATCACTAAGACAAGAGTGGACAAGAAGGGAGACATCACTATTACTACCAATGAAGTCACCAAAGGCGACGTCACCACCATAACCTCAGAAACCACCAAAGGAAACAAAGTAGTGGAAAAGACAGTGGACACCAGAGAGATATCTTCCGTTGTTGAAAAAGATGGTACAGCTGAAACAACCACCGTTACAAAACATGATGATGAAACCACCTCTGTCAAGAAAGTCATAAAAGACGGTCAAACATATACAACAACTGAAATCACTAAAGGGGAAGAGCCCATAAAAGAGACTAAAGAGTCCACTGTAGTCGATAAAGATGGTACCACCACAGCTACTACTGAGATCCGAGAAGGTGCCTCCACTACAACAGTCACTCAAGTCACTAAAGGGGAAAAAAGTACTACGACTACAACAGTCTCTAAAGATGGAAAAACTACCAGCACGGTGAAAAGCAAGATAAAACATACTGAAATACCTGCTGAAACAGTCGAACCTGTTACTGAAGGTAATGTTTTGGAAACTGAACTTACAACAGAAAGGGGAAATAAGGATGGCACAATTACCGTACGGCAAATAATCACCAAAGACGGCAAGACCACAATTTCCGAGAAAACAATACGAGGACAACCTAGCCCAGATAAGAGTGGTAGGATTTTTAAAGAAAAAAAGAAGACAATCGTTCAACAAGAAGACGGCACTGTAGTAATCACACTTGTAATCAGTGAAAAGAGCACAATAACCAAGATCACAAAGATTAGGAAAGGGCCCGTTACAAGAACCATCATGGTGGTTAGGAAGAATGACCAAATTGTGAAAATCTCAAAGGCAACCATCACAGAATCCACTGTGGTAAATGAAGATGGAAGCACTACGACAACCACTGAAACTAACGATGGCACAAAAGTCATCACGCTAGTGAAGGTCACTAAAGGGGGTGTCACTAAATCCACAATAAAAGTCTCAATAAATGGCGCACCTCTGAAAGGGGAAGAACAGTCAACAGAGAAATCCACTGTAACTGACAAAGATGGCACAACAACAACAACAACTGTGACCAAAGAGGGAGACCAACAAACAACAGTCACTGAAGTCACCAAAGGTAGCATCACTACAACTACAGTAATAATAAAGAGAGGTAAAACTATTCTGAAAACTCTCCACTTCACAAGTGAAGAAAAAAGGGAAGTTTTGGAGGAACCATCCCCAAGCATCACAGGAGTTGAACGCAAAGAGACCGTTGACATATCTCGACAGGTCAATGGAGATGGTACACTTACCACAACAACAACAAAAACAACCACGACGAAGGAGGGCAAGATCACTGTTACTGAGGAAAAGGAAACTGGTGTTGCAACAAAAGAGACTGTTCCAAGCACCACAAAGGAGACTAAAGTGACTAAGACCGATGGCACCACAACAGACACCACTGAGACCAGAACAGGAGAAACGGTTCAAACAGTTAAAAAGGTTACAAAAGGAGGTGAAACAGAAACGACCGTGACTGTTCAGGAGGGAGATAAACCAGTGACAACCACAGAGGAAATTGTGGAAGAAAAGCCATTAGTCGACAAAGAGGGCGGTATCACTGTCAAAACATTGGACGTAAAGGGAGACGAGACTACTATCATCACTAAAGTCACCAAAGGAGGCACCATCACCAAAACTACTGAGGTCACCAAAGGAGACACTGTAGTGGAAAAGACAAAGGACATCACAGAGACTTCTGCTGTTGTCGAGGAAGACGGTACAGCTAAAACAACTACCGTGACAACAGAGGGAGATACAAAGACCACAGTGACAAAAGTCACTAAAGGTGGCTTAACGCATGAAACAACTGAAGTCACTAAAGCTGGCAAGCCTGTGGAAAAGACAGAAGAGTCAACTGACAAATCCTCTGTGGTCGATAAAGACGGTACCAGCACAACAACCACAGTCACAAAAAAAGGAGACACCACTACAACAGTCACTGATGTCGCTAAAGGGGAAACGACTATTACCACTACGGCAGTCTCCAAAGATGGGAAAGTTACAACCACAGAGAAAAGCAAGACCACACACACCAAAGAGTCTAATACAGTATCTGTGCCTGCTAGTGAAGGCAGAGTTTTGGAAACTGTAATTACATTGGAAATAGGCAAGGATGACGGAACCATGGAGGTTGAAGAAGTAACTACCAAAGATGGGGAAACGATCGTGTCCAAGAAAATACTCACAGGTGAGCCTATTAAAGAAACTAGTGCTCAAGTCCATAGGAAGATTAAAAAATCAACCATTCTGCAACAAGATGGAAGTATACTAATCACAATTGTAATCAGTGAAGGGAAGACAATCACCACAGTGAGAAAGGTTATGAAAGGTCACTTAACAACAACCATCACAGAGATCAGGAAGAACGATGAAATTGTGAAAACTGAAAAGGAAACTACAAAGAAATCAACCGTGGTAAACGGTGATGGAAGCACTACGACAACCACTGAAACCAACAAGGGTAAAATAGTCACTACTCTGGTGGAAGTCACCAAAGGTGGTGTCACTAAATCCACAAAAACAGTCTCAGAAGAAGGCAAGCCTCTGAAAGAGAAAGAAGAAGAGACAGAGAAATACACTGTGACTGACAAAGATGGCAGATCAACAACAACCACTGTGACCAAAAGGGGAGATACCACAACAACAGTCATTGAAGTCACCAAAGGTGGCATCACTACAACTACAACAACCGTTAAGGAGGGGGAAAGGGAGGTGAAAACCTTCTACTTTACAAGTCAAGAAGAAACGGAAGTTGCTGATGAAACATCCATAGGATTGACACGACTTGAGCATAAAGAAACAACCGATATATCTGAGCACTTCAATAAAGATGGTACAGTTACCAAAACGACAACAACAACTACGGATGGCAGGACCACCATCACTTCAGAAACGGAAACTGGTGTTGTAACAGAAGACACCACCCCGAGCACCACAAAGAAAACCACAGTGACCAAAGAGGATGGCACCACTACAGAGACCACTGTGACTGAAAAGGGTGAAAAAATTACCATACATGAAACGGTTACAGATGGAGATGAAAAAAGAACGACCGTAATTGAGAAAGAAGGAGACAAACCAATTGAAACAACAGAGGAAATTGTGGAAAAGAAGCCTTCAGTCAATGGTGATGGCAGTATCACTAAGACAAGAGTGGACAAGAAGGGAGACATCACTATTACTACCAATGAAGTCACCAAAGGCGACGTCACCACCATAACCTCAGAAACCACCAAAGGAAACAAAGTAGTGGAAAAGACAGTGGACACCAGAGAGATATCTTCCGTTGTTGAAAAAGATGGTACAGCTGAAACAACCACCGTTACAAAACATGATGATGAAACCACCATTGTCAAGAAAGTCATAAAAGACGGTCAAACATATACAACAACTGAAATCACTAAAGGGGAAGAGCCCATAAAAGAGACTAAAGAGTCCACTGTAGTCGATAAAGATGGTACCACCACAGCTACTACTGAGATCCGAGAAGGTGCCTCCACTACAACAGTCACTGAAGTCACTAAAGGGGGAAAAAGTACTACGACTACAACAGTCTCTAAAGATGGAAAAACTACCAGCACGGTGAAAAGCAAGATAAAACATACTGAAATACCTGCTGAAACAGTCGAACCTGTTACTGAAGGCAATGTTTTGGAAACTGAACTTACAACAGAAAGGGGAAATAAGGATGGCACAATTACCATACGGCAAATAATCACCAAAGACGGCAAGACCACAATTTCCGAGAAAACAATACGAGGACAACCTAGCCCAGATAAGAGTGGTAGGATTTTTAAAGAAAAAAAGAAGACAATCGTTCAACAAGAAGACGGCACTGTAGTAATCACACTTGTAATCAGTGAAAAGAGCACAATAACCAAGATCACAACGATTAGGAAAGGGCCCGTTACAAGAACCATCATGGTGGTTAGGAAGAATGACCAAATCGTGAAAGCCTCAAAGGCAACCATCACAGAATCCACTGTGGTAAATGAAGATGGAAGCACTACGACAACCACTGAAACTAACGTTGGCGCAAAAGTCATCACGCTAGTGAAGGTCACTAAAGGCGGTGTCACTAAATCCACAATAAAAGTCTCAATAAATGGCGCACCTCTGAAAGAGGAAGAACAGTCAACAGAGAAATCCACTGTAACTGACAAAGATGGCACAACAACAACAACAACTGTGACCAAAGAGGGAGACAAACAAACAACAGTCACTGAAGTCACCAAAGGTAGCATCACTACAACTACAATAATAATAAAGAGAGGTAAAACTATTCTGAAAACTCTCCACTTCACAAGTGAAGAAAAAAGGGAAGTTTTGGAGGAACCATCCCCAAGCCTCACAGGAGTTGAACGCAAAGAGACCGTTGACATATCTCGACAGGTCAATGGAGATGGTACACTTACCACAACAACAACAAAAACAACCACGACAAAGGAGGGCAAGATCACTGTTACTGAGGAAAAGGAAACTGGTGTTGCAACAAAAGACACTGTTCCAAGCACCACAAAGGAGACTAAAGTGACTAAGACCGATGGCACCACAACAGACACCACTGAGACCAGAACAGGAGAAACGGTTCAAACAGTTAAAAAGGTTACAAAAGGAGGTGAAACAGAAACGACCGTGACTGTTCAGGAGGGAGATAAACCAGTGACAACCACAGAGGAAATTGTGGAAGAAAAGCCATTAGTCGACAAAGAGGGCGGTATCACTGTCAAAACAGTGGACGTAAAGGGAGACGAGACTACTATCATCACTAAAGTCACCAAAGGAGGCACCATCACCAAAACTACTGAGGTCACCAAAGGAGACACTGTAGTGGAAAAGACAAAGGACATCACAGAGACTTCTGCTGTTGTCGAGGAAGACGGTACAGCTAAAACAACCACCGTGACAACAGAGGGAGATAAAAAGACCACAGTGACAAAAGTCACTAAAGGTGGCTTAACGCATGAAACAACTGAAGTCACTAAAGCTGACAAGCCTGTGGAAAAGACAGAAGAGTCAACTGACAAATCCACTGTGGTCGATAAAGACGGTACCAGCACAACAACCACAGTCACAAAAAAAGGAGACACCACTACAACAGTCACTGATGTCGCTAAAGGGGAAACGACTATTACCACTACGGCAGTCTCCAAAGATGGGAAAGTTGCAACCACAGAGAAAAGCAAGACCACACACACCAAAGAGTCTAATACAGTATCTGTGCCTGCTAGTGAAGGCAGAGTTTTGGAAACTGTAATTACATTGGAAATAGGCAAGGATGACGGAACCATGGAGGTTGAAAAAGTAACTACCAAAGATGGGGAAACGATCGTGTCCAAGAAAATACTCACAGGTGAGCCTATTAAAGAAACTAGTGCTCAAGTACATAGGAAGATAAAAAAATCAACCATTCTGCAACAAGATGGAAGTATACTAATCACAATTGTAATCAGTGACGGGAAGACAATCACCACAGTGAGAAAGGTTATGAAAGGTCACTTAACAACAACCATCACAGAGATAAGGAAGAACGATGAAATTGTGAAAACTGAAAAGGAA
Source organism: Synaphobranchus kaupii (assembly GCA_029718625.1). NCBI lineage: Eukaryota > Metazoa > Chordata > Actinopteri > Anguilliformes > Synaphobranchidae > Synaphobranchus > Synaphobranchus kaupii. Next base: position 45,006,594 of record CM056379.1, on the reverse strand, counting down.
ACTACAAAGAAATCAACCGTGGTAAACGGTGATGGAAGCACTACGACAACCACTGAAACCAACAAGGGTAAAATAGTCACTACTCTGGTGGAAGTCACCAAAGGTGGTGTCACTAAATCCACAAAAACAGTCTCAGAAGAAGGCAAGCCTCTGAAAGAGAAAGAAGAAGAGACAGAGAAATACACTGTGACTGACAAAGATGGCAGATCAACAACAACCACTGTGACCAAAAGGGGAGAGACCACAACAACTGTCATTGAAGTCACCAAAGGTGGCATCACTACAACTACAACAACCGTTAAGGAGGGGGAAAGGGAGGTGAAAACCTTCTACTTTACAAGTCAAGAAGAAACAGAAGTTGCTGATGAAACATCCATAGGATTGACACGACTTGAGCATAAAGAAACAACCGATATATCTGAGCACTTCAATAAAGATGGCACAGTTACCAAAACGACAACAACAACTACGGATGGCAGGACCACCATCACTTCAGAAACGGAAACTGGTGTTGTAACAGAAGACACCACCCCGAGCACCACAAAGAAAACCACAGTGACCAAAGAAGATGGCACCACTACAGAGACCACTGTGACTGAAAAGGGTGAAAAAATGACCATACATGAAACGGTTACAGACGGAGATGAAAAAAGAATGACCGTAACTGAGAAAGAAGGAGACAAGCCAATTGAAACAACAGAGGAAATTGTGGAAAAGAAGCCTTCAGTCAACGGTGATGGCAGTATCACTAAGACAAGAGTGGACAAGAAGGGAGACATCACTATTACTACCAATGAAGTCACCAAAGGCGATGTCACCACCATAACCTCAGAAACCACCAAAGGAAACAAAGTAGTGGAAAAGACAGTGGACACCAGAGAGATATCTTCCGTTGTTGAAAAAGATGGTACAGCTGAAACAACCACCATTACAAAACATGATGATGAAACCACCACTGTCAAGAAAGTCATAAAAGACGGTCAAACATATACAACAACTGAAATCACTAAAGGGGAAGAGCCCATAAAAGAGACTAAAGAGTCCACTGTAGTCGATAAAGATGGTACCACCACAGCTACTACTGAGATCCGAGAAGGTGACTCCACTACAACAGTCACTGAAGTCACTAAAGGGGAAAAAAGTACTACGACTACAACAGTCTCTAAAGATGGAAAAACTACCAGCACGGTGAAAAGCAAGATAAAACATACTGAAATACCTGCTGAAACAGTCGAACCTGTTACTGAAGGCAATGTTTTGGAAACTGAACTTACAACAGAAAGGGGAAATAAGGATGGCACAATTACCGTACGGCAAATAATCACCAAAGACGGCAAGACCACAATTTCCGAGAAAACAATACGAGGACAACCTAGCCCAGATAAGAGTGGTAGGATTTTTAAAGAAAAAAAGAAGACAATCGTTCAACAAGAAGATGGCACTGTAGTAATCACACTTGTAATCAGTGAAAAGAGCACAATAACCAAGATCACAAAGATTAGGAAAGGGCCCGTTACAAGAACCATCATGGTGGTTAGGAAGAATGACCAAATTGTGAAAACCTCAACGGCAACCATCACAGAATCCACTGTGGTAAATGAAGATGGAAGCACTACGACAACCACTGAAACTAACGATGGCGCAAAAGTCATCACGCTAGTGAAGGTCACTAAAGGGGGGTGTCACTAAATCCACAATAAAAGTCTCAATAAATGGCGCACCTCTGAAAGAGGAAGAACAGTCAACAGAGAAATCCACTGTAACTGACAAAGATGGCACAACAACAACAACAACTGTGACCAAAGAGGGAGACCAACAAACAACAGTCACTGAAGTCACCAAAGGTAGCATCACTACAACTACAATAATAATAAAGAGAGGTAAAACTATTCTGAAAACTCTCCACTTCACAAGTGAAGAAAAAATGGAAGTTTTGGAGGAACCATCCCCAAGCCTCACAGGAGTTGAACGCAAAGAGACCGTTGACATATCTCGACAGGTCAATGGAGATGGTACACTTACCACAACAACAACAAAAACAACCACGACGAAGGAGGGCAAGATCACTGTTACTGAGGAAAAGGAAACTGGTGTTGCAACAAAAGAGACTGTTCCAAGCACCACAAAGGAGACTAAAGTGACTAAGACCGATGGCACCACAACAGACACCACTGAGACCAGAACAGGAGAAACGGTTCAAACAGTTAAAAAGGTTACAAAAGGAGGTGAAACAGAAACGACCGTGACTGTTCAGGAGGGAGATAAACCAGTGACAACCACAGAGGAAATTGTGGAAGAAAAGCCATTAGTCGACAAAGAGGGCGGTATCACTGTCAAAACAGTGGACGTAAAGGGAGACGAGACTACTATCATCACTAAAGTCACCAAAGGAGGCACCATCACCAAAACTACTGAGGTCACCAAAGGAGACACTGTAGTGGAAAAGACAAAGGACATCACAGAGACTTCTGCTGTTGTCGAGGAAGACGGTACAGCTAAAACAACCACTGTGACAACAGAGGGAGATACAAAGACCACAGTGACAAAAGTCACCAAAGGTGGCTTAATGCATGAAACAACTGAAGTCACTACAGGTGGCAAGCCTGTGGAAAAGACAGAAGAGTCAACTGACAAATCCACTGTGGTCGATAAAGACGGTACCAGCACAACAACCACAGTCACAAAAAAAGGAGACACCACTACAACAGTCACTGATGTCGCTAAAGGGGAAACGACTATTACCACTACGGCAGTCTCCAAAGATGGGAAAGTTGCAACCACAGAGAAAAGCAAGACCACACACACCAAAGAGTCTAATACAGTATCTGTGCCTGCTAGTGAAGGCAGAGTTTTGGAAACTGTAATTACATTGGAAATAGGCAAGGATGACGGAACCATGGAGGTTGAAAAAGTAACTACCAAAGATGGGGAAACGATCGTGTCCAAGAAAATACTCACAGGTGAGCCTATTAAAGAAACTAGTGCTCACGTACATAGGAAGACAAAAAAATCAACCATTCTGCAACAAGATGGAAGTATACTAATCACAATTGTAATCAGTGAAGGGGAGACAATCACCACAGTGAGAAAGGTTATGAAAGGTCACTTAACAACAACCATCACAGAGATCAGGAAGAATGATGAAATTATGAAAACTGAAAAGGAAACTACAAAGAAATCAACCGTGGTAAACAAAGATGGAAGCACTACGACAACCACTGAAACTAACAATGGTAAAATAGTCACTACTCTGGTGGAAATCACCAAAGGTGGTGTCACTAAATCCACAAAAACAGTCTCAGAAGAAGGCAAGCCTCTGAAAGAGAAAGAAGAAGAGACAGAAAAATTCACTGTGACTGACAAAGATGGCAGATCAACAACAACCACTGTGACCAAAAGGGGAGAGACCACAACAACTGTCATTGAAGACACCAAAGGCGGCATCACTACAACTACAATAACACTTAAGGAGGGGGAAAGGGATGTGAAAACTATCTACTTTACAAGTCAAGAAGAAACGGAAGTTGCTGATGAAATATCCATAGGATTGACACGACTTGAGCATAAAGAAACAACCGATATATCTGAGCAGTTCAATAAAGATGGTACACATACCAAAACGACAACAACAACTAAGGATGGCAGCACGACCATCACTTCAGAAACGGAAACTGGTGTTGTAACAAAAGACACCACCCCGATCACCACAAAGAAAACCAAAGTGACCAAAGAGGATGGCACCACCACAGAGACGACTGTGACACGAAAAGGTGAAATTGTTCAAACAGTCCAAACGGTTACAGAAGAAGGTGAAACAAAAACGACCATAAGGGTGAAAGAAGGAGACAAACCAATTGAAACCACAGAGGAAATTGTGGAAAAGAACCCTTCAGTCAACACAGATGGCAGTATACTTAAAACAAAAGTGGACAAGATGGGAGACATCACTACTACTATCACTGAAGTCACAAAAGGTGCCACCACCACCAAAACTACAGAGGTCACCAAAGGAAACAATGTATTGGAAAAGACAGAGGACATTACAGAGACTTCTGCTCTTTTTGAGGAAGACGGTACAGCTAAAACAACCACTGTGACTCAACACGGAGACACAAAAACCACAGTCACAAAAGTCATCAAAGATGGTCAAGCGTATACAACAACTGAAATCACTGAAGGTGGAAAGCCCATAGAAGAGACAAAAGCGTCTACTGTAGTTAATAAAGAAGGTATGATATAAAGTCTCAACCTGTTACTGAAGGTACAGTTTTCGGAAATGGACTAAGAACTTTAATCAATATGTCACATAATCAAATATAATTGCACATCATGATTACCTTTCCGAGTTCAACCATAACACATTTGTTCCTGCTGCTGGAGTCTACATAATTTTCTGGGTTTTTCTAATTTTGTTTTTATAACTGTCTCTCTCTACATTTTGCTTTCTAGAGTGCCATTGTGACACAGTACCCCATTGTCAGGCAGATGAGGAGTTAATCACTGTAACTGTGAAGGGAAAATGCTGTCCAAGGCTCCAATGTGGTGAGTGGTTCACATTCTATGATGGAAAATGAAAACATGTCAGTAAGTCAACCAGTGTTATAAAATAAAGAATCCAGGGGCTGTATTCACAAAACATCTTAAGGCTAAAAGTAGCTCCTAACTTGCCAATTAAATAAAAAAATAACGGGCGTATCAGTCCTTTATAAAGTTTATAAGTTTTTGGTATAAGAGTAATTCACAAAACAGCTCTAAAACCAGCTTCTTAATCTGCGACAAGTTACAGGTAGTCAAGAGGACTCCTATATCACTAAGACCAAATCACAAAGTCTTGTTGCTGCTGCTGACAATCCGCCTCGGTATCAAGTAACTATTACAGAAACATTTAATACCAGCTAGTTTTTAAAACGGTATCAATCGTGATGGTATTATGATTATAGTAGAGCTAGTCACTTCATCAACAAACAAAAACAAGACAATGAGATCACGGTTTTTCCAAATCTATGCTACTTGACCATGGGTTAAAAGCGACAATGTAGTGCATATGAACTGGGAATATCTCAGTCATCTGTCATTAGTATATTACACCAAACAATATATGCCCTCTGCAAACCCCACATTGTCCGACAATTCTGACAGTTTCCTGTAGATGTTTGCCAAATACAAGAAAATGAAGCTGTCTTCAGTCTTATTCTAGCCTAAATAATGAAGTCTGTTTAAATGCATATCCGCAAATTATTTTACAAGCTGCCAGACATGTAAAAGGCTGACAATTCGCCGAATATATACTTGACTAGTAAATATATTACTTTTGGTTTCATGTTAAACCAGGGACTAAATCTTTTAAAAATCTTAGCCTAAATTCTTCTATAAAAATACATTTTAACATGGCAACATGATTTGTGCCTCCGGCTACAGTATTTCCATGATGAGACAGACCCATTCCCTATCAACCAATCCCTGTGGGAATAGTAAGTAAGCATGTTCGTGAAACACAATGGGCCTCATTTATCATTCAGGCGCGCATTCAAATCTGATCGCAAAGTGAGCATATGGCCATTTTTAGGGATATTTCCAGATTTATCAAAATGAACGTGGGTGTACGGTACTATAAAATCTCACGACAGCTCTTGTCCTTGTGTACACCTTTCCTAGTGGCGAGGCAGCGACATTGCATGCAATGAACAGCGAGGTAACAATAGTCGTGCAGCCTATAATGAAAATAAATAACTTTTGTTTAGAGCACGGCGGAGTCAACAGGTGATAAACAAAAAGGTGCTCTTTGAAAACCATAGGTTATGTGAGCTTTAAAATGAGTAGCTGATCATAAAAATGGCACGTCCAAGTCATTCTATTCATGAAAATATTAAAAGCAGTTCCTGCATCTGGGCAATATTTTAAAATGCAATTGACCTACCCATTGTGGCTGTAGACATATGTTGTACAAAAATAGTATCTGAATAAGTAAATTTTTAATCATTTGTAATCACTATTAGTTTAATCACTATTAGTTTCTCATCATGTGCAACCTAAATAGAATGAAGCAGAAGCCAGTTAAAATGATTACATCAGGTAATAGCCTCTGTATAAGGATTTATTTGAGACAGCTATATGAAAATAATTACGCATCACCAGTCATGTATGCAAGAGGCAAAACTGTTTTCATATTTTTTCTATAAATCCAATCTAGTTTTATTAGCCGAGAAGACCAGTCCCGTCTTCTATCACTCACGGCCACTTTCCCAATTATATCCCCACCCTCTCTTCTGCAGACGAGAGGTCCGGTCCGGTCAAGTCTGATTTATCATACATTTATGCTCAGATCAGTGATTTACACAAGTTTGATGAATCACGTGAGAATTTCGTACGCAAGTTGGATCCGTCAAATATACGCTCTTTTTTACGACCATATTGATAGCCCCGCCCTTTTTCTTAGCTTAAGAGTTAAAAAACGTAGTAAATGTTGGTCTCAGCAGCTTTATGAATAGGTTTTAGGAGGAAACTCTTAACTTGGAACTTGTTGTACCACATAGGAGAACTCTTAGTGGTAAGATAAAATGTTTTGTGAATACGGCCTCAGGTTCTTTACACTCAAGTGGGGTTGTGATTGAGATTTTTCCACAATGTCTTTTGTTTTTTTGTCAAGAATATAACAGATTAATCTTGTAGAAATAATGAAAATAAAGTAAAAACTTCAGGTGTTATGCTAATGTGAGATTGGGTTTTGCATTACAGAGAAGAAAAAGAGCAGTTGTGTGTTGGTGAGCCATGAAACATTTGTAAAAAGAGGGTCCTGCCAGAGCAAGGTAACAATCATATTAAATCTCACACACCTACACCCTTACACACACATGCAAGCAATTGCATCTGTCCTAAAACACAGTGGCACTCATTCAAATACATATATTTGCACACATACACAAAGGCAAACACTGTAACATACACATTCATTTGTGCATACAAAAATTGACTGTAGGACACATTGCAGACACATGCAGTGCACTCCAAAAGTGTTAGGACAGTGACACATTTTTGTTGTTTTGGCTCTACACCAGCACATTGGATTTGAAATGGAACAGTGACTATGAGGTTAAAGTGCAGACTTTAACCTCATTTCAAGCTTTTAAGCTTTAATTTGAGGGTTTTTACATCCATATCGGGTGAGCTGTGTCGCAACTGTAGCCCCCTGTGACCCTGACCAGGAATAAGTGGGTTAGATAATGGATGGATGGAATCCCACTGAGGCCATCCAATACACAGTATATGTACATATTATATATATTTTTGGTCCCGTTATCTCAATTTATCATCTTGTTATCTCAACATAGCAAAAGTTGTTTTCTCATGATAACAACTTATTTATTTTGTGATCTCGACATAACAAAAGTTCTACCGTCTACCTTCAGTTCTACCATCTGAATACACAGTGTATAGTGATTGTGTGACAGACTGGGGATAGCATCGGTACAATGGATGAGTGCATTCAATTTTAGTTTGACGAAGGACTGACTCAGGTAGATATCACATTATAACAGACAAGTTTGAGGTTTACTTTAACCAGGGACCAACTCATGTAGAAACCAGTTAGAAACTTGGAAGTTGTCATTTAAAGCCTCAAAGATTTCAATACAGGGGTTACATTAAGGTAAATTTTCCACTGGCCCAGGAACATTACTGTTGACTCGATGCTGGTTAGCCTACACTGAGGATGAGGGAGCCACGTATACAGTCTGCTCCACTACACTCTACTAGGTCTCCTGTTCTGACACTACCTGGCTAGCTGTGACCTTATCTTTTTTATAGCCTACTTTACTCACTTGCTTCCCCGACAGTGGACAAGGATTAAGTAAAAATGTGTTTATATTCTGAATCCAGCAGTTCCAGCACTCAATTCACTTGTTAAAATTATTCTGTATCTATTGTGGGGGTTAAGCTTTGGAACAGTTTACATGATGAGATTAAATCGTCTACGAATTTGAAGGTCTTCAAGAGTAGGATAAAAAATAAGATGGTAGAAAACTACCAAGTATAAACAATGGTGGGTTATCACAATATTCTGGACTGTTTGCTGTTGAAATGAAACAAATTGTTTTGACTAATGTATGACATGTACATTTAAATCCGACTTATTTGGACTTTAATATTTGGTTTATTTTATTTTAGCTTATTTTTTCTTTCTCGGTCTGTTTTGTTATAAAGAAAATTCAGCTATGCTGTTGTGATACGAAAAAATCTGTTTTAAACAAATGTATAATGTGAACATTTAAATTTGAGTTGGGAATTGGGGCGGGACTTTTGATAAGCAGGCTGCTTTTTCCCGTATCCCTTTTCGGCAGGTACTGTGTTTGTTCAGGGCATATTACAGAAATTGTGATGAAGTGTGACTATATGCATGCCAAAATAAATAAATAAATAAAATGCCCAGCACTCCGAATACTGAACACAAGCGGTATTGCGTGCTGAAACCCCTCACTCAACCATAGATTTAATTATATTTAATGGATTTAATTGAATAATTATGATTAAAAATGACAATCATCAATTAAATCGACAAATTTGTTGATAGGTAAGTCGAATAGTAACCTGGTGGATCAACCAACAAGTCAAATCAAAGTCTAAATCAAGTCTTAAGATTTGGTAGTTTTATGACAGGAAAACAGTCAATTGGAATAATGAATTAGAATCATACATTCATTCACTGCTTATAATTTACAAAAAGAAAGAAGACATTTAAACATTGAATTGAAATTACCAGAAAATAGAGAGAGACCGATAAGCCAGAAAATGCCAGTATTACCCTCCTCCAAAAACTCCACAGCCCCAACTCAAACTCAGCGCCACTACGAACTGCCAAACGAACTCCAACTGAACTAACTAAAACTGCCACTTTTCCTTCAGTAGTACTTACGCACCAGGGAGGGGAGGGGAGAGGCATCCTTTATGGCACGACTGGCCCATCTGAAAGCGGAAACTTTAATTAAGAAATAAACTGTCTCTGGTTGTTCATATCCCCATTATATTATTATTAAAAGATCCAGGGTTTTGACATCTTTCTAATGACACTAAACAACCCTGGGTCAGAACAAACAACTCAGATCAATAACTGAGAACCTCTACAAAAGAGACATTTTTCTCCTGCTTTTAACAATGGAAGTTGAATGATCGTTGTACAATCATTAGATTTGGGCAAAATATTACCGTCCATGTGACAATACCAGCGCACCTCTGGTATTCAATTGAATCTGGAGGTAAAAAGGTAAATTACAAAGAGGCAGGCCCCTCATAACCATTATCTGCATAGACATTTTGGGCTCTATTTTCCGGGAAGCGCATGGCATACGGCGAGCTGTCATAGTCAATGGCGTAGCGTATGGCAAACTAGGCCATAGGAGTGCACAACTCACATGCAACATATCCCATTTCCTCGCCACATTTATTAGCGACTTTTGTCACCTTTAGGATTCTGCATTGGAAGACGATAGGCTATCTATTTTGCATTGATTTAATTAAATGTAATTAAGTTAAAGGGATAGTTCGGAATTTTGGACATAATGTCTCATTTTCAGCTAATTCCATGCTGTCCCTTCTTTTGGACATACACACGTTGCTAATGCTAGCAACTCTAAGGTAACGGGTAGCATCTACTACCAAACACACTTAAACACTCCACAGTGCACCCAAAGCAAATAAAATACGATGACAGTCTATCTGGGGAGCAATACTTAACGTTACCTACGAATGTATTGCCGGCACTGGTCGACTACAACAACAAAGAAGAGCAACAAGTTGCAATGGCCATGTTCGCTCCGCCGCCGTACTTCCACAGAGAATATAGGTCAGCACAAAGTAAAGGATTCAACGATAGTTTGACTTCAAAAATGATGGTATAAACACTCAAAATAACCCCGATAGACTGTCGTCGTATTTTATTTGCCTTGGGTGCACTGTGGAGTGTTTAAGTGCGTTTGGTAATGGATGCTACCCGTTACCTTAGAGTTGCGCTAGCATTAGCAACGTGTGTATGTCCAAAAGAAGGGACAGCATGGAATTAGCTGAAAATGGTTTCCATCAATCAACTACATCATGGGTAAGTCAAAATTGAGACATTATGTCCAAAATTCCGAACTATCCCTTTAAGAGGTACGTTTTCATCACTATATGTGCAATAAGAGTGAATGTATGCACCAATTTTGTCATTATTCTTATTACAGATGGGTGTAAGAAAGAATACAGTACCCCTGGGAACACAGTGCAGTATAATAACAGCCATAAAGAATTAAAAACATAAAGAAATACAATAATTAACATTATAAAAAAGACAATGAGCAAAAAATGCAAAGTATAATTTTTTTCCTGCTTGGGGGATTTATTTCAAAGTCAAATTGGACCGCATATGATCCACGAAAACGGTTGATTGGATTTTTTTGTTTTGTTTCTGATTCTCCCTTTTTCTCTCAATTTGGTAGCCAATTGAACCCGTATGCTATTCAATTATCCTCGTGTAGCAACCGCTAGAGAATCGCCGCTATACGCGCCCTATTAGCCGGTAGTAGGACGGAGGGCGCCATGTCCTTTTCAGGGCACGGCTCCTCGAACTCCTGACCGTGCCAACTCGCCCAGGGCCGTTCTGTGCGCAACGATTCTCTCCGAGCCCCAGCCATATTCGGAACTGTCAGGGCCGGGGATCGAGCCCCCGATCCTCGGGGCGCAACCGCATGGACTGAAGGTCTGCGCCTTTGTCCGCTGCACCACCGCGGCGCCCCGGTTGAATGGCTTTTGAAAAGACTATGATCATGCACGCATTGGGGAAAGCCCTGAAATTAGCAACTCGCCGTACACTGTGGTGCGATTTGCACCGTTAACGTGGTCTCACCTGGCGGGCAGCGCGAGTGTGAATCGCAGTGTAATTTAGCCCAAAATAGGATTCTGCTGCTTCCTCTTGACGGACACACCCCCCCAGCAGCGAGCTTACCAAACGAGCTCAGGCGCGTGCAAATCCGAAAATGACGGATCAAATGACGAAATTGCTACCCCGCCAGTGATGGCTCGCCACTGGCTGGGAAATAGAGCCCCACATTTGCAGTTTCGCTGCTCGCTCTGGACTGACACACCTCCACCAGCGACTCTCCTCCCACTTCCGGCACACGGCGAGTCAAACGGGCTCAGGAGCGTGAAACTACATGCCGAAAATGTCACTTCACCAATCCGCTGGCTTCCCACCCCTTAGACGTTCAATTGATTATTTATATGAAATGTCGCCGATTGGCATTCAACATAAAATCAAAAGCTTAGAAAGATATTCTTTCCCATAAAGGGGGGGGCAGAGACAGACAGAGATACACAGACAGGGGGAGAGAGAAACAGAAACAGAGAGAGAGATAGAGGGGGGGGGGGGGGGGGGGGGGGCAGAGACAGACAGAGAGATACACAGACAGGGGGAGAGAGAAACAGAAACAGAGAGAGAGAGATAGAGGGGGGGGGGGCAGAGACAGACAGAGATACACAGACAGGGGGAGAGAGAAACAGAAACAGAGAGAGAGAGATAGAGGGGGGGGGCAGAGACAGACAGAGAGATACACAGACAGGGGGAGAGAGAAACAGAAACAGAGAGAGAGAGATAGAGGAACAGACATTAAAAACAACATCCCGACACCACATACAGTGAGCACCATAATTAATTGGACAGTGACACATTTTTTGTTATTTGATATTTTGGTTCTGTACTCTAGCATTTTCAGTTTGAAATGGGGTTAAAGTGCAGACTGTCAGCTTTAATTTGAGGCTATTTTTATCCATATCGGTTGAACCGTTTAGATATTATAGAACCTTTTGTACATAGTCTCCCCATTTTCTGGCATCAAAAAATATTGGACAGTTTAACAGTTTGTAGAATAAAGTAATCATTTTTAATGTAAAAAGGGGGTAATCCCAAACGCGCTACAAGCCGGCTATATAAAAAAGGACTATAGGTGCTCAACAAAAGGACCAGCGAACTGAAAGAATACCTAACCCAGACCACTTTGCTAGGACTAACCCGAGATAAGGAAGACTGGAGCACACAGAGCTCAGAGCAAAAAAATATTTAATAAGACTGACATTTCAATGTCAACGACGTCTTCTTCAGAGTCAAACGGAAAAGACTCTTCCATTTGACTCTGAAGAAGACGTTGTTGATGTCGAAACGTCAGTCTTATTAAATATTTTTTTGCTCTGAGCTCTGTGTGCTCCAGTCTTCCTTATCTCGGGTTAGTCCTAGCAAAGTGGTCCGGGTTAGGTATTCTTTATAATAATTTTTTATATTTGGGCGCATATCCTTTGCATGCCATGACGTCCTGATGTCTGTGACCCAACAATATCAAAAGACTTTTGATATCTTATTTTCTGGTACTCCTGCAAGCGATACTATAACTTCTATGCATTTGAATGGCTCTCTATGGGAATTGGGGGTGGGACTAGATTTAGCTGTAAATTACGCTGGAACAGTATGGAATACATGGTTGGCGAAATGGCTGTAAGTCATCAAGGGTCTAAGGTATCAAACGAGCGATTATGATGCTCACTGTATGTTGCCATTGATTTGCAGACTCTGCAAACACTTGGTTTGATTCTTCATCATACTCCAGCCAACTCCAGCGGTTACACCAGTGTGGCTGAAACTAGGGCTGTGCCAGTAATAGAATTTGCATACTCGGTTAACTGTTCTTAAATTAACCACAGTTAAACCGGGTTAAACCGGGGATGCTTCAATTTTTATTTGGAAAATGTTAATGCAAAGTGTTGCACACATTCATTACTTTTTAAATTTCACAGATTACTTGCATCACTATCATTCTAAACAACAATGTACAATCTTGCCATACAATTGATTAATAAAACTACAGAAGTAAATGATCAATACAACAGCAGGCTCAAGTAAACGGTGCTGAGCGTCCAAAACCAAGCCATACAGGCATTTAAGAAGCCAAATAAAATAGGCTATTAAAATAATATTCAATATAACAAGCTTCAGTGCAAATCTGTATGCTAAACATAATTTGCCATTACAATCAGTGTAAACAACAATCATGTGCAACCTTGCTATACAGGCATGATTAAGGCTGGGTTTTTATAATAAAACACTAATTTATTAATAGATTATTAATAGATTATTTAGATTAAAAGATTATTAAATAAATTAATCATGTGAGTACAATGCATTTATAGGCTGGTGCGTTTTCTCGTTTCTACCTATCATGGAAAGAAAGTACATGCTTTTAAACAGAACATTGTTAGAAACTGAGCATTCTCAAATTTCATTACTAAAGTAATAATAGGCTACAGGGTTAATGCTGACTTAACATGGGAGCAATAAAAACTAGCCACCAAACATGCCAATTGATTAAACAGTTCAGCACCACACCGACAGGCACAAACTGTGCTATGTTAGTGACAAAGTTAGGCAGAATATATAATTGCTAGATTAAAAACTGTTCTCTACCACTCTTTATAAAACACCCAAACAATATCATCTGTATAATAAAGTCCACCAACATGGCTAGTCTTCTAACATTATCTGACAGATGACAGTGTTATCACCAACCAGCTAAACTAGCTAATAATGTGGCTATTTATTGGCCAGTCCGATCGATGGCTCAGGTAGCCAGCTAGCAAGCCAAATATAATTCTGTCAGTACATTGCATTGCATCACGCTACAACAAACATAATATCCAGCTAAACCAACATAATTCACAGGCTTCATACTGGCACCGCAGGCCACAGTAGCTAGCTGCTAGTAGCCTGGCTGCCACCACCACCCTCATGGACCACACACACAGCCCCATGGCCATGGATTAATTTGGACCATTGTCCAAAAACTTTGCTTGCCCTGAATGCTGTTGGAAATAATGCAAGTGATCCATGCAATTAATTACCTGTTTCTTAGATGCCTGTTGGTTGCAGCTGTGTGATGCTTGTCTTGGGATAGCCTGCTAGCATGAAAACAACTAAAGACAAAAGCCCGACACAACAAAATACATTCAAATTAACAAACACGAACACGAGAGACAGCTGGACTACATGTCGCCATTACAGCGCCACGTGAGACTTTAATTCAAACATTTTTGTGCCATGGGAGTATTGATTTGATTAATTATTTCAATACAGAAATATTGGTTCCTATCAGTGGGAAAAACCGCAAAAGACGTTAATGCTAATTAAATAATTGAGGATTCCCAGTGGCGTAACTATATGATCAGCTCAGTGGGGGCAAATTAGATCAGCAGGGGGCCCTAATATATGTTGCTAAAAAATCATTTAGGTTATATGACCCTATGTCGGCGAGCCAGAGACATAGCCTATGCTGAATTCAAGTGCTGTCGGAATTATCGGAAATACAAGTCAGTTTCCGACATGGAAGTTGCCCTTGAACGAACCTCCAAGTCTAAGCCTAATTACAAGTGGGAAAGTCAGAGATAATTTTGCTACCTGAGTTCCCGAGTTGTGACGTTTCACCACTGACCGTTTACCTCACTATCATTCAAGTGCTCCTCAGAGCTCATATTTCCCAGTTGCCAAGTCGAAATGGCAGAAAATACGATATATTCACGTATGACAATGCAACAAGGCAGTGCAGCGCAGCAGATTATTATATTGATGGTCACGCACACACAGCACACAACCAGTAAAATATGCTTTAATATATTATAAATGGCTCTCATCATACGTTTCCTTTCCTCTTCTTTCTCATGCAGAAAGTGATAGCAGCTCTCCATGTATTTTTTTATTCGTAAAGGATCAAAAGAAACGTTTACTTTCTAGACCTTCATGTTTGCTGGTAATTCCGATTTTGGAGCATGTGAATGCGTCAACCTCGTAATTACGATTTGGCCACTGGGAATTAGGAGCTTCCGAAGAGCACTTGAAGGCAGCAATCGCCTACAGAAATAGCCTAACTCATCTCTCTAAAATGCTGATATAACATTAATCATTTCAGGCAAGTAATAAACTCAGTAGCAATAGTTGGCTACCTATAGCTAATTAATGTCTGCAAATAAAGATTTACAAAAAAATATGTTTTTTAGGATATTATTCTGACAAAAACAAATCAATTCGCTGTGACATTTCATGGGGTCCTGTGCATTGAACTCGTCATCTTATTTTTCTTTTGAAAATACAATTAGCTTGAGAGTCACACATTATTTATAAGCTACATTGTTTATGTGCCCAGTGATGAGTAGGCCTACATGTTGCTTGGAATTCAGTATACCAACATGGCTACAGAACTGTATAGCAGTCAAATATAATAAAACTGAGTACTGGAAATATCTGATTGTACCGAGAGACATGTTAGTTTTTTTTTTTCTCATTTGAATTATCTGATATTTCTGGCTTTTAACCAAAACAAACATCTCACTTAAAACGTTTTTTTTGTCGTAAATACATTATTCGTCTGACTGGTTGGTAATAAATGACCTTTTATGACCAGAACGGGGCTGTGGTGGACATTTTTGGCACTGGAAACTAAACAAAGAAATTTATTATCTCATTATCCTCATTAATTGCCTCTGCAGAGGATGTAATAATGTCCCAGATAGGGAGCGAACGTTGAATGGACTTAGATTCAATGTGGAATTCCGACGTTGATTCAACATCAATTTGCTCATCGAGATCACGTTGAATCAACGTCAGAATACCGACAAATATTTAATAATCATCAAAATTGGTTATTTTTTCGCCCACTGTACACTCACTGCAATGAAGTTGTATTTTTATCCATTTTATTACGTGTTCAATAACTAATGTCTAGGCCTACCAACTAGCTGGCAAAACAACTTATGACGTTAGGCAAATTATTTAGGCTACAGTTACTGACATTATCGGCTACTAACTAGTTCAGTTAGCTAATGGAGTGAGTCAGTGATGGCAACAAACATTAAAACTTTTAAATATCATGTTAATATTTAACCTTGATTATTCAATATTTGTCGGAATTCTAACGTTGATTCAACATGATCTCATGAGCAAATTGATGTTGAATCAACATCGGAATTCCACATTGAATCTACGTCGATTCAACGTTCGCTTGCTATCTGGGGTGCTTCAAATGGACAATAAAGCTGTGTTCGCATTTGGGTAGTCTTGGATAGGTTTGGGTAGGTTTTCACCAGTTTGGGTAGGTTTTTGGACACCTATATCCATTCCCCTAATCTTTTGCAAAAGTTGGAAATTATCTAATGATATCGATGGAAATATATTACAATGAGTCCAAAGAGTTCATCTGTTGAAACATTATGAGTGTCTCCTGAATTATTGTGATGCACAATTATGCATTTTAGATAGATTTATTTATAGGTACATTGTTTCAAATTGCCTCATGGGACTTGAGCAGTAATACGTATTTGTTTAATATTTTGTACACGTGCAGACAGGAAGGTTGTGAACCAGAAAATGTTTTCCTTAAGTTTTACCTTATTCACATCATTGACTTTCAGGTGTTCACTAGAGTTTTTCACCGGGGTTGTGTATTCACTGCCCATAATTTACATATGAATTATGAAAATAAATGAATTTAAGGCATGATAATAAATGGTACAAGGACCTTCTTTAATTTAAGCCATTATTGGTATTTGTGTAAAGTACAAACAAAACAGTACTAAACAGCTGAAAATGGGAAAAATTAAGCCTCTGCACAAAGGGATTAAAAAGCTCCCACCTCCATCCCAGACAGCACAATTGTTTTCGGCCATGCCTATTCTCGTGTTTTCAGTCCTTATGACACCAAGGTTAATTCCCTTGATTAAATATTAGGGTAACATTATAATGAATGGTGTTTTTGAGAAATGTCTCTTTCTCTCTCCCTCACTCTCTCTTTCTCACAGGTCAAGATCCCAGGATGTGGGGGCCTGTGTGCCTCTTCCTATCACTACTCAACTGAGGGAGAATGGAGCAGTGCTTGTGGGTGCTGTAAGCCAACTAATTTCCGCTCACACTTTGTTCTCCTCCGTTGTGATGATGGAAATGAGATTACTGAAATGCTCTCTATCCCAACTGCATGCAGCTGTGAGGCCTGCAAATAAGTCCTCATACACACACACACCACAAGTAGATGTACACTGCAGCTCATAAATGACAGACACACACACATAAAATGCTCATGTACACACATTGACCAATTCCAGAAACACTCTGGAAATCCTGTCTTTTTGCCTTATAAGGTCTGTACATCAGGCACACATCTACACACTTCTTATTTTAGTGTTGTTGTAACTTGGATAGCATCACATATGGAAGGGTAAATAAATATATTTACAATTGCTCTATTTTTTTTTGTTTTTATATTGGGGTTAATGCATGCATGCAGAGGTAAAAGGAAGTTCTTACCGATAATGCTAATGGTTTATGGATATATGTTATCAATTTTAAGCTTTATACAAAGTCAAATCTACTACTATTAGTCTACTACTCTATCTGACCATGAAGTTTAAATACAGTTACTGTTCTCCATGTTTTACATTATTGTTGAAGTTTCAAAGACACTGATTAAATTACTTAAACTCATCTTCCCATATCAAATGTGTAAAATGTCTTGCGCTATGTTGGATTTTGGTGTTTTTTAGTAATGTATCTTATTTAAAAGTTTCAGAGTTATAATCTGTTTAAGCCCCACACCCATCCTGTTTCTGTCCGAGTGTTAAGTACCCTTTCAAATGCAAGCTCTCCCCCGAGACTTAGGTGCCGAGAGCCATTGGAAAGCAACCCTGGGTGAATAGAAATAATAATATGTGAACAGTCATTGATCTAGCCAGGAAAAGGAACCAGGGAAGGAGTGAATTGTCACATGCATGAAGCCTTTCCTCCTGGCTAGACAGCATTGTTTAGAGATTGTACTTAAGCTGTGCCATCTTTCAATAATAAGTTGTGTTAGACTGGAGAAGCTCGTAAGACCACACAGATCTGTAACCAAGAATTAAAGAGCTAAACTGTCTTTCACCATCAAATTCGATTGACTCTTTCTTTCCTGAACGCACTTGGAAGCAAAAGCAGCTAACATAATTTTAATTAAGAAGAAAAATAGAAGCATTCTTCAGCTATAATAGTTATCTCTGTATGCACTTACTGTACGTCGCTTTGGATAAAAGCGTCTGCTAAATGAATGTAATGTAATGTAATGTTATCTTTTATGGGAAACAACTCTCTAGCCTCCACATCTGCACAGTCACAAGAGAGCTAGTAGGCTGATGGAAATTATTAGCAAAAACATCTATTTCTCACCTCAGTCCCTGAATGTCTCTCCAGAGGCAGAAATAATTTCCATCAGTTTCACAAATTTTGCACATTTAGGTAAATGTGCAATAAATAATTTACTATGATCTATTTTGCTATGTATCTATGAAACATTTCAAAAACATATAGCTTACGTATTTACTTTTTTCTTAAATATATTTTTGGATACCATAATACCAACAATTATACCTGTCATAAATAAATCATAAATGTAAAAAATTTTGAGGCAATATTGCTACCGGTCTATGAACATCAACATACACTGCACTCCAAAAGTGTTAGGACAGTGACAGGTATACAGTGACAGTGGCTCTGTATTCCAGCACATTGCATTTGAAATGGAACAGTGACTATGACGTTAAAGTGCAGACTTTCAGCTTTAATCCCCTATGGAAAAAGAATATGCTGCAGTATATTGTAAATATATCAAAATTATCTTCACAATATATTTAAAATATACTGCAGTATATTACATTTCCATAAGGGATTTGAGGGTTTTTACATCCATAGGTGAAATTCATGTGTAATTATACCACATCATTCTATTATCAATATCTTCTACTAAATATGAAAAAAATATCCAAAGCCTACCATTGGTTTTACGCAAAGAGATGTCCCTTTAAAATTCAGTGGTCATTTATTTTATGGGACAATCCTTTTGAGTAATACACAACACTTTATAACGCTATTACACTATCTAAAGCGTTGGCGCATAATACCCCCCACGCTCTGCGAACCTGTCTCCATCATTCCAGTTCATTCTGGTTTAATTGACTCTTTTATCCAATATAGGACATTAGAACCATAGCAATTTTTTTTTGTAATGTCTCATTGGATGCTTTGAACAATAAATTACAGCCGGGCCTAACAGCATTTCTAGTTTTCTTAGTTTAGTTTTACGCATACAACAAGGTGAGAAATTTGAAATCAAAATGAACGTGGGTGTACAAATCTCATCCTCTTCTTATAATACAGCTAAACTCATTCAGCTTATTTTATTTATTTTTAATACTAAGATTTTCACATCACAGGTAAACTCACCCGTGATTAAAATAATTCAGGCAACACTCCGTGGTGCTGCCATCTCTGCATTCAGCCAAAGATGATACACGCTCCACTTGCTCCTAACGTTAACTATATCAATTCCCAAACAAGTGATATGGGAAGATTGCCCAAAACAAGTGTTATCTTGTTACGTTCTCATCTTTGGTTTGACCAGAGATGACGTTATATAGCTACGCCCATGTTATTAGCATCATCCTCGCGGTTCCAGTGGAACTCTAGGGCTGAGGCAGTGTTCACAGAGCTAAAAAACAGGTTTAGCTCTGAACCAATTTTAATAACTCCCAATCCCTCCCTTCCCTTTGTGGTAGAGGTGGATGCTTCAGAGCTGGGTGTGGGAGCCATTCTGTCCCAGTACTCATGCCAAATGCATCATTTATCTAAAGTTTTATACATTTAAGAAATAGAACATTTAATAAATGTTTGAAGTATTTGTTCATTTAAAAAAATTTTTTTATCCAAATACTAAATATACACACAAAGAGGTTTGCACAGCGATGTTCGCCAACACAGGTTGTATGCATGCATATTATGATTTTTGTAAAAATATTTCAATAACATTTTTGGTTCAAACCATTTCCTATGCAGTCTGAAACCACTGTGCTGAACGAAAGAAGTAGCACAGCTTCCTGTATCAACTGTATGACATGTGGAGAGAGGAAAATATCTGAATGTCTGAAAAGACCTCAAAGCAACATATACGACTGAAAATGGTTTATGCTTGTGCAATTCCAAAAAATGGTCTTCATGTCACTTGGATGACACCAACTATCTTTAGACAACCAAGATCTATTGAAATGGCTAGTTGTATTCAAACAGCATGTTAGCACACCAGTCCATCTTCCCTCTTTCATCACTCAGCCTCTATCTGTTGATATGATCAGACATAATGATAGCTTCAATTTCAATTTGTAAGCAGCTTGGTGAACGTTTGTTGCAACACAGGCAGTGCAGTAGGCTACCCCATAGCCAGGCCTTTGCTACATCAAAACCACACCTGGTCCTGGGTGTGAAGAGGTTGTGCGGCTTTTGATCTGAGACAGAAAAGAAGTACCAGCATGATTTAAAAACTTGAATTTATGTTTTTAATTGGGAGTAAATGCTGTAAAAAAAAAATTACTGGCTGTTTATTTTGTGCTTTAAAAATCCACAATGACGAACCCACAGTAACTCCCATACCAGTCCTACTAAATCCAGCAGATCATCAGAAACTTCTGTAATTACTTAAAATATTCTTCATTACACACAAAACCCATATGGGCCAATTGAAAACATACACTAAAACATAATAGCAAAAGAAAAAAGAAAACTCCCAGAAAGTGAAATATCCCCTTAAATAAATACATGAACCTTTTCAGTCTTTTCTAACCATGGTAAACTGTAGTAACTGCTCCAGAGGTATGTACTGAAATGTCCTCTAACAAATAGCTATTCAAGTTGTCATTACAATTATATTAACTTTATTTAGTCCATTTCAAGTATTACTATACAGCATACATGACGAATTTATAATTCCAATGCCTAGGATCCCATTTGAACACTTGCTATTCTATGTAAAACATTTGCTTCATGACACTGAACTATTCTCAAAGTTTTCGGTATGTTTTAAAACACTGCTTTACTATGATCCATGAACCCATTTCCTCCTTCTCCATTACTTAAGTGGATGAAAATGTTTATTCAGCAAATAAGTTCTGATTGAGTTATTAAATAGAATGTCTCAATTACTATGATTGAGTGTTCACTGAAAATAACACCATGGCTTCCATTAGATCAGTTCCATGAAAAACAAGATACACAAAACAAACTGGAATACACACACTCCAAACATAACATGTACAGAGCTAGAAAACACACAATCAGGCCGAAAAAGAAGCACAGAGGAACATCCTGAACTTTGGTAGATGGATATGAAGATTACATGTAGTTATGTTGTTGCCTCTTTGTCCCTGTGTATAGTGCATGTTTGTCTGAATTCCTTATATGCATGTATATATTGTATATACCACAGGACTGTATGTGTGTATATAAGGTATGCGTCTCTCTGATGTTTGTGCTGCATCATTGTCTCAAGTATAATTTGTCTAGATGTGTTTGTGTTATCATCTTCTTTGTGTGTCTGAGTCAGTTGTTTCCACCTTCTTCTGTCCTTTACAGTCTATTTTTCCACCAAGGTTTCATTCTTACAGTGTGTCTTTTGTTTGTGTGGAGTGTGAGTATATTGGTTATCGCTGAAGTGTGTAATGTATTGTGTGTGCAGCTGGAGTGTATGTAGGGGGTGTTTTACGTGGTGTGTTTGTGAATATGTGTGTGTGGGGGTGGGGGGGGGGGGGGGGGGGTTTGGGGGTTGGGGTGTTGTGTACATGAGTATATGTCTAATGTGTATTATGTTAAGGGGAGTGGTTAGAGGAGCAAGCTCAGTTCTTCTCACTTGAGACAGAACTAGGGGGTGATGTGATGGAGCTGGGGGGTGATGTGGCGGAGCTGGGGGTGCTATTGCCATTGGACGCGGGTGATGCATATGGCAGAGCATTCTTGTTTCGGTAAGGGAGGGAGAAAGGCTGGCGAATGTTGAGTCGGTCTTTCTCTGCCTCCAGGTCTTCGTCATATCTCTCATCATCATCATCCTCCGCTTCACTATGGTGGGGGGAGGAGTGGCGAGAAAGAGCAGGTGAAGGTGGAACAGAGGCTGGCCGGGGGTAGCGGAAGCCCTGTTTCTGAGGAGAAGAGGGGAGGAGATGTTTAAACGTTAAACACTGAGCCCTGCTCCAGCAGACCTTGAATTAGAGTACGAAAGCAGCTTGTAAAAAATGTATTCAAGTACTAGTTACATTTCAAGTTAATTTTAAATCGGCACTTATCATTCAACCAGAGCCATTAAAAAGGTTATGTTTTAAATTTGATTTCCTGCTTAAAATGAACAATTGTAATTAAAGATAAAATTTAATTAATTGACTACAAGGTTTTATTTATTGCAGTTGTAACACTAACAACTGTCGAGTAACATTTTAATATTTGCAGGGTACACTATGTAACCTTAAAAACATCCCCTTTCATTTGGTAGAATCATTAAACTGTAAATCATTAAACAGTAAATTGCCACTATTTAACCATGGCATTTGGTAAATTGCCAACAGAAAGTGATTAAACCTCGTTCATGAACACAACCAGAGAAAAGGAAACTATCGTTTATTGTGGTGTAGTACCAGCGTGTGACACCAGAGGGAACCTAGAGAATGTGAGGAAAGAGGAGGAAGATTAAGGAGGAAAAGGGAGTTTGGTAGCTATGCATTCGTAATATGTTTGCTGCAAGAAAGGGCACTGAAACATACTGCTCGTATACTCTGATTAATCAGAAGTAAGGACACTACAATTATGGCCTTAGCTACAATTTTCGCCTTCAAATAGCAGCCACCAGTGGTGTCGCCAGACCTATTTATTTACTGTTCTCCCTAAAATTTACTGTACCCCCCCCCCCGCCCCCCCCATATCATTTTAAGCCACTAGTTTTATTCATTATGTTTTTTTTCCAGAAAAAGGCAGGAGTTTCTCTATTATAGCCTATGGGAACCATATTAGTTGCTGAAACTCCTGGCTTCTCTCGCCTCTCCAGTTCCTATATAGCCTATACTGGTTCAGTTTTAGGTTTTATATGAGGCAGGCCTATTTGTTGTTCGACTAAAAATGCCTGAAGGGAATTTGTTTAACCCCATTGCGCAGACTGAATAAAACACTGAAATGTATCCTACGAAATAGAGAAAATACATGGATTACTTTTTCTTTAGGTTTGAAGTGGCATTCATATGAACTGAAATTTTTACATGCTTTGGAAGGCAAAGCAGACATTTCATACAACAGTTATTATTTGCTTGTAAAGACAAACATAGTCTAGATCTGAGGCCCTAGCAACGATCTTCCCCATTATCTTCGATTTCCATAACTGGCAACGCAAAATAACGGAGTTAAAATAATTCCAAAGGCAGGCTAGTTGTAATGTAATTGGCTATGCAGATATCTAACTAGGCATATATAGTATGTAGATATGGAAATGTTTAGATATCTATTGCTATTCATATCACCATCTCATCCGATTTTCTATATGAACCGTGTGCACGCCAAGATTAATCTGTAGCTGATTGGAAAGTTCTGTGTCGCAGCAGGTTGGAAGGAGTCAGAGAATAAGACAGAGCAGACGCAAGCAACAAAAATTAATTAAACTGAGGGAAAACATAATGTAATGGAGTTTTTTAGATTACAAATATACTTGAGTGAAAGTAAAAGTACTTGGTTAAGTACAAATTCTTAAAAAATCTACTCAATTTACAAGTAACGGAGTACTTGTAATGCAATAGTACCCACCTCTGCAGCAGAAACGCAATACGGATGAGTGAATAAACTTACAGAAGTTGGGTCTTGAGGCTGATAATAGTAAGTATCTGGGAAAGTTTTTGCCAGTGCCATGTGACGGGCTGAAACATAATACTGCACAAGAGAACAAGGAGAGAGAGAAACAGGTTAGCGGATAGGGGCTATTTTAACAGATAGCTATGGCAAACCGAATGAGGATTTATTCCATATATTCCATATCCCTGATATCCAGTTTACGGTTTCCCACGAGTTACCCGTTTTTCACAACTTGTTTGACATTTTGTCTTATTAGTTCAACGAAACCGTTTTGATATCAAAGATTGGCACCTTACTAGTCATGCATTTTGAGCCACTAGTTGCACTTTTATTCTACACGTTACACCAGAAACCTTACTAGTTGCACCACAGTGCCGACTAGTGGCACCACAGCCACAACTAGTCAGCCTTTGAACCCACTAGTGGCCTTTTAAAGGGATAGTTCGGAATTTTGGATATAATGTCTCAATTACGACTTACCCATTATGTAGTTGATTGATGGAAACCATTTTCAGATAATTCCATGCTGTCCCTTCTTTTGGACATACACACATTGCTAATGCTAGCGCACCTCTAAGGTATCTAGTAGCATCCACTACCAAACGCACTTAAACACTCCACAGTGCACCCAAAGCAAATAAAATACAACGACAGTCTGTCGGGGTTATTTTCAGTGATTATACCATCATTTTTCAAGTCAAACTATCGTTGAATCCTTTACCTTTACTTTTAGCCTAACGTGTTGCAATTAAAGCAGCACTAGTTAACTAGTGAAGTGGCAACAGTGTAACATGTTAAATAGTTAAGTTGTATAGAGTCCGTACTTTCGCCTAACTAGTTACATACACTTCTCTTCACTAGTTAACTAGTAAAGCCACCGTGTCTACTAGTTAACTAGATAAGTTTGTAGCACATCCACTAGTAAACTAGTTGTAGCAAAATGCTAATTAGGAGGGCGTACAAGGAAGTTGCCTTTTGTAATATGATTGGATGAAGGTTTCGGCTATAGGCTACAATTGCCAGCAGTTTTTTACATCGAATTCGAGTTTCCATTTGTGTGTTTATTTCGAAGTAGGATATATTTAATTGGGAGAGTGGATATTTTGTTAGGAGGGGAAGGTTTGACAGAAGCTGAAGCGCAACCATGGCGGACGGTTGTCTTTGATCCCGTGATAACGCTGTAGGCTATTAAATGTGCAATGTCGATGCATGGGATTGCTCTTTTTGGCAAGAATATAGGCTATCGTAATGAACCAATTACTCGATCATCATGTTTTAGTTGAATCATGGACGAACTGCTAAAATAACTTACCACAATATTGGTAGTGTTAACAGTTGCAGTGCTAGAATGCACCTTGTGTAGCTACTGAACTGATAGAATTCACTTGAGCAAAACGTTGCATCCAGTTAGCTGTTAGTGAATAGGCCTACATCCGTTAGCTTTACATCCTTTTGTGAATGCATCCTTTACCTCTTGTGCATGTTGCACTTTTTGTATTCGAAACTTTGTAATAAAGAATGATCTATTTTTGATAAACATGACTCTGGTGCTTTACTTCAGGTAAATTGAAAGGTGGCTTGTATGTGCTACACATAGGCTAGTTATTCTGAGTAATCGCCACCTTTATCCTACAATGAAGTTCCATCCTGATGGGAGTGGTCTCTTCCAGGATGACAATGCCCCAATTCACAGGGCATGAGGGTTCACTGAATGGTTTGATGACCATGAAAATGATGTGAATCATATGCTATGGCCTTCGCAGTCACCATCTCAACCCAAATTAACACCTATGAGATTTTGGAACGACGTGTTAGGCAGCTAGCGCTCTCCACCACCATCATCAAAACACCAAATGAGATAACGTTATTGTGTATCCCGTTTGAAATGTCATTCACTGCCATCAAAATCATTCTTGCATTTATGCTAGTTTGTTGTTTGTATTTTTAAATTGAACAGCTAGATAGACCGTCTCCGTGTAGCCTATTCCGGTGGGCCCATCATTCCATGAGCCGAACTCACCACCTAATTAATAAAACTAAAATGTGACGTTTAACACCGCAGAAAATATTTGAACTCTTAAAAACGAACAGAGTTATATTATATTCCGGTAGCCTATTTTTATGCGATTATGATTATTTGGGGGAGAAATAGCCTATCGGAGGATCATTAACATTAAGATTAACGTGATTTTGGCTACACGGACATTTACATTTTTTAGACATTTTGGCTACACGGCTCTCATTGTGTCAACGTTAAGTCAATCATCTGACATTCATAGATTGAACAGTTAAATGTTTAAGCTTTAAAAAAGAGCTCACGCTGAGTTACGATTCAGAATTGACATTTTAAGGCTCTCCAGACCATTTAAAATATTAACCAATCAGAATTGGAGAATAACTAGTTAGACCATTACTCAATGTGTTCCAATGCCCATTTTTGATATCAAATTTTTATCCGCACTAATTACCATACAAAAATGCTCACTAGTGAACAAATATGCTCAACTAGTTAACTAGTTAAGTTGCGAATTATGTTACATGTCAACTAGCGCACTTGCATAATAATTCACAACTTAACTAGTTAACTAGTTGAGCATATTTGTTCACTAGTGAGCATTTTTGTCCAACTAGTACAAAGAAAATGGTAACTAGTGCGGATAAAAATTTGATATCAAAAATGGGCATTGGAACATTGTTGAGTAATGGTCTAACTAGTTATGCACAGTTTGCAACTAGTACTGAACAAGGTACAACATGTTCATGGCAGCGTACAACAAGTGTCAAAAATGCATAACATGTTGGTTAAAAGTCACAACATGTTCAGAATGGAACTAGTTAGAAAAATACCCTTGAACTAGTGAACGTGTCAGGAAAACATATCCTAGTTGGATATGTCAACTAGTGAAATAGTGGACTCTTTTGAACATGACTAGTTGACGTGTGGGTTGCAGTGTACAGGCTCACTAGTAAACAAGTAACCCAATGTTCCGCTGAACATGTGAACTAGTGGACTGCATGCAAATGAAGCAGGCGGGGCAAGGAAGTGTGTCTCCAATTCTGATTGGTTAAAATTTTAAATGGTCTGGAGAGCCTTAAAATGTCAATTCTGAATCGTAATTCAGCGTGAGCTCTTTTTTAAAGCTTAAACATTTAACTGTTCAATCTATGAATGTCAGATGATTGACTTAACGTTGATACTATGAGAGCCGTGTAGGCAAAATGTTTACATCACATTAATCTTAATGTTAATGATCCTCCAATAGGCTATTTCTCCCCCAAATCATCATAATCGCATAAAAATAGGCTACCGGAATATAATATAACTGTTCGTTTTTTAAGAGTTCAAACATTTTCTGCGGTGTTAAACGTCACATTTTAGTTTTATTAATTAGGTGGTGAGTACGGCTCATGGAATGATCGGCCCACCGGAATAGGCTACACGGAGACGGTCTATCTAGCTATTCAATTTAAAAATACAAACAACAAACTAGCATAAATGCAAGAATTTTTGATGGCAGTGAATGACATTTCAAACGGGAAACACAATAACGTTATCTCATTTGGTGTTTTGATGATGGTGGTGGAGAGCGCTAGCTGCCTAACACGTCGTTCCAAAATCTCATATAGGTGTTAATTTGGGTTGAGATGGTGACTGCGAAGGCCATAGCATATGATTCACATAATTGTCATGGTCATCAAACCATTCAGTGACCCCTTGGGCCCTGTGGATTGGGGCATTGTCATCCTGGAAGAGACCACTCCCATCAGGATTACATTATATTACATTAGTCATTTAGCAGACGCTTTTATCCAAAGCGACATACAATAAGTGCATACAGAAACATCATCAAAATCACTACAGAACAGACAAGACAAAGCACATCCTTCCCATAATGTAGCAGCTATCCCTAGTAATGAACGTTGAATGTAGTTCACATTAAGCTGTGGGTAAATCAGCTATACTACACTTCTATTCTAAATACTATTATAAATTATAACAAACAGACAGGAAAACACAGGGAACTAGTGCCATGAGGTCCTAGATTAGAATATCAATCAAGGTGGAGTCTGAAGAGGTGTGTCTTCAGGCCACGACGGAACGCAGGCAGGATGGAACTTCATCGTAGGATAAAGGTGGTGATTACTCAGAATAACTAGCCTATGTGTAGCACATACAGGCCACCTTTCAATTGACCTGAAGTAAAGCACCAGAGTCATGTTTATCAAAAATAGATCATTCTTTATTACAAAGTTTCGAATACAAAAAGTGCAACGCGCCCAAGAGGTAAAGGATGCATTCACAAAAGGATGTAAAGCTAACGGATGTAGGCCTATTCACTAACAGCTAACTGGATGCAACGTTTTGCTCAAGTGAATTCTATCAGTTCAGTAGCTACACAAGGTGCATTCTAGCACTGCAACTGTTACAGGTAAAGATCACACACGAAGTGAATTCAAGGGAATGCAAAAAAAAAAAAAAAAAAAAAAAGGCCCTCTGCGGACAAAAAAAGAAAATTTTACTTCCAGAAAAATGCATTAAACAAATAGGCCTACAATTCCTTTTTCACCTACAGTCAAGGTTAATTCTAAAATGGTAGTAATTAACAGCGTTTTCCTTATACAGCTAACATGAGGATTAGAGCACTCCCAAAGTAAAGCATTTATTATGTTTACAAATCATTTACACAATGCACAGCATATTATCTTACATGTAATGTAGGCTACTAAATGTTTCCCCATGGCTACCCATTTCATGTTTACAAACTAGGCTACTTTTAAAACCGAAATAGCACCGTGCGTTTGCATGTGGTAGCCTATTTGCATCTAACCAAGTAGGCTACCTTTAATGTGGACACAAACCACCACCCTTAATTTGTCACCGGTCTGTATAGGCTAGCCTGATCAGCACGCCTTGTACAATGCACAATAAGTTATTTTAGCAGTTTGTCCATGATTCAAATAAAACATGATGATCGAGTAATTGGTTCATTACAATAGCCTATATTTTTGCCAAAAAGAGCAATCCCATGCATCGACATTGCAAATTAAATAGCCTACAGCGTTATCACGGGATCAAAGACAACTGTCCGCCATGGTTGCGCTTCAGCTTCTGTCAAACCTTCCCCTCCTAACAAAATATATCCATGCTGGCATATATCCTACTTCGAAATAAACACACAAATGGAAACTCGAATTCGATGTCAAAAACTGCTGCAATTGCAACACATTAGGCTTAAAAGGCCACTAGTGGGCTCAAAGGCTGACTAGTTGTGGCTGTGGTGCCACTAGACGGCACTGTGGTGCAACTAGTAAGGTTTCTGGTGTAACGTGTAGAATAAAAGTGCAACTAGTGGCTCAAAATGCATGACTATCTTTGATATCAAAACGGTTTTGTTGAACTAGTAAGACAAAATGTCGAACAAGTTGTGAAAAACGGGCAACTAGTGGGAAACCATAAATTGGACATCAGGGATATGGAATAAATCCTCATTTGGCTTGCCATAGACAGCACATTTTACAACACAAGCATGCTAGACAACAATATTTGTGTTTTTGCTGCTTTTCAATCATCATCTCACTTCATCCTATCCTACTCCACATTCCTCTCATCTCCCCCCTCTCCTACAAGGTCTCATTTCAGAATTTATTGCTTCAGAAAACTAAACTGGCAACTCAGAAATCATGTCCTAGTAGTTATGCTGCCATAGAAAACTGGGTCACGTGTTGCCATATCCACTATATATCTTTGTCTTTTACCCATAGCTCTTCCCTAACACCCTATTCCTATGTCTTGTTTCCCTCTCCCTCATATAGGGCACCTGCCCGGAGTCCCAAGCTTCTCCTGCTGTGTGCCCCCCCCCCCCCCCCCCCCATCCTCTACTCCAACCGGCACCTTTATACTTTATAGAACCTTTCCTGAACTAATAAGGAGGACTGAAAATTGACTTGAATATGTCTATGGGTAATTATGTGTAGCCCTGTGAGGTTAATGGCCACAGTCAGCATTGGTACACTCTGGATTTGGTAACAGACCATGGGGCCTATACACACTCAATGTATTAACATCAGGCCCAAAAACAACTTTTTTCATTTTCAAACAATGTTGAAAAGTTTAGTAGGGCTACATTTATATGGCTAGTGAGAATGGATGTGAACTGCATTTACTATGAACACGGGGTGAGGGTAGTATCTGTAAGGGTTTTTATTTACCTGTGTTTGATTATGTATGGTTGGCGAATGTAACATGCTTTTATATTTTATTTTAAATTAATATACATTCAATTGTTCAGTTAGGGACGATCTAAAATCAAAGTCTCGTCTGCTCCTCTCCCCTTTCCGTCTCACCCGGCCCAAGTATCTCCAGTCCAGCAGGTCGCTCAGTCTCTCAGTGCGGTTCCTCTGGATAATGCGCTGGCGCCGACTCTGCTGGCAGAACTGGAACAGGAAGGATGTCAGCTGGTTGCACGACTCGTCCACACTACGGTACCTTCGGTCTACAATGTAGATCCCTGAATAAGAGGGGTAGAGCAAGGAAGTCTTAAGGTGAGAATTGGAGTGAAGGCCATCAATCATAATCACAGAGCATCAATGATAAATCATTTTTAAAATACATGTTATTTAACAATGCACTACAAAAGAAATATCTAAACTATTAGTTATGGTATGCCATCTGCCAAGTTACAGTTTGGCGGGGCGTGCTTCATACCTATATAGCACCAAGAGTTTGGTGCTATATACAGTGTTTCCAACAGAAAGGACCACAGACTCTCAGCCCTTAAAAACATTAACTTCTGTATGTTCTGACCTAATGTAACCATGCAGAATTCAGGTACAACTTCACACATCCACACAATAAAGCCCCAAAATTTGGTTGTTTTTGCCATTTTTCCTTATTCTTCGAATTCGTCATCAAAAATGCTCCATACCCACAAAGAATAATTCTTCCCATTGGATAACAACATCTGCTCTGCCAATTAAAAATGTCTGGTCAAAGTATTCTGACTGCAGGATACACAGACAAAGGTCTATGGCTTAGTGAGTAATGGCCTTTGACCCAGGTTCGATCTCCACCAGGTACCAAAGGCACCAGGTACCAAAATTTATCTTTGACAAAATCAATGTTCAAATGTTATACTTTTCACATATAAGAATGTTTTAAAAAACATTTAGAAAATAAAGTTTTAACGCAAAATATCATCTGGTTAAGATCGCGTTGTTGCATTACTGTAAAAGATCTATAAATAACTGCCATTGGAAGAAATGTAGTTTCAAAGACTGCCACTAGTCACAATCTCAGACAAAAGCTGACATGGTCCGGTACCGCTACCAACACAGGTAACATTAAATTACTGGAAAAAAACATCAGTATATGTGTAGCTAGGTTATAGCATGGTGGTCAGCGTGCCCAACTCTGATGCTGGGGACCCTAGACCGTTTCTACTGCTAGAAATCTTTATGCTACATAGAACATTCTTATAACCTGCACATTTTCTAAAATTTACTTGACAACCAATTATAATCATATCCTTTCTGGCGTGTCATTTTTTAACCTTTTAAAACATTAATTGAAATGATGTGTTCTTCCATGAGACAATTTCTGACATTTCACATTTACAGTTTGAACAACCACATTCTCTTGAGATGATAGGATGAAAAAACACAAGGCCAATATATTGGGTAGCATATTGGGTAGCATTGCTTTGGAATATAGCTAGTTTAATTAGGACAAACCATAGGCAGAGGGGTCAGCGATATGCTCCTCCATGAAGCAGCCAAAACCAGAGAGGTTGGTGGAGATGGAGGGGATCCCCATCACTGTGCACTCAGCTGACAACGAGACAGTCATAGCATCTGGAATTACTCTTAGTTTTATGCATTCTGTTTGTATTCTTCACAGTCACATCTGCTCAGAAAAACCTTAAAATTTGAACATCTGAACTAAGCGACATTGAGGAGAGAAAGTGCACAGACTGGAGATCTACCAGGTGTGTATCCCCAGGGCTCATAGTAAGAAGGGAATACTCCAAGATGGCAGCCTCTCACAAACTCTTCATAATCCATGGGCAGGAGGGGAGAAGTGGAGGACAGGAATTCAGGGTGGAAAATCACCTAGGAAAAAGGAAGGGACAGGGAGACATTAATTCTGGGAGAATTGCATAACTAAATCACTGGGCCATCACTTAATCACTTAATTTACAGCATCAGTGGTGCATAAAATCATAAAATGCACTGCCTGTCTGGTGCACGTATCATATCAGGCATAATCTTAGTATCAATACGTCTTTTTTCAGCTATGATTGGCCGATACCATGCTGGCAAACTCTAAACTATTATTGGCCGATACCAAGATTATCATAGTAAGTATGGTGCATAGACAGTTCTTTATGTTCTCCTGTGTGACAGAACAGTGAGCCGTGAGACAATGAATAAAGTTTGTCCGTTCATGCCCATAGACTGTGACCAGAGCTTAACAGACATCCTGGCACTGGGCAGTCACAAAAAATGACCTGTCCTAACCCCTAAAACAGGGGAGATGACTGTACCTTGACCCTGTCCGAGGAGCCATTAAAAAGCCCAATTCTCCGGAGGCAGTTGAGAATGGGGTCACTGCTGTCCTCCAGCATGTTGTGGGTGCATATAGGGGGCTGGCACTGCCTCTGAGTGGCAAATATTGCCCTCTTCATCATGGTGAAGTCCTCCTTGTCGAGCATGTTTGACACATCTGGTAACTGGCCACTGACCAGGGATGAGAGAGTAGCAGAGAAACACTGCCCAACATGCAGTGGTGTGCTTTCAAGGGTTGGAAAGGGGGAGGGGGGGGGAGGGGGGCTCCCTGGTAATTATTTTTCAGTAACTTTTGGTTATTTTCGGTAATTTTGGGAATTTTAAATCTTAACCTTCCTATTATGTTAGAATTTTACTGCCTTTTGTTACTGGTCAATATATAAAAAAAGTTCCAAACATCTTTTTTACACATATTTCCTAATTCTCTAGCCCTGGGGAACTGCAGGATCTGCTAGTTTTTCACCTTAAATACAACAACCACTTTAGACCAAAGAAACCAGGTGAGGTGAGTTAACTGTGTAATCGACTGCCTTAATTAAGTGCCGAGTAACAACAAAAACCAGCAGACCCTGTGGCTAATGGCTAATAAAACACAACAAGTTGTAGAAAACAATAAACCAGTAAAATGTGAATGGGCCCAGGTCCTTTCTGGAGAGCAGGTTTCTATGGCCCAGGTATTTTTCTGGAGAGCAGTTTTCTGCGGCATATGCCATTGCACAGCACCTTAATCTAGATCAGGGGAAAGTTCTTGTAAATTTGGGTACATTTTTCAGCAAGGAAGGGCTGTGGAGTGATGATGCCATCTGGAAGGCAGCCAAACACATTAAAGCAGCAACCTGGTGGAATGGACTGCGTAAGTATGAAGCCACGTCCCCTGTTGCTTAAATTATTCGCCAGATCCCCCCAACATCAGCTTTATTAGTGTGGAACTGGTCCCTGTTTGGTGGAACACCAAAATAACCGTATTTTAGTTTGGTGGTTAAAAATAACCGTATTTTAGTCAAAAGATGAAGTTATTCCTAATAGCATATCTAATTTGCTGTCTTAGATTAAAGTAAATGACTAAAGTATATTTTAGCATTTATGTTTCCTTATATAATATGCTTTTTGTTAAACAAACTGCATTTGAAAAAAAAAAACATACAAATAACTGTGTTCACATTGTGGTAACCCAACATCATGTTTCTTGACATTTCTTAAAACCAATGGTTTTCTCCCTAACAAAGTATTTGCAGTGAACCCTCAAATAAGCACAATACATAAAAAAACTAAAGACATACCTATGATTTATGAGAAATTTAACAGTATAAATTCCCAAAATTACCAAAGAATTTCCAAAATTGCCTGAAATTCCTCAAAAAGGGAAATTTTCCCAGAACTTTACAACGCTAGTGCTTTCAACACAGTCAACACAGTACAGAAACGTACCTGTGTTAAGAGAATGACTGACAGGCAACAGTGCAGCAAGTACACGGAGCAGAAATAATTCAGACTCAAGGACTGAATACAATATTACAATATCAATATTGAAGACAATGATGATGACATAAATAGTGGTGCTGATGATTATATTTATGATGCAAGCAGTAAAACTTACACAAGTAAAGACTCATATAATTTCTTCCCAAACTTTTCTTTCACAGTCTGAGCTGTGTCCCTGGCATAAAGGAGAAAGAGGACATTTAGCAGGGAAAAGACAAAACAAATCTGTTTCTGTATTGTTTAGGAAAATTAACTAGAAAGGAATTTCAACATATGTGAAGGACATACAGCTTTCACCTGTTTGAATGTCTCCATAAAAATGTACAGGTTAAGCCCCCCAATTGGTTAAGCTCATACACACCCTCTAGAATACGCTTAAGATGATGCTGAATGTTTCACTTGAATCTGCTTGATACATTAAGACTGCCTCAGGGCCGGGTACACAAATCCTCTACAGGAAGATTAATAAGAATAATTCTATGCCTTGGAAGAGTCAGACAAGCAGCAGTATAGAAACAGTACACAGTGCATATGCGTAGTGTACATTGAGTATCATGGCCCCTGAACAACACAGCAACCAGCCCATTTAACAACACTGGCGATTCATTGTGTGTGGATAATTTTTACAGCAATGCTAGTAATAATGACGACAGAATGGACGTCATGGTTATTTTCTCTTGAAGTAGCATTACCAGAGCTGTTTCCTGACAGCCTGTCCTTTGAGAGTTTCCACATTGAAGTTATTTGTTCTAGCAGGCATGATGAAGAACACTATTATAGTTACGTCACAATGGTTCACCTGAGAGAGAGAGAGAGAGAGAGAGAGTTATATAGTTTTTAAAAGCCCCTTACTGAGCTACTAAATGAAGAAAAGGGTTACAAACCATTGGAATGCAAACACATGCTTTACGGAACATTGGGCCTCATTCATGAAATGTGAGCAGAACGAATTTGTACGTAAATTGCTTGTATTAGCAAATCCGCATTCATCAACGTTTTTAAATGGAATTTTTTTTGTTTCACATTTTTTCCCATTTTGGTAGCCTATTGAACCCCTATTCTAATTCAATTCCCCGTGTGGCAGCCGCTAGAGAACTGCCGCTGCACAACCCCGTCGGCCAGTGGTAGGTATGAGCTGTCCACGTGAGTTACTTTGTATCAACCGTTTCAAACAGAAACAGTTATCCTGAGGCAAAAATAACATAGGCTAAAATCTGTGGTGTCAGGTGTTCTGTTCGCTCTCGACTCGCCTGGCCTGCATTGGCTCGTCTCACCTCTCGCGTGTGGCATGCACGCCGGGGAAAAGAGTCCTCGCTAGACAGGAAGCTTCGGCAGTCCGTGATGCCGATCCCCCTGAGCGAGACGGGCTCAGCTACCCCAGGCTATCAGCCATGGAGGATCGGAAACGAGATGCCAGGAGGTGACGCTAGTACCCCGGTGGTCACGGAAGAACCACTAAGAGGACCACGCACCCACTAATCTTACGTTAGCAGAGCAATTCCTGTATGCATCAGGCATCAAATTCGGAATTAGCGTATATTTACAAAAATCTATAAAGTTCATAAGGTAAAACATTAAATATATTTTCTTTGTACTGTTTTCAATTAAATATATGCAAAAGAGAATTTACAAATCACTGCTTTCTGCTTTTATGTGCATTCTACAAACTGTCCCAACTTTTTTTTTTGGAATTGGGGTTTGTACATCACACACAATAAGTCAGGAGAATAAACCCTTCAATTTATCCATCCATATCTACTGCATATCTGGCAGCAGAGTGATGGTTTAAGGCTTGTTTGATACATCAGACCCTCTTAGAGCCATTTAGCCAACCATGTGTTCCATACTGTTCCAGTGTAATTTACAGTGTAATCTAGTCCCACCCCCCAATTCCCATAGATATCCATTCAAATGCAGAGAGGTTATAGTATCGCTTGTAGGAGTACCAGAAAATAAGATATCAAGAGTCTTTTGATATTGTTGGGTCACAGACATCAGTGAGTCATGGCATGCAAAGGATATGCGACCAAATATTAAAAATTATGTCTTTATTCTATATTATGTTAAACTGTCCAATATTTTTGGATGCCCGAAAATGGGAGGGACTATATACGAAAGGTTCTATAATTTCTAAATGGTTCATCCGATATGGATGAAAATATCCTCAAATTAAAGCTGACAGTCTGCACTTCAACCATTGTCACTGTATCCTTTCAAAGTCAAAGTGCTAGAGTACAGAGCCAAAATAACAGAAAATGTGTCACTGTCCAATGAATTATAGTGCTCACTGTGCGTTCAGTAAGGCTTAAAGTACAATGAATTGTGAATAAAGTTATCTTCTGACGCTCCTCTTCCGTCACAAGTTCACCCGTGTCTATTCCTCCCACTCCCACGACTTGCTCATACCTTTCACCTTTGGTTCTATCGGTGTTAATAGGATATTCTTTCTGTAGTTGGACCACCGCCTGTGTCATTTTCCCGCATTATGTTGTTGGAAAGATTTTCTAAAATTACATCATATTTTCTTTACATCCTCTACTGTTCATAAATTTATTTGTATGTGATGTCATTCCAAAATGTTCTCCTCTCCATTATTGTTGTATATGCTGTAATACAGCGTTGTGTCCCTCGTAAATTTAAGTTTTATTTTTCTTGTGGTTATATCGTGACTTGTGCCTGGTTGCTCCATATACATTTAGTGCCTAGTAATCTGGACGGGTCATTGTTACTGATGTGTCCTACTGCATATTTATAGGTGTCTCCTACCGCAAAAATTGTGAATCGGGGCGTTTCATTTCTTTGACTGCGTAATTAGGACTGACCAGTGATAGTAAATCGATCTATAACGAGGCGGTATCTGTGACTGCAAAAGAGTCGCATAATAGATTATAGTTTTGCGCTGCGACTGTTTCCTTAGTAAATCCGGCCCTAACATACAGTTGAAGTTGGAAGTTTACATACACTTAGGTTGAAGTGATTAAAACTCGTTTTTCTAAAGTTTTTTCTAAAACTCATTAGTTTGCTAACATGAACTCAGATTTCATGTTAGCAAACTATAGTGTTGGCAAGTTAGTTAGGACATCTACTTTGTGCATGACACAAGTAATTTTTCCAACAATTGTTTACAGACAGATTATTTTACTTTTAATTTACTAATTCCAGTGGGTCAGACGTTTACATACACTAAGTTGTCTGCCTTTAAATTTTTAATATTTGGTCGGATATCCTTTGCATGCCATGACTTCCTGATGTCTGTGACCCAACAACATCAAAAGACTCTTGATATCTTATTTTCTGGTACTCTTACAAGCGATACTATAACGTCTCTGGGTCAGAGGTATCGCCTCAAACCATCACTCTGCTGCCAGATATGCAGTAGATATGGATGGATCACTTTGTGTTCCACAAGTGTTTCTTCTCCTGACTTATTTTTCTATAGAGTTCAATAGGAAAATTTGTCAGGAGAAACGACCCTTAAAGTGATCCATCCATCTCTACTGCATATCTGGCAGCAGAGTGATGGTTTGAGGCTTGTTTGATACCTCAGACCATTGATGACTTACAGCCATTTTACAAATCACGTATTCCATACTGTTCCAGCATAATTTACAGCTAAATCTAGTACCACCCCCCAATTCCCATAGAGATCCATTCAAATGCAGAGATGTTATAGTATCGCTTGTAAGAGTACCAGAAAATAAGATATCAAGAGTCTTTTGATGCTGTTGGGTCACAGACATCAGGAAGTCATGGCATGCAAAGGATATGCGACCAAATATTAAAAATTTAAAGGCACAGTCAACTTGGTGTATGTAAACTTCTGACCCACTGGAATTGTGATATAGTGAATTAAAAGTGAAATAATCTTTCTGTAAACAATTGTTGGAAAGATTACTTGTGTCATGCACAAAGTAGATGTCCTAACTGACTTGCCAACACTATAGTTTCCTAACATTAAATCTGTGGAGTGATTAAAAATCAGTTTTAATGACTTCAACCTAAGTGTATGTAAACTTCCGACTTCAACTGTATAATGTTAAGATACTTATTAATGTGTAATTTTATTGATAATTAATTTAATTATCAATTGAAGTTGCCCATTTTTAGTTAACATATTCTCTTTTGAGTATAGTACTATATGAAATTTAATGAGACTGATAGTGTTGTAGTCAAGACCACCTAAACCGAGACCGAGTCAAGACCAAGACCAGAGCGTATCAAGTCCGAGTCAAGACCAAGACTTTGAGGTGGCGAAACCGAGTCAAGACCAAGACTGAGGGGGGGCGAGACCAAGACCAAGACCGAGACCAGACCAATCCGAGTCCAATTCAAGACCATGACTGTAATTGTGTTGGTCTACCATCATAGTGATGGCTCAACATTTACACCATTTCGCTGCTAAAATTCAAAACACAGAAAGCATTATTTAGGAATTTTAATAAAGAAAGAATTATTTTTGTGAAAATACTGATGTACAGTATACAACAGAAGTGAGTACACCCTTGTGCAATATCACTTAAATGTCAAATGATTCAAAATTGTATCACCTCTCAATAATTGCATTATTTCTAAGTTAACAAGTAGAGTGTTTCCTCTTATGAACATATATAGAAGACAGAGGTTTGAGAGAGGATAGAGGTCAGGATAAACAGAAGTTAGACAGAGGGTAAATACGCTAGAGGGGATTGATAGAGGAAATACAGGAGAGAGAAAAAATATAGGATTCAGAGGGAAAAGGAAGCAGAGATACAGAGGGAAAGGGACAAATACAGGGAGAGGGAGGGAGAAAGAGATAGGGGAGGGAAAAATATAGAGACGGACAGACTGATCATATTGCAATCACACTAAATAAAATATGTATATTGCAGGACCCCCTCCACAATCTCCCTACGGCTCTCAAATAATTGTCAAACTTCAGTTGCAGTCATTTAGCAGGTGCACTAAACCTGTATGTAGTGTCATTTAGCAGGTGCAGTCATTTAGCAGAGCAGTCAATGCAGTCTAGTTACAGGAGGTGGGTTTCTTTGCTAGTAGGCATTGCACAGCTACAAAGGATCAATAATTTGTGTTGGTTTTGCTATATGCAAATGCAGGTTGGCATCCTTAAAGTGCCTGCTTGTTTACCATTTCAATTACAGAGCTATACTTGTACATACATGACTGTGGCCGTCCCTATGTTGGTTAACTAACCTTTTGAAACAAGTATGACAAAATAGTCTTTATGGATTGTGTAAAACTAAGCCCATTTTCAGATGGTGGTAGCCTACACTTCCTGTTTAAAAACATTTCTTCAAAAAGCAGCGAAGTTGAAGTCAGATTTTATAGATTATAACATTGAGGGTATGAGTACTGATTACATTTTAAAAGAGACACCCAAAATCAAACACAATGGATTACCTACAAAAGTCAACATCAATAATCACCAGTGACGAGAATGAAAAATGAATTACTCTCAATTTAATGAAACTTCAGCCTATGCTGCATTTCGAAGCAATTTGAATTTGTAACATTCAGACTTAACCTTAAATTTAATGTTTAAATAAAATTAAAAAATGCGGCCAGATTAAACGTTGTCTTTGGATATCGATTAGGTTAATGGTATAGTCATAATATAGTAATATAACGATTAGGTTCATGTAAAATTTACTTACATCTGATATGATTGGTAAACCGTGGGTAAAGTAACGTTTGCTTAGCTAGTTACCTTTTACCTCAGGATCAGGTAACCTAACGCAGATCAGAGGTTTATTGAATTTGGCGAACATCCTTGACCGAAAACGTGACATATAGATAAACAGTTTGGTGTAATCTGACCCAGTGCGCGAAATGCCACAAAATGCAGTTGAAAAGGCCTCCAAGACGCGTTTCCAACACAATTTAGCCATCCATGGACGACTGTTGTTCACTGGGGAGGAAAAAGAAAATGGAAAATTATAGAGGCCTAATTATGTATATTTATAAGAATCTGGTTCATATAGGTTAATAATTACTGAACAATAACGTTTGCGCCTTCTCACACTGAGAGTGAACGTCCGACAAAGAGAGGGGCTGTGTTTCTCCTGCAGTAGCAGTTTCAGTTGAGCTACAAAATATTATTGCGACTGTAACACAACGACTCGTGAGACCCACATAATGGCACTGTTAGGCCTAGTACATACTCTACGCAAGGAACATGAACGCCAACGCAGATTCGGGACATACGCGAGGTCTTTGCTGACATACTATACGCGCGTTTACCGGCTTCTTTTCGCCCTGTCCGCTAATTGGCAGCCTAGGCTAATCTGGTTGGAGCAAGTAACCTTAAACCTGAAATTATTACTTCTTTGTGTGTAGTCTGCAATTCTGCAGTTATTGAACAGTATTTACATTTAGCACCTCTAACAGAAACGCGTGGAATTGTACCACACGTTTGCGTCGCGTTACAAAATTTGGACTGCACATTTTGCTACACAAGAACGCAAGAAACGCCCCCTGTGTTGCTCTTTGCGTCGTTGCGCGCGTTCCTTGCGTAGAGTATGTACCAGGCCTTAGGCCTAGTACATACTCTACGCAAGGAACATGAACGCCAACGCAGATTCGGGACATACGCGAGGTCTTTGCTTACATACTATACGCGCGTTTACCGGCTTCTTTTCGCCCTGTCCGCTAGTTGGCAGCCTAGGCTAAATTACAAAATTTGGACTGCACATTTTGCTACGCAAGAACGCGAGAAACGCCCCCTGCGTTGCTCTTTGCGTCGTTGCGCGCATTCCTTGCGTATGTACCAGGCCTTACTGTTCAGTGTTGAACTGCAGAGTGCAGACAGACTCTGGTGAGTGAGCTGGCTGTCGGTCTTTGTGATGTATATGATGCGACTTATAAGTGGTTAGCCTAACATTATTTACAGCCAGGCCTAAATGAATATTTAAATCGTTAATGTGTGGTTTTATCTAGCGATCTAGCAAAATTTCCGTCCACTAAACCTATAAATCAAGGATATCAAATAGTAGCATATTTTGTCATCTGTAACTAGTTTTCCGTGGTGGCCAATCAAATTTCTGTGGGGGCGGGTGCTTCGCAAACAGCAAAGAGGTATAAAAGAGGAAAAAATAGGACAGCAACCTATTTGGGGTGAAAATAGTGTACCGTCTGTTTAATAAACTGAAGGTGCTGGGCATACACAAAATAAACCCACATGGAGCGCTCAAATACAGACAGGTAAGACTAACAATACTAGGCTATGGCTACTTGCACTCAGCATACGGCAGCAACGTGTTTCGACCAGGTGCGGTCTTTTTCAGGCAACAATGAAATGAAATAATATTACCAAAAACACCATTAGAAGAACTTTTATAATGGCCCATTTGCCTCTCCTTCCCATTTGATATATTAGCGTAGATTAATCAAAATATTTAAAGCTAAATACAATAAAAGTTTCTAAAAATTAACAAACATATAGGCCCTAATGACAGATACCAGCTATTAATGTTACCATCACAGTGCCATGATGTATATTATGTATTATAAGGTTAAGGAAATCTAACATACATAAAAGGTTATGTATGTTAGATTTTGCTGAAAACTTCAATGGTCTTGTGGCATGCATTCCATACCATTTAACAGTAGTTAGATCTCATAAGTGTTCTTCAGCAAATTAAGCCAATTTATCTCAGTTTGGTTCAGTATGGGGAAGACTGCAGACTTGACAATTGGCCAGAAGACCATCATTGACACCCTCCAGAAGATGGGTAAGCCACAAAAGGTCATCGCTAAGGAGGCTGGCTGTTCACAGAGTGCAGTGTCCAAGCATATCAATAGAAAGTTTAGTGGAAGGGAAAAATGTGGCAGGAGAAGGTGCACAAGCAAAAGAGATGACCGTAGGCTTCAGCGGATTGTCAAGCAAAGACGATTCCAAAATTTGGCGGAGATGCAGAGGGAGTGGACTGAGGCTGGAGTCAGTGCTTCAAAAACCACCACGTACAGACGTATCCGGGACATGGGCTACAACTGTCGGATTCCTCGAGTCAAGTCACTCCACTCATTCTCTGAAATAACTGAAGTAAATGCTGATTTTTGACACACTATTCTAATTTCTTGAAATACTGTTTTTCTGGAGCTGTAAGCCAAAATTATGAAAGATGAAACAAATAAAGGCTAGAAATATTTCACTTTGTGTGTAATGAATCTATAATCTATGAAAGTTTCACTTTTTGAATGGAATTATGGAAAAAAAACAACTTTTCCATGATATTCTAATTTTTGGAAAGGATCTGTATATTTTCACCTTGCCTTTCAGGGCTTCCATTCCAAATTATAACAGAAAAAACGGTAAGTGGAAATGTCATAGAGAAGGTATCCGTGTCGCTTCCAGAGAAACTGAAAAGTACTAACCAGGAAAAGCATTAGGAAGAAAGATACAAAAGCTGGACTGTGAGTCCATATTAGTATAGCATAAAAAACATATGCATACAGACACATACATGAATATGCACTAGAAAGAAGTGCAGTAGAATGAATACAGACCCTCAGCAGATAGTTGACCCGAGCAAGTGCCTCCAGAAACAAATCGGCTCCTTTGTTAGAGAACTCGTATCTCCCAGCAATGAAGAGGAATATACTTTTGTCTAGGTTAAAATCCAGATGTCTGTCAATGGAAGCACACAAAGTAGATTACACAAAACCATACAGCAGACCGCCCCAGGACATCCACTGTGTTGTAACTTGTAGGCATAATATGAATCAATGCTTTGTGACATGCTGCATTACTCTTCCACCAACTGGATTATACAAACCCCAATTCCAAAAAAGTTGGGACAGTATGTAAAATGTACATAAAAGCAGTGATTTGTAAATTCTCTTTTACATATATTTAATTGAAAACAGTACAAAGAAACGATATTTAATGTTTTACCTTATCAACTTTATAGATTTTTGTAAATATACGCTAATTCCCAATTTGATGCCTGCAACACGTTCCAAAAAAGTTGGGACGGGGCAAAAAAAAAAATACTGGGAAGTTCCAAAAAGACCTGTTTGGAACATTCCCCAGGTAAACAGGTGATGCTATCATGACTGGGTATAAAAGGATATCAAAAGACTATTGAATTGATCTCTCTGGGAATTGGGGGGTGGAAATAGATTAAGTTGTAAATTCCACAGGAATAGTATGGGTTGTTTCTCCTGACTTATTTTTCCATAGAGTTCAATAGGAAAATAAGTCAGGAGAAACCACCCTTAAAGTGATCCATCCATATCTACTGCATATCTGGCAGCAGAGTGATGGTTTGAGGCTCGTTTGATACCGCAGAACCATGACAATTTACAGCCATTTAGCCAACCATGGGTTCTATACTATTCCCGTGTAATTTATAGCTTAATCTAGTCCCACCCCCCAATTCCCATAGAGATCCATTCAAATGCAGAGAAGTTATAGTATCACTTGTAAGAACACCTGAAAATAAGATATCGAGAGATATATGTAAAAGAGAATTTACACATCACTGCTTTCTGCTTTTATGTGCATTTTACATACTGTCCCAACTTTTTTGGAATTGGGGTTTGTCGATTAATGTGAATAACAGTATGTGAAGTTATATCAAAAATTATATCCAAAAACATAACACATCATACTCAGATAGAATCATTATATAATTATTATTCATAATAACCATTTCATTACATGAGGGTAACTTTAATAGCAGGACTAATGTTGGGTTGTTATTAATTTCTAGCTTTGACTTCATGATGAGATGATACAATAACGATACTCTGAATAACAATGTGATGTGATGCGATTTCTCTTAATTTATAATGATACGATACGATTAATCATGATACAATACAATTAGCTGCGATGTGACCATGTGACTAATGTGACCATTAGATTTGACAGATCCCCCTTCCCACAGACACTCAGAGGACATTCAAATAACAAACAATATGACTTTCAAAGTATAAAATATATTGCGTCATTTTTAAAACAGCAATTTCCATGTGAATAATTATAATTAAATTAAATGTAAAAATAAATACAAGTTTGCCATGTAAATTAACAATTCATCATGATTCAGCCATGTCACATCGATGCAGTTGTATTGTGACATCTGCATCGTGATGCACCGATGTATCTTCACACCCCTATTTACCAATATGCATATCTCCATAATAAGAGCGCAACAGTCATACTACTTCAAGTGCCTATTTTGGCTGTTTCAAAATTGTAACTAACTGCAAACTAATTACCCAAGAACTACATGTTTTTGAATTGTAAGCAAACGAGGAGTTAACCCAGTTAGAAATTATTTGAATAATATTTAATTTGTGTGTTCACCTTGTTATCAATTAATATTTTTTATCATTGTTATTTACAGCGATTTACATGCTTCATGAGGGGTAAAAATGTAAAAATCTTACTATTTACTCACTGCTAGTGGTGCATTTCAAATCTATTGTATTTCAATAAAATGAAAGTGGTTTCTCATATAGCGATATTACAGAATAATTTGATGTATTCCATTTATTTCTGCAGGTTCCGTTTAGGAACATAATGGCTTCAGACTTAAATATTGCCCATCATCTTATTGAGCATGAACAGGCCCTCAGAGTGACTTGTAAGTATTTTTTTAAGGTCCAAGTTTTAAGTGGTTTTACCCATAGAAGTGTCCCCGAATGAACTCTTGTATGCGGCTCTTGCTGTGTGCATGTAGGTTCTGGAACTCATGCATTGCAGAGA
Organism: Synaphobranchus kaupii; assembly: GCA_029718625.1. NCBI lineage: Eukaryota > Metazoa > Chordata > Actinopteri > Anguilliformes > Synaphobranchidae > Synaphobranchus > Synaphobranchus kaupii. The sequence continues at coordinate 44,962,108 of CM056379.1, read as the reverse complement.
ACTTCTTCACATTTAGCCCATTGGGGGTGACAACATCTGAGCAGAGGGTGAGACAGAAGTATGCAGTCAGAGGTGTACCACTACCACAACACCGACTGGACAGCATGGGTTGTACTGCAGTACCACATAGTCAAATGGCTCCCTCAGTTTTCCTCATAGAAGCCTTGACATGGACTGTGAATAAAATTCAGGGTGCTAGATGCTACTATATTTCAACTACCTGCTGTTCCACCACAACCTGCCTTTAAAGTGTCAAGCTCTTCGAAATCAATATCACAAGACATTTAAGGGGTTTCTGAAAATATTTAGTTATACTACAGTTTCATCCCATGACAGGCACTTGTATTTATGGTCAAATAAATCTCAGCTGTTAAAAGATGATCAGTGAGAAATATGGTCCAGGTTCTCTCTCCCTCACCTCCTTTTCCACATCCACGCATTTAACCTGTCTTAGCACCAGCAGTATGTGCTGCTCTGACACCTGTTCCAGCTGATAGACAAAGCACTGCGTGTGGGTTTTACACCCGACTCACCTGGCTTCCTCTTGAGCAGGTGTTCAGCCTCGATGGCGGTGATCTGTGAGACAGTGGTGAAGACATGGGCACAGTGTGCAGCAGCTCTCTCCAAACAGTACCTGTGGTAGATTTGTCTGTCCCCCGCCTCCTTGTCCATATTGAACTGCCCAAATGGGAGAAGGGCATGTGAGTTACACTCAACAAGAATAGGGATGCAAAACATAGAAATTCTTGGTTAATCAATAATGATAATCATGCTGATGCCTGTACCTTCGTTTTACATTGTAGCGCAAATGCAAAACACAACCAAGTTTCCACATTCACAAAAGAAGTGGATGAGCATTGATGGCAACTTATGTAGGACAAATGTAACACATTTTATTTATATGACGGTATATTAGGGGGACGCGGTAGCTTACTTAACTTACATGTTAAAATCCAAATTTCGCCCATCAATATCTCCACTATTTTAGCACCAATTACCAAGCTACTTGTCAAATCAACTAATTTCAGCAATATCTCGCCATAAAACAAATATAGAAAAGGTTTGTTCAGCTGTTTTCACATAGCAAAGTACATTCAAAAATGTTTGATTAAAAATTAAGATTACGGGGTCGATTTAGTAAAGGTTGTACAAAATCATGTGTAAAACTGTTACCACCCACAAAATAAATTGTCTAAAGTGATCAACTAATGAGGTGCAAAGAGAACTGCGTGTGTTAAAATGGAAAGATACATGGATTTTTCATTTTTGCAGGTTAGCCTGAATGAATATGTGACCGGATCCCTGCTTCAGATACAAAAATTTAACTTTGAGTTTTTCATCTCACATTAAAGTACAGAATCAGAGCAAGTGCAAAATAAGGATTGCCTAAATTTGATTACACTTAAAATAAGCATAACAAAATGTACTATGATCAAAATATTTTTGTAAATAGTTGGCCTACTAATGCTAGAATGACTAGCTGCTGGTATCAGTGCAAGTCACAAAAATCAGGATATGTGACCGGATCCATATTTCTGAAGATATGACGGTTTGAATATTGTGATTTTGCAAAACACAGTTTTGAGAAAACTGGCTTTAAAGATTTTGTTGTGAATTCTGCCCTTTCTCATCATAAAATACACCCTCAAACCAGGAACTACTGAATTAAATTGTTATATTAACTGCCTGGCCAAAAGAAAATTGCCGTTGCACCCGTCATGCATAGTGCCCACTGTACAAGCCTCTGGAGGCAGTGTTATAATCTGGGGTTGCTTCAATTGGTCAGGTCTAGGATCAGCAACATTATGCAGCAATAAAATTAAGTCAGCTCAGTACCTGAATGTACTGAATGACCAGGTTATCCCATCAATGGGCATATTCCAGGACGACAATGCTAAGATTCATCGGGCTCAAATTGTGAAAGAGTGGTTCAGGGAGCATGAGGAATCATTTTCACACATGAATTGGCCACCAGAGTCCTGACCTTAACCCCATTGAAAATCTTTGGGATGTGCTGGAGAAGACTTTACGGAGTGGTTCGACTCTCCCGTCGTCAATACAAGATCTCGGCCATCTACTTGAACCACCTGGTACCACCTCTGGTATTCGATTGAATCGGGAGGTAAAAAGGTAAATTACAAATGGGCAGGCCCCTCACATCCATTATCTGCATAGACATTTAGGGCTCTATCTTGACAATCTTGGCGCATCGTCTAAAACGCAAAGCGCAAGTGCATTTAAGGCATGTCCAAGTCCACTTTTGCTAGTTAGACGGCCAGTTACTTGAGTGCTAAGTAAGGGCCAAGGTGCTAATGGGCGGAACCTAGCCTCTTCATTAATTATAGGTGTGTCTTGGGCGTAGCATGCAATAAACCAATCAAAATGTCATAACCCTTTCCCTTTAAAAGCCTGCTTATATGATGGTGAAACATACATGCTTGTGCGTGTGTAGTGCGAGCAAGGAATAGGCTATATGGATCAATAGTATGATCAATATTATTCGGACAAAGCATTATGACGCGTTTTGATATACACAGTAATAATCTTTAACATTAGGGTTTAACACCGGCACAGGTTCCCGGTAATTCCCCACAGTGCTGTTATTTTAGAAAATGTATGTGGTTAAATTTAGTTAAAACCACCTGCAACAGCTGAGAATAAGAAAACGAGAATAAGAATAAGTCTCACCTTAGAAAACGCCAAATTAGCCTTCGGATTTTGTTTGATTATGCAATGGGTCGACTGATTAATCGGCATCGGCCGATTATCTCCAAAACATTTTTTTTTTTTATTATTATTATTTTTTAAACATTTTTTATTGACAATATAAGTCACATATAAACAAAGAAAACATTAATACTTTTGGCAAGTATTTATTTTCGTTCTCTCAGAAACAAGGAGATGCTGTTGTTATCTGCTGATAAATGCTGTTAAATGCACTAAAACATTTTATTTATTTTTTATTTATAAAAGTCTTTTTTACAGATTTCGGTTTTTTTTGATTACTTGTGGACATTTTCTTTATTAAAATAAGTAGAGTGCAGAGTGCGGATGTACAGAGACAATGCACATTTTTTATTTTCAAATATTTTTTGTGTTAAATAAATGTTAATTTAAGTTCAGCAATTTTGTGTCTCATTTGTTATTATATTTAAATCGTATTTTATCAAATACAAAAAAAAAAACAAAACATGATATCGGCATTACAGGCCATCGGCCGCCCACATCATATCGGCATTACATATCGGCCATCGGCCGCCCTGCTCTCTAAATATCGGCATCGGCATTGGCCACTAAAAAACCCATATCGGTCGACCACTACAATGAAGCATTGTCAAACATCAATTCCATAAAGCTGTTCTCATGGATTTCTCGAAGTTCAAGCTTCATCCGAAGTTCATTACCTGCATTCTAATATTGATTAATAACATAAATACCATTATTTTGTCTTACGCGAAATACAATAAAGCTGTCAGGTTGGCAACCCATAGGTTCACAAATTTCCCTTGTTTTATAATGTCCTGCTTATGGAAATGTGACAAACGGTTTAGAACTTGGTTTTTAACCCTTTTTGCCTATGCGGTCGTTTTCCTTGGTGGCCACGCGAGGGCGCTGCCCTTTTGGTGGATGCTTGCTCCGCCCTGCTTAGATTGCGGAGCTTCTGTTATCGTCCACACCTGTGCGTGGTCACCTTGAGAGATATTTAAGCCTCCCGTTTCCTTCGTTCGGGGCTTCGAGATTAATTGTTGTTTGTTTATTGTTTTGTACTGTGGTGTTTTGTTGGCTGTGAGTTATTCGTACCATTTGGGCTACTTGCCTATTTTTACGCCTCATTGCTGAGGCAGGGCTTATTTCTTGCTGGCTCTTTAGTTACTTATCTCGTAGAAGTATGGGACCGCGGATCTCTGCTCTATTTCGTCTTTTTGTGCTTTTCTCCGTATATGGAGTTTTGGGCGATTCTGTTCGGAACTGTAGTTCTGTTCGCCCTTCGGTACATGTCTTCCCATAGGGAGTTCGGGCGTTTCGCTTCTACTTAGTTACTTAGCTCGTAGAAGTATAGAGTAGCAGTTATTTGTTCCATTTTCGCCTGTGATTGGTTTTCTTACTGAGAGACCTGGCATTTTGCTTCTACTCATTTCCGTGTTACTGTGAGCCAGTTAGTAGCTTCGGTACGTTTGTTCCCTGTTTTGTCTCCTTCTCGTGGACTACGTTCCCCTTTGTTGTGAGTCAGGGTTTTATTTTATATTGAGAGGCAGTGCTTGCTATTTTCGATTAGGTTTGCGTTGTTCTGTTGTTGCAGCTGTCCTGTTCGCCTTTTTTACTTGCGGGACGATTTTGTTCGGGACTATTGTTCTGTTCGTTCTCCGGGTATGTTTCTCCTCGTATGGAGCTTGGGCGATGTTGTGGACATGTTTGTGTGTGACTGCGTGTTTCCGAAAATAGCCTTGGAACGTTAGCTCTCTGTTCCTTCGCCTCGTTACTTATTATTTTACTGAGAGGCTAGGGCTTGTGTTTTCAATTAAGCTTGCGTTAGTCAATTTGGATAGTAAAGTTATGGGACGACGGTGCTCCGTCGGCTCGCCTGTAAAATGTTTCTCCCCCCTGGGAGATCGGGCGTTCACCCCTTTGTTTTCTGCATTTGACTGCGAGCCTATTAAACTAGCCATGGAACGTTAAATCTCTGTTCCTGTTCGCCTCGTTATATTCCTCAGCATGGAGAGGCAGGGCGTTTATTTTCTGCTAACTCGTTTTGGTCTTCTAGCCGGTAACTGTCCGGTGCAGCCTGTCCTGTTCGTTCCTTTTGGTACCTGTCTCCGTACATGGAATTTGGCGATTTTGTTCGGAACTATAGTTCTGTTTCGTCTTTCGGTACATGTCTTCCTATAGGGAAGATTGGGCGATGTTGTGGATATGTTTTGCGTTTGACAAACGAGTCTTTGAAAGTAGCCTTGGAACGTTAAATCTCTGTTCCTGTTCGCCTCGTTACATTCCTATTTATGGTGAGGCAGGGCGTTTATTTTCTACTAATCTCGCGTTAGTCTTTTTAGCCGGTAAATGTCCGGTACAGCTGTCCTGTTTGCTCTATTCGGTACCTGTCTCCGTACATGGAGCTTTTGACGATTTTGTTCGGAACTGTAGTTCCGTTTCGTCCTTCGGTACATGTCTTCCTATAGGGAAGATTGGGCGATGTTGTGACATGTTTGTGTGTGACTGCGAGTCTGAGAGTAGCCCTGGAACGTTAGATCTGTTTCTTTCGCCTCCTCATATACAATCGTATCATTTTGCAGTGTTTGTTGACTGTGTTTTTATTTGTGCCTTTACGCTACTCGCCCTTTCTTATTTGTCTCGTTACCGAGACAGGGCGCGTATTATTTCTGGCTATTCAGAGACCTGTCCTTGCGCTTCTACTTATTGGCGTGTGACAGTGAGCCGGTTGGTAGCGTCTGTAGGCGTGTTCATTGTATTGTCTCCTTCCTTAACTGTGGGGTTTCCCGCCTTAGTGGCCTTAGGGCTTAAAGAATCCCTTGCTGCGTTTGGCTCCTCCTACCTCACACGTCACGCCCCTCTACAGAACTAGTCCACTTTCCACTTTGCGATATTATGCATTGATGTTATGATCAAACATTTCCACGAATCAAGCATTCAATTGTGCATTTGGACAATGTCATGTGTAAATAAAAGAAAATCAGAAATACGAGTTAATCCATCTGTCCATGCTTGTCAAGGGTGTATGTCTTTATTCATAAGCACCATTGATAGCTACGATACAACACAATCGATTTAATTAAAATTTATTTTCAAAACACTGTCAATGTCATGTATAATAACGGCAATTTTTCCTATTGAACTCTATGGAAAAATAAGTCAGTAGAAGAAACCCTTCAAGTTATCCATCCATATCTACTGCATATCTAGCAGCAGAGTGATGATTAAGGCTTGTTTGATACGTCAGACCCTTGATGACTTACAGCCATTTAGCCAACCATGTGTTCCATACTGTTCCAGTGTAATTTACAGCTAAATCTAGTCCCACAGTTAATATTCATTTAATTTTCTTATTTAAAAATGTAAAGTCTTATAAAGTAAATGTAAGTACCATTCTTTAATTTTAGTTACTTAGTTTTGTTCTTTATTTAATGTGTCTGTTTCGTAAGGTGAGGTTCTCGTAAAAGCCCTGCAGGGTTTCTAACCTCTCCAGCATATCTTGATTCTGTTGTTTTTTATTTTTATTTGTACAAATAATAAATAAATAAAATAAATGCAAGCACCCTCAAATAAAGCTCAAAGTCTGCACTTTAACCTCATAGTCACTGTTCCATTTCAAATCCAATGTGCTGGAGTACAAAGCCAAAACAACAAAAAATGCGTCACTGTCCAAATACTTTTGGATTACACTGTGCATTATCATGCTCATACAAACACACACATGCTTACATTACTAAGGTTGTTGTAGAAGTCCACATTGCCTGCGCACAGGTAGCGGCCCAGCAGGGTGGCATGGGTGGTGAAGATGGTAGCAACAGGAAGCCGTCTCTGCCGACAGAGCATCAGGCCCAGCCCCGCCAGCCACTCATGGAAGTGCGCCAGGATGTGAGGGGGCTCCTCGCATTGCGCTGCAAACTGTGGGAGGGGCAAACAGTATTAGGGCTGTCTAGCAACAAGAAACACACTGACAACATGGACAGCATGAGATGGACAAAGACTTTTAATATGCTAATCATCCTAGGCATATTATGACCGTTTGCTAGTCAAATCTAATGACCCTCAAGAGTCGCTCTTCACCAGTATTTGTAAATCTCTTCATTTCTTCCTGAGGGACCCTTCTCTACCCTTGTGACTGACCTCCCCCAGCAGCCAGGCAGTCAGGAAGCCAAAGAGCACAGCGTCATTAGCCTCGCGGTCAAACCAGGGCACCCCGATGCTGAAGCTCTCCCAAAGCTCAGTCTTCCAGCGGTCCAGAGACCAGGCCGTGAAGGCCACGTCGATCAGAACCACGTAGGGGCTCCCTTCAATCAGCCAGCGCCCAAAGTACACCTATAGGGAATGAGCGGAACAGGTCTTTGTGTGCTGTTTAAGTGTAAAGCACTACAGTAAAGAGAAACATCGTTTTCTATGGTACAGGGGTGTACTCTGTGGTACAATGCACGAGAGCAAAGTCACTGGGGTTGGGCCAACAGGAGATGGTACCAGATTTCATGATATTTGAGAATTATGCATTTTAGAACTCACACTCACATTTTTTTTTTGATTAATGGTAATTTCAACTTGGGAAAATTGAAAGTGTTCCTTGGTGAATTTCTATTGCATTGTTATAACTACTAACTTACAACTTCACATTGATAGAGGCTGCTTGACAGCAGGACAAGGCCATATGTGTACAAGGTGTATGTTCTTTCAATAACCCCACAAGGCCTTTTTCAGCACTGAGCTGACAGCTGAGGAAGTGAGAGAGTTTACTGAATTTACAGTTATTATATCTGAAATTACAAGAGGGAGTATAAAAGGTTCTCGTCGCATGCAACACCAGTAAGTGGATGTTTGGCTTCATGTTGAAAATAATGTACCAGAAAACACATGACCTACTACCAAAAATAATGAAACTAGTTATTTGGCACTTTTATAGGTTTAAATCCTAACTGAAAAAGAAGAGAGAAATAGTTTATTCTAATGGAGAAATAATTCTGCACAGCAACAGTGGCTACACCCATTCCTACTGAGACACCTTCCAACTTTTTGGATTGTTATTCAGCAGAAATTTCCAAATGTAGAGCTACCAGCAATCAGTGGAAAGGAGATTCATCTGTTGTGTTGGCAATGCCTAAACATGTGTATCCGTGCCACAAGCCCATTGTTGGAAAGACATTTTAGTAAGGTGGAAAATTATGTGATTTTGTTGGTCATGCCTGAAGAAAGTAGACACACTTGCGAAAACAATAACATTTTTCACCTTAAATCTGAAAAACGCAACATGGTGAAGGGTTAACGCGTTTTATCTACAAACCCCAATTCCAAAAAAGTTGGGACAGTATGTAAAATGCACATAAAAGCAGAAAGCAGTGATTTGTAAATTCTCTTTTACATATATTTAATTGAAAACAGTACAAAGAAAAGATATGTAATGTTTCACCTTATCAACTTTATTGATTTTTGTAAATATACATTAATTCCGAATTTGATGCCTGCAACACATTCCAAAAAAGTTGAGACAGGGGCAAAACAAAAAAATTTTTAAAGACTGGGAAGTAAAAAATAAAAAAAAACACCTTTTTGGAACATTCCACAGGTAAACAGGTGATGCTATCATGACTAGGTATAAAAGTATATCAAAAGACTTTTAATATGTTATATTCAGGTACTCTTACAAGCGATACTATAACCTCTCTGCATTTGAATGGATATCTATGGGAATTGGGGGGTGGGACTATATTAATACTATATAGTAAATTACACAGGAATAGTATGGAACCCATGGTTGGCTAAATGGCTGCAAGTCATCAAGGGTCTGCGGTATCAAACGAGCCTCATTTTCCTACTGAACTCAATCCATATAAGTGATCCATCCATATCCACTGCGTATCTGGCAGCAGAGAGATGGTTTGAGGCTTAGCAACCACACTCCCTGTTCTCTTGCATACATCTTATTCTTCCGCCCAAATTTCTGCACACTGTGCTACTCCTCCTACAGCTTTTAAGCTAAACATGCCATTCCAACTTTATAATGTTCATCCAGGCTCAGATTAAGTTGCTTGTATTTATCTTTTTGACATCTTTTATATTTTTGAGATATTCGCATTTTATCCCAAGAAATTCCCATAGAGAACGAATGCTGAGCTTTGTTTTCTCTCTCTAGCTCCCTCTCCAGCTGGTATTGTCACAAGTCACTACAGCAGCTCTATATACTTACATTGCTTCTTCTGAATGTCCGTTTTATATACTTGAAGTATTTATTTTAAAAAATACTTATATTGCTTCAATTGGCTATATGCACGCAACGCTTTCGCATTTGGATAAGCCAGCTGCATTTGGCTTGTGACAAGCAGACCCGAGCTTGTAACATTAAAGGAAAAAGATGCGCCTTGAGCACCGGGCAGTAAGGGAATACAGATAATAGATAACAGAAGATTAGTTAGCTAGCTAGCTATTTCCAAAACATTCTTAGGTACAGTTTTGTCACACTTATAAGATTAAGTAAGGTATTTTTAGCTGGCAAACTTTTGTAATATCGTTTTGCTGCTTCGCTTTGATTAGACAGCTAGCTTGCTTGTAACATCAAAATCAGTTTGATCTGTTTGCAGCTAACGACTACTACCAGTTACTATAAGGCAACAGTAACCATGTGCTGGAGGTAGTCTGTGTTTCCCCATTCAGAATATTCAGGCTCAGACTTTAAATTATTCGTCAACCTCTTGTGATCAAGCTCAGATGGAACAAAAACCAGAAATGTCACTGGCACTCCATGACCAGGGTTGCCTACCCCTGCTATTGATAGTCAAGCTCATGATCTGCTTTGTGATGGTCGAGAAAGAGAGAGATACAGGTGTTAATGGAGTTAATTACAAATGTAACGTATTCCACTCCTTGTTGATGCGCGGAATGTTCAGGTTCTGTGTGAAACGTTCAGTTTCAGGAATGTTCTATTCCAAAGTGGACGAGTCTTCATTTTCCAGTCTGGAGCTACTCCGTCTAGATTATATAAAAACAATCGTTTTTTTCTTGAAGCATTGTCAATGTGTCTGTCATTGACAAATAGCCAATGACAGAAATAAAACATAATTTGGGTGCCACACAGGGTGGTCAATAATAGTTCAAGGGTGGTCAATAATAGTTCAAGGGTAGTCAATGCCACCCTGGCAACCCCTTTAGCTCCACGCTTGCATAAGGTTACACTGCCAAAGTTTTAAGATGGTACAGCTCTCTAACTTTTTAATCTGGTAAACAAACTGGTAAACAACTGCTCAAGCAACCACACTAAAGTTTATTCATAAACCTTACATTCTAGTTTTATATGTAATCTCACTCCAAAATGTTCTCCTGTCCGTTGGTGTTGTATTCCTAATACAGTGTTGTGTACCTTATAAATGTAAGTTCTTTTTTCTTTTGGTTCGCTACTTGTGCCTGGCTGCTCCGTATCCATTTCTTAGTGCCTTGTAATCTGGACTGTTATTGTTTCTAACTGCTTTTAAGGGTGTCTCCAACACAAAATTGCGAATGAGGGCGTTTAATTTCCTCGATTGCGTAATTAAGACCAGTTATAGTAAATTGGTCGTTCATGTGTAGGTATCTGCAACCACAACAGAACCACAATACAACAAATGTTTTGCGCTGTGACTGTTTCCTTAGTAAATCCAGCCCCTAGCTTCCTGCCGCTCCATCTGGAGGTCTTACTGTGTAAAGGGCATTGAAAACCTGGAGGACCAACGCACACAACATTGTGAGAGGTAGCGTGCAAAAAGGCATGCTAGCAAGGCTACCCCATCCACACTGAACCCAGTCTACACATGCCCTCTCTGCAACCGTAGCTGTGCTTCCAGAATTGGCCTATACAGCCCTCAAAAATCTCATAAATTAAGGAGAAGATGGTCATTATTGGACACCATGGACAACCATAAGCTAAGCTACTGTGTACTTGCCTGACAGTGTATGCACATACCTTTGTAAAGATCAAGTTTTCATCAAACAATATGTTTATTTTTAATGAGTGACCAATTCAGTACCCATCCATCCATCATATATCTAATCTTACACAAACACAAAGGTTGCAACTCAGATTGTTTCAAAGAATTAACAATGTTTCATTCACAGATACTAGTCATGAACAGCGTAGGTGTTACACTCTCCTCTGTAAACTCAGCATTAGGCAGGAGTAGCTCCACACAAAGTCAGCCAGTACACAGTGTTTCCTTCTTGCACACTTTCTGTCCATGCCTACTCATTTCCCCTCACCCCCCTTTCGTCCTGTTGCACCTCTTATATAGTTGTACTTTCCTTTCCTAGAATTCCCATTTCCCCCAATCAGAGGTCGCGCTAGGATTTTAAACTGCCGGCCAGAATGTCCGGAATGATTACAGTTTGTCGGGCATGTGATAAAAAAAACGGCCATATCTATTTTCATTGCGTGTACGACAGGCAGGTGCATTTAATGGTGTGGCTTAACAACATATGTTACGGCATAGTATTATATTTTGGACTGAAAACTATTTGAAAATAAAGGAATAATATAAAAATTTTATATAACAGCTTCGCCTTGCACAAGCGGATGAATTACATTAAAATCGCGCATTTTGTGTGCGTGACTGCGTGCGTAATGTTTTCTCAACGACAGAATCTGTCTTGATTTTGCATCATTAGTTTATTAGAACACATTTTTCTTTAGAATAGCAAGCAATAACCTCATTTTGAATAATGATTTTAACATTTCTTTACTCCAAGGCAAATTGCAGAGTTGCGGAAGATGCTATAAGGAAAAGAGCCAGCAACAACACGTGACAATTGGGATCCGACCTAACGTTAGCGAACAACGCTTTCGGGAAAGTCAGACCAGAACAGTGTAGGCTATTGATTTAACAAGGGAAGAAAATGCTGATTATATCAAGCTTATAGCCTATTAAGTTCAAGTAGCCTAAGCCTACTGACAGTTAAAAACGGCCTTTTCATAACTGGCAAAAAAAAAAACGAGCAATCCATATAGGCTACTTTCATTTGCGACGATGCTTTATTTCATGGAAGTGAGCAGCTGCTGATTTGAAATCGAATGTCTCGTAAGTTTTAGTGCAGCTTGAGATACGCATGAGTCGCGTAACCTTCTCCTCCTGCAGGCGGCTTCTGAGTGCGGTTTTGATCCGGTTTTGGAGCGAGAATCCCCACTCTGCTGGCACACTTGACACGGGAATGACACAGGCCATCTTTGCCACCTTCGCCCAGTCAGGATAAATGTCGGGAAATTCTCGGATCAAAACTTCACAGGCTGCTTGAAATCTTAATCCTCCGTAGCCCCGGAGAGCTGTCATCATTGGAATAGCGTCGCGTTTTGCGTCTCTGAGAGTAGCGGTGTCTGATTTGCGGTGATAATAGGCCTAATAATAAATTGCCGTGGTTTTGAGACTAAATATGTTAAATTACTATATTGCAAAGTAAAACTTTTTTTTTTGTTTTTTTACCGGCCCGAATGTCCGGAGGGAATTACATTTTCCGGCCTTTGTCATAAAAAAACTGTCAAAACCGGCAAATGCCGGCCTAACGCGACCCCTGCCCCCAATAAAGACCCAGGTAGCTCCTGGTGCTTCTAGTCTTGTGGTTGCACTGGCCCACCCTTTTCCTATTGGTTTAAAGCTGTGATTTCTGAAATTAGCACCACACAGTCCACCACAGAGGCTGTTCTTATAGTGAGGATCCCCAATTGTCACTTGAAAATGCTCAGGTACGGTAGTCCCAAGGAAGGCAAGGAGTGGTTGTCTAACAGGTGTACATGTACCTATCTAAGGAGTTATTCAAACATATCTGAACTGTCTTAATACAACACATTTGTAAGTATAGGTTTATGCCCATGCACACATATACCTGTGTGTGTGTGTGTGTGTGTGTGTGTGTGTGCATGTATGTAGCAGGGGCTGAAAGTGTGTGTGTGTGTGTGTGTTTGTTTGTGTGTGTGTGTGTGTGTGTGTGTGTGTGTTTGTGTGATAGAGTGCGGAATGGACAGAGCAGTACCTTGCACCCACTGGAGTTCATCTTGTCTATAGTCCTCCTCAGAGCAGGGTTGATGGGTTCTATGAGCTCAACCTGAGTTCTGACATTGTTCTCCATGTAGGGTCCAACAAGGAAGAAGTTCTCACCCCATTCTTCTGAAGTGAGACGGGCTTTGGTCTGGATTACTGTGTAGATTCCCCCCACTGCATGCATAAGATACAGAAAGACAGGAGGGGGTTTTAGTAACTGTATTGAAACACCAGTTGGCTAGACAGGAGAGAATACTAGCATGTACACTGAGTACCTTTATTCGCCACCTCCCATGCAATCTCAAAGAGAACAGCACCCTCCAAGTCAAACTCCTCATCCCAGTCCTCCAGTCCCGAGAGAGAGGTCACAGACAGACTGCGAGCCAGGGGCATGATGGCTGAGAAATGCAGAGACATCATCAGCACATGGCAACAGCCCACACAGTGAGTGACTGACTAACCCTGTTGGAACACTAAAATGTGTTCAGATGATTAGTACAGTAAATGACTGACAGCACAATGCATGAACACCGAAGAGGATTATGGATTAATACTATTACAGAATAATTTGTTAATTCACAAAGAGACTGAGTGAGAGTATTGAGAGAATGTACTGGAAAAGCATAAAGCAAGAAAATAAAAAGCAAGAAAGTAAAGAGAATAATACCAGACTAGGCTCATTTGTGTAGTATGAATGCACCATCTACACATGTGATTTTTCTCACATTGAATCCAACTTTGCAATAAAAAAAAGTTGTGCTGGGAAATATGACATATGTGATGAAGAGAATATGATTAATAAACATCACAATTATTTGGGCAGTGAGGCTGTGAAAAGAACAGCAGTCTCATCAAAGAATAAGTCAGTCAGACAGAAACAGTGACAGCAGAAACTATATTTTGAAACTTTTTATATAATAGATATGAAACGGAAGTGAAAATTCTCATCAAAAACAGGCAAGCCAAGTACCCTGTCTTAGATAAATGCCTGATCATGCAGAGTTGAGTGGGTAAAAAGTAGCATAGGAAGAGGCCAATATGGTTAGATTTGTTACATTACATTCATATGCTCTTGCATGCAGATGCTCTTATCCAAAGCAACATACAATAAATACATACCGAAGGTCATTGAAACAACTACAAACAGGTCAAATAAAGTACAGTTCTATCATAACATAGCACCTATCCACAGACATGAACATTGAGTATAGTTCACACAAGAAACTATGGCTAAGTCTTAAAAGGCAGTTCACCCAAAATTTTTATTTTGATATGTTTCTACATACCCAGAGTGCTATCTATCCATCCAGGTAATTTAGCTGAGAACTCACTAGTTTTGTAGAATATCCTAGTACATCCACTGAAGCTCACCATGATATCACTCTGATAGAACGGACCACATACCCGCAAAGTCTTAACCAAAGCACTTTGCATGGATATACACAGTTTCCGTACTTGAGTAGAAAGTAGTTTTCGTTTAAACCGTGCACAACAGCGTCTATGGATGTTCGTGAGTAACCGTGCCATTATATTTGGAAAGAGACGTTGCTATTGATTTTTTCAAATGTGCATTTTTGGCAGAATATACCTTACCCGGACCACTTCGCTAGGACTAACCCGAGATAAGGAGGACTGGAGCACACAGAGCTCAGAGCAAAAAATGCTTAAATGGGACTGACGTTTCGACGTCAACGACGTCTTCTTCTGAGTCAAAAGGAAATACTGACAACGCACCGGGAGGTATATAAATACCCTCCCTTCAATTACACATTGTATGGTGCGCATGTGTGGGACTAATAGATCTCGTCATTGATTCCACATACACATACATAATGTTATATTCTTTAACAGGGTAGAGAGAAAACCGACAAATATCATAGGTAATTAAACAGAATAATATCCTATTATGAGCATGGCATAAACAATATATAATGAAAATCAAATAGCCTATACACAAATTACAAAAAACTTGAAAGATTCAGAGACTCATTTAACCCATTGGGTTCCACGCTATTAAGTGTATGTATCCAGTACACCTCTCTGCAGAGCAATTTCTTAATAATATCTCCGCCTCTGGATGACAAAGTGACTCTCTCAATTCCCCAAAATTTTAGGGAAGAGTATATTTTTGGCACTTTGAGTGCCACAAACTTTGGACCCAATGGTGAGCTGCAGTGGATATCTACAAAACTAGTGAGTTCTCAGCTAAAATACCTGTATGGATAAATATCACTCCGGGTATGTCATAACATGTCAAAATTTAGAAAATCTTTAGGTGAACTGCTCCTTTAAGGCTAAGTCAGTAAGACATGATATATGTCTACTACAACTACAACATCACAATCAGTCTGGTGAAGAGTCAGGCTCAACTGACTCATCACTCCCCAGGAACATGGGCAGAAAGTGAGCTGCACAGTCCCACTGAACCTAACATACCATGAAACCATCAGCATTCACTTGGCCATTTGGTCCATCTTGGGCTGTCACCAAGCCCTTACATTAATGCAGAGACATATAAACTGCAAAAAACACACCACAATTAATTTGCCTACACCTGCTTGTCTCTGGGGTGGTACCCTATAGGTACATAAAGTTGTACCCCTAGCCAACAATACATAAATAAGTTGTACCTTTTTTGCTTGAAAAGGTACTTATTAGTACCCATATAGAGCATTATTGTACTTTCAGGGAAATTTTAAGGAAGAAAAATTTTGCTCCACGGTACCTTTATTTCTGAGAGTGTACGGCTGTTGCACATAGGCCTGTATCGCATGCGTAAATGGTGACATTTATACTGTGACAAACATTTTAATTATTTAGTTGTAAACTTCGCTATTTTCCAGTATGATATCCAAGGTGTATCATGTAACATTATGAATATTCCAGTCATATGGAACTGACATTTTAGAATTCCTTTGGGCTTAAAAATTAAATTTTTTGGGTACTGTCAAGGATAAATGTGCAGACATTTTACTATCAATGGTGAACTCATAAACGAGACACTCTACTTGTCTCTCGACTTCCCAAAATTGGTAGGCGGAAAAACTATGCTTAACAATCCAGTCTGCCCTCGACGTTACAATCAAACCACACAAGGATGACAAGAGATAAGTCCGTGCATAGGCAGAAACATGTACAAGCGCATGAATTTTTTCCAACCACGTATTTTGCACCACACGTAAATAACTTCAGCTATTATACGCCTCATTAACTAATAATTTGACCTAGCTACAACCAGCAACATACGAAGCCAACTAGCATACTCAAAGCATTATATCAGTGAATACTATGACAACATAGCTGCTCTCTCTCTCTCTCTCTCTCTCTCTCTCTCTCTCTCTCTCTCTCTCTCTCTTGATAAATGTATTTACTAGCCGGCAACATTGTAACCTAAAGGGACAGACTAAAATATGTAATTCCAATATCTAACTTACCAGTCGACCATTGATTGTTCTGTAAAGTCGCGACGGCAAATTCCAGTCAAGCAGATTTTACATGTACGTAAATGAAAAAAAAATCATAGTTCTTATGTATAACTATAGTTAGCAAGCTAGCATGTTACCTAACATAGTAAATCAATCAAAACGGGTAGTACATCCATTTGCAATATTAGCTACATCATAAATTACTGGGGAAAGGGGGTAAATTGCTAACTGCTACAAAACTCACCTTATGGTGATGGTTAAGAGAGCTAAATTTGTGGGAAACCTATGCTCTGTTAAGGTGAAATGGCATCATTCGTGGATTGGGGGAGGCTGCGCACATATTTCAGGATATCATATCAATTGGTCCACTGCGAAGTATATCAAGTTGATGGACGTGAGAGTGGTCTGCCTTTTTGTAACACAGAGGGTGGAACTAAGCTGTTTTGGTCCATACCTGAAAAGCGTTCGGCCACGGTTAAAATAGCGTGTTTTTTTGCATCCACGCCCCCAACAGCTACATGAAGCGTTTTCCCAGGGTGAAAGATGATTGGTTGAATATTTCTCAGATTCGTGAGGAACGTGATCAAAGCTAAGGTTTTGCTGCAGCAAAGATGGTGGAGTGGCTAACAAGATAAAAAAAGCTGCTGGATTGTCTGGCCGCGCGACCATGAAGAGAAAATGTTTTGGTTCGAATGGCAAACAATGTATACATTCACGGTTCGCACATTATTCCGGATAACACTCCTTTCCCGATTACGGTAAAATTCAGGATAAGCTGTTTATATGCAGCATCAAATACTCGGTGATATTCCTTTGGCTTCACAGTATCCTTCACAGTGTCCTGTAGACCCTTAAAGGACAAGCATGAAATGTCCTGCTAAAGCCTTTGTCATTATAAAGAAGCATGAATTATGCCCCCCTTTCATTGCGATGTTACATCACTATGTATCATTCTCAATTGTATTGTTGTCTCTGAATGTTGTTCAATAAAAAAATAATAATAAAAAATTAAGAAGCATGAATCAGGTAGGTGTGATTTTTGTGGAGAGGAAGAAAGCATATTTCATGTAATTAATAATTGCAGTAAGTATAATAATACTGAGGTGAGTTTGCAAAAGATAGAGGAGAAACTTAATGTTAATTTCTGAAAAAATCTACAGAAGATGGAAGTGTGAAATTCCTAGTGGCTGTATAATTTTTTTTAGATGCGAAGCACTCTCTATAATCTGTACTTTAACTCACTCACGCACGGGCCGTGACAGAATATGACCCCTTCACCCCTTTGAGGGCGCATATTTGAGTCAACTTCGACAAAAACCTTTTGAGTGGGCGACTTTTTCTCACAAATGGGGGCACTTAAAATCCCAGGATAAAACCCTTATTGCCGGGGTTTTGTTGAGGGGATTCAGGTGCACACTTATACGACAATTTCAGGAAGTAAATCGGAAGTAAAAACTACAACCTGTAGTACAAACCCCAATTCCAAAAAAATTGGGACAGTATGTAAAATGCACATAAAAGCAGAAAGCAGTGACTTGTAAATTCTCTTTTTCATGTATTTAATTGAAAACAGTACAAAGAAAAGATATTTCATGTTTTACCATATCAACTTTATTGATTTTTGTCAATATATGCTAATTCCGAATTTGATGCCTGCAACACGATCCAAAAAAGTTGAGACGGGCAAAAAAAAACATGGAACATTCCACAGGTAATGCTATCATGACTGGGTATAAAAGGATATCAAAAAACTCTTTATCATATTTTCAGGTAATCTTACCTGCGATACTATAACTTCTCTGCATTTGAATGGATCTCGATGGGAATTGGGGGGTGGGACTAGATTAAGCTGTAAATTACACAGGGATAGTATGGAACCCATGGTTGGCTAAATGGCTGTAAGTCATCAAGGGTCTGAGGTATCAAACGAGCCTCAAACCATCACTCTGCTGCTAGACATGCAGTAGATATTAGGGGTGTGCAGGGATGCCACTATCTGTATGTGTATCTGTTGGACCATCAACATTATCTGTATCTGTATTCAGATAAAACCGGACGTGGGCGGGGCTTCTACCGGAAGTGGTGTTCCATATAGGAAATGTCATATTTTCTAGTCTAAAATGAATTGCTATTGCAATTTATGAGTGGCCTATTCACCCCCTCTTCTTTTTTTCTTTTCAAAACCTTTTTATAAGAACTATATTCTGGACTTTATACTTATTTATCTAACCCCCCACCCCCTAACTGGGGGACACTGAACAATAATTTTGGATAAGAACTGGAAAAAATACAATATATAATCAACTTTTTATAAAAACATGAAACCATTCCATTATACATTTGAATGGAAACAATTTCCACAATAACAAACCTTTCTTCCTGTTGTGATTTCATATTGTACTTTTTTGTACTTTATTTTTTTTACTATATGAACTTCGAACCCCCTCCCCCCACCACCTCAATGGTTTGCCCCTGTATTGCTCCTCAGCCTGCTCTCTCGTTTTGTTTTTGCGCAATGTGAAATGCGATGCCAAATTCACGATGGTTAAACATATTACAGATTGTAGGTTGCATGAAGCGGGATGCGAGGGTGTGTGTGTGTGTGTGTGTGTGTGTGTGTGTGTGTGTGTGTGTGTGTGTGTGTGTGTGTGTGTGTGATTTGTGTAACAGCAGTACCAGTGACTGTTGCGGATTGAGCCCACTGGCATTAACGTTAGTCTTTGCGCAGCGTTGAGCACTGAGGTTTAGCGTAACATCTAGCCTACTTGCAGCAGAGCAAGCTACAATCAGTGTAGATAGCCAGCCAGCCACTCGCTTAATTTCGTCTTCCATACGAGAAAATTAATGACAGACTGCCTGGTGGAGTCGAGAGAAATATCCGTTTCCAACCCACTATCCGTTTCATTCATTAAACTTTCAACTTACTATGTTAGCCTGCTAACTAGAGCCAGCTCTCGGCTGCTGTGCTGTTAATGGGTGGAGAGAAAACAACATCAAAAGTGGATTCGCTTGTCGGTACATATTCGTGACAATCGCACTCTGGTAACTTAGCTATTTAAAATTAATATTTAGCCTATATCACGGATTCTGTGAATGCTTGTTTCTACCCAAATTGTTTAACATTCAACTCGCAATGAATCCACACTGTGGAATTGTAACGTAACATGCGCTAGCATGCAGGAGACCTTCCTGATCTAGAGTAATATGTGAGCAAATTATCTTTATAAACATTAAGTCACAGTTTGGTTTTAATGCTGATTTTGATAGGCCATTTGTGTTGATCACTCCTGTTAGTGGCTATCTCAATTAATTAAATCTCTGGCAGATAGCTAGCTGTGCCGAATTAGTCTCTCTCTCTAGTTTTTTTTTCTTTTCTAATCCGAATATTAACGAGCAACTTCGAGTAGAAAAAAAATCTGTTCCAACCGTAGACTGTATAAAAATAGGTTGCAACGCATTATTCGTGCTTTCCCGAATAGGGTCTTCGGCTCCGGATACACCCCTAGTAGATATGTTAAGGGTTGTTTCTCCTCACTCATTTTCCTATTGAACTCTATGGAGAAATAAGTCAGGAGAAACAACCCTTGTGAGAAAAAGTCGCCCACTCAAAAACTTTTTGACGAAATTGATCAAATATGCGTCCTCAAAGGGGTGAAGGGATAATGTGGCGGCCTGGCGAGTTGTAAACTAGCCAGCTAGGACCGGGTAGTGAGCCGCTACCCGGTCGATGTGTAGATACTTATAAATAACGTGCTGTGTATGTTTTAATTGTGTTGTTAGCTTGTTAGCCACGTATTATGTTAATCGTAAACTTTAAACGTAACTGTAAACTGTAACTGTCATTTAACTGTCACCTAAACTTTAAACGTAACTGTAAACTTTAACTGTCGTTTAACTGTTATGTGTGGCTGTGATTGGCTAGGGATGTGTAAGTGTGTGTGCCAATCACAGCCGACTAGTTCAAATATAAGGCAGTACCTGAAGCGATTCGTGTTAGTTAAAAATGTGCTTCCAACTGTGAACAACGCTGAGCTGGATCCTGTGACAAACCAACGGCTCTTTTCAGAGCTGGTAAGGTAGCGCTAAATAAAACGA
Source organism: Synaphobranchus kaupii (assembly GCA_029718625.1). Classification (NCBI taxonomy): domain Eukaryota; kingdom Metazoa; phylum Chordata; class Actinopteri; order Anguilliformes; family Synaphobranchidae; genus Synaphobranchus; species Synaphobranchus kaupii. The sequence continues at coordinate 44,941,875 of CM056379.1, read as the reverse complement.
AGCTCGGCAGGAGCGATTCGGTACTGCAGTTGCTGTCTCCCTCCCTCATTCTCCGCGCTCGCTACATTGGTGTCCGGAAGTGGGATGGAACGAGCCCTACTGAGGGAGATAGGGGAACTGGAACGGTCGATCGGCGAGCTGACCCGCAGGAAGGCGAGGAGGGCCGGGGCTGTGACGAGCCCCGAGTGGCAGACTCCCGCGGTGCGAGTGTCTAGGCGACCAGACGGCTTCAGCGGCAGACAAGATAATCCGGCATCGGTAAGCCACGACGGCACGCCCGCGAAGCCGACAATGCAGCTGAAGCTACCTCGTTTTAATGGAACAGCTTCGCTGTAGTCGTACCTAGCGCAGCTAGAGCTAGCAGCTCAGCTGGGTGGCTGGACGCCGGAGCAGATAGCGGGACACCTGGCACTCGCCCTGCAGGGCCCAGCGCTGGAGGCGATCCTGGACCTGCCGCCGGCAGAGCGACAAAACCTGCAGGCTCTGACAGCAGCACTCCAACGGCGGTTCATCCAGCACCGCTCCGCCGAAGCAAGCTGGGAAAAGCTGCCAAGCCGCTACCGCTGTGAGGAGGAGAGCTGGGGAAAAGTGGCGGCCGACGTACAGCGCTACGCCTGCGAGGCCTACCCGGAGTTCGATGCAGCAGCGCAGGAGAAGCTAGTGCTGCATGCATTTCTGCGAGCCCTCACGCCAGAGCGGCTACGTGACAACGTTAGCCTAGCCCAACCGGGTTCCATCAGCGAGGCTTTGATCAAGACAACACGGGCGGAAGACACCCTAGCTATCCGGCCCACTCCACAACCAACCCGCCAGCACGTCAGGGTAGCCGACGGCGAGGAGGTCCACTGGACACGCACGCCACTACAACGGCCAGCGGGGCGACAAGGCCGGTGCGACGAGCCGGGCCATATCGCACGCGACTGCCCAGCTCCAGCACCAAAGCCACGGAAGCCCCCGCTGTCGGGAAATGAGGCAGGGACGGCGCAGTGAGGAGAACGCCGCCCCGGGAACCAACCCTCCTCAACCAGGTACACACCCCTGTGCCCAAACCCAGTCCAGCCTTACCCGCCCCAGTGGCAAAGATTCCAGCTACCTCTGCAGAGGCTAGCACAAGCGCCTTTGGAAAAGCGACTGAGCGTAAATCCCATCCACGGGTAGGTCGGCTGGGCAAAGCCAGTGGGTTGTACCTCCACTGTCGGCTGGATGGGCAGGCCTGCCGAGCCCTGGTGGACACAGGGGCTACCATCTCCCTTGTCCGGCCAGGAGTACTCCACAACACCGGCGGGCCCCAACTTCCCGGGGCGTGGACGCCCAACGCCACACCGCTGACATCAGTGACGGGGGCAAAGATGGTGATGAGGGGGAAGAAAGAGGTGAAGGTGACGGTGAGCGGGCAGGAGGTGTCGCACGAGTTCTGGCTAGCTGACATCGCGGACTCGTGCATCATCGGCCTGGACCTGCTGAAACGCTGGGGAGCCTGCGTTGATGTGTCAAGGGCCAACATCAACCTTGGCACGGAGACTGTAGCCCTCCAATCCGGCCCGACACAAAGACCGGCCCGACGAGCCCGCCACCCAGGGCCGGATCTGGGGGGGGGCCCAGAGGGGGCCGTGCCCCCCCAAATTTTTGCTGTGCCCCCCCAAAACTTTGACCATTGACTTAAAATAATCAATTGCTTTGATCGATCCCTAGAAAAAAATCCAAGTTATTTTTTTATTTTTTTTAACCGATATTTTGCATTTTTTCTCAGTTCAGGAGACTTAGCCAATCATAATGTTCTATTCAAAATATCAAAAAACAACAACTTGGCAATGTATTTCTGATTGGTTGATTTGGCAGTTTAAAACTGGGAGACGGACCGATCTGCTGTCACTCTCTACATTTGTCGGTGTTTGTCTGTCACTTGAAGAGGTTAACGTTTGCCCACAGCAAAAATAAATAAAAATAATATAGGTCTAAAAGTTATTCTGTTTAAAAGTTTATAATTAAGCCTGTGTATTTTGAGTCTTGTCTTGTTGTTTCATTTTAGTGGTTTAGTGTTATTGCTGTCTGAGGGGCTTAGTGGTGGTGGTTTTACGCAACGTTAGCTAGCTAGCTACAGTACTAGTTTACATTAGACTAGCTAACCTAGCTAGGTAACGTTAACTGTTAGCTAGCTAATTGTCACCATTACAGCTAAAGCTAACTAACGGTTAGGTCACTAATGTGTTTTTCTTTCTTTTCTTATTCTCTGTGCTCCACGGTTCTTCTTTCCTTTTGGTGACAGTTACCCTACTTGCTTATACGGTATTAGCCTAAATCATTATGCATCGATTTTTGATTATTAAACCAAAGCACAGTAATGTTAACACAAATGCAGCTCTAGTTGTACATACCGGTAGTTCAGAATCTTCATGCTCAGTATCGGATCCTTTGCCCGGTCCCAGTTCGGAAGAAAAGGCAGTCGGGGGTGTTTCCGTGGATCTCGGCCACGATTTAAATGATAACACACCATCTCAGCCAGTTCTAAAAGTATTTCCCAAACGAGAGTTTGGCAAAAAGGCTCGTTCTTTCAACCCAAGCTGGTATCAGTCACGATCATGGCTAGAATATTCAGTGAAACTAGATGCATGTTTCTGCTTCCCCTGTCGCAAATTTTCAAGCACAAATGACAGGGATCTAGTTTTTACCAAGACGGGGTTTACGGCATTAGAAAAGGACAGGGGATTATACAGGCATGCATCTAGCCATAGCCATTTGAATGCTGCACGATCATGGACAGAACTAAACACGAGAGTGGAAACTGGTGACACTATATCATGTCTCTTGGGAAAAACACAGGTTGAGAAAAAACTACATACTACATCAGAAGCATAGGGGAAGTGGTGCAGTTTCTGGCTGTGAACGAACTTGCTTTTCGTGGAAGCACTGAAAGTCAGTCCGAAATAAACGATGACAGTGATATCTCTGCTGGGCTGTTCCTGAAATTGTTTGAGTACACTCTGGCTAAGGATTCCAAACTTGCTGAAATAGCAAAAAACATCCCTCAGAATGCAAAGTACACATCAAAAGGCATTCAAAATGAGATAATTAACACTCTAGCCAGTATGGTGTGAAAAGAAAATATGATAATGCAGATACAGTAGGGTTCTGCATCAAATGTGATGGAACCAGAGACAGGTGCAATGTTGAGAATCTTTCACTTGTGATTCGGTTTGTCTGTAATTCGGTTCCTGAGGAGCATTTGATTGGTTTACTGGACTTGAGTGGGTTGGATGCAGAATATATAACAACAGAAATGCTCAAACACCTGTCCAGTGAAGGTTACAGTGCTGATAATATAATCAGCCAATGTTATGATGGCGCATCAGTCATGAGTGGGATCAAGGGTGGGGTTCAAGCATTGTTGCAACAGAAGCTTGGCAGGCTCATTCCTTATGTACATTGCTACAACCATCAGCTGCACCTAGCAGTGGTGCATGCCATTCAGGAAGAGCCATGCGCAAAACATTCTTTGAACTCTCCGGCTCACTACATTCCTTCGTTCGCCATCATTATGTAGCCCAGAACTATAATGCACCCTCTCTTAAAAGGTTGCTCGAGATACGGTGGACCAGTCATTATGATGTAACAAAATGTCTGGTAGACAATGAGGATGCCATCTTGAACATTTTGTCAGGCATTTCTGAAGATAGTGTGGCAGCAATGGCTTTATGCACAGAGGCATCAGGGCTCCTAGTACAACTCAGGAAGCATAATTTTTTTGAAATTGGTAAATTCCTCATCAAAATTTTTGGTGTCTTGAAGCCAACAAATTCTATTCTGCAGGCTAAGGCTGTGGATCTTTGCAGTGCTGGGGAGGTTATCAGTGCCTCACTGCAAGCTTTAAAAGATATCCGAGAAGATGATTCATGGGATAATTTCGAGATATTAGACAGCCCCACTGCTACAAAAAGAAGGAGAACAATGAGCAAACAGCTCATAGACAGCTTTGTTCTCTCCACCGTTGGTCACACTGAGTCCGATTCCTCCAACACTCCCAGCCAGTCTTTGAGAAGAGCCCTCCTAAACATCTTGGACAGAGCTATTGCAGAGATTGAGGACAGGTTTTCGAGGAGAAATATTGATCTGATGAGGGCAGTAAGCTGTCTTGTTCCCCAGTCTACGTCTTTTCTAGAGTTGGCCCTATTGAAACCGCTGCAGCTACTTGCCGGTACTGATGCAACAACCAATAGTCTGAAAAATGAAATTGATGTGGCAAAATCCATGTTGCTCAAGAAGTTCTCCACTGACGCGGACCTGTCAACAGTGTGTCGACATATACAGGGCTATAAGGAAGCCTTTCCAGAGCTACATGCAGTGTATGCAACGGCACTGTTGATTGGAGTATCCTCAGCATCATGTGAGAGTTCTTTCTCCACTCTGACACGTGTCCTAACACCCTTCCGCCGCACAATGCTGCATGAGATAAAAAGGAATTTGGTGATTCTGGCACATGAAAAATTAATAACCAAGAGTATTGATTTGGATGAGTTTGTTAGGGCCTTTATGAAAACAAACAGAAGACTCATGCTTTGAGGCAATTACTTTGTGTTTTGCAGTGGGAATAGCTAGGCCTTCTTTTTTCTTTTAACCATATTGTTAGAAATCTCCAACAGTTTTAAGAGAAACCATAGCCTACAAATCTTTCTTTTTTGACATTACCTTTGTTTGTAAAGTGCTTGCTGCTTTATTTCTTGAAAACAGTCCTGAGATTCGGTGTAGTGGTAGTTCAGCGTAATCACTGAATGGGTGATGTAGGCAACTGTAAGCTCCATGTTTGGGACAAAGACTTTTTTTTCCTTAATTTAGCTAAAGAGCACTGTGGTAGGGCGGCGTGGTTTTAGGCGCTTCCGGCAAGAGAGAGAGTGAACGCGTGTGGTTTGTGGAGCCGACACAGCTCTCGGGAATCATGCAATTGGTAACGATTGATTGTATTATTGATTGTATCAATTAACCAATTGCCTTGATTGTTCGACAGTGAGCCTGAGTGCATAAAAGCCGGCCGGAACATCTGCGGGGAGAAGAGCGGATGTTTGGATACCTGTGTGTGTGTAAACCGAGAGAGTACGAAATAAAATCGTGTTCTCGCAACAATCCTGCCTGGTTACTGTCTCTGCATGGGAGCGGTGGTGCTCACCTCGCCACAAGCACACTCAGCTTTTATTTAAAGGGATAACCTTATTTCACTTTGGTACAACATAATTAATTTTGTGGAGCTTACCCCATTTTATTTACATAAAGCAGCTGTCATTTGCCAGGGTGGTATACAATAGTTAGCTCTGCTGTTAGCCTTCTACTTTTGCATAACATGTAAGACTGTTGTTATACTTCAAATATTATGTTAGGCTATTATAGAAAAGTGAGTTAAATGATTTAATATTCCAACAATAGGAATGTCAGTGCCAAAAAACAGTATTGTCTGACAAGTTTCCTTCTTTTTTTGTTGCAGAGCTGCAAACTGTGCTAACTTAATTTTTATCTGAATACTAACACGCATAATTAGGCCTCAAGAAATACAAATAGTGGCCTCTCTGAACACCCCTACACACATAACATAACATAACAAGGAAAGACGAGAACAGGCCATTCAGCCCAACAATGCTTGTCTATTCTTACCTCTAAACTGTACTAATAGTGTCTAACACTGAATCAAGCCGGGCCTTGAACACCCCCAGTTTTTCTGCCTCCACCACATGTTCAGGCAAGCTATTCCACGTATTGACCACTCTCTGTGTGAAAAAATATTTCCTAGTGTCTGCGAGAAATGTATTCTTTGCCAGTTTCCATTTATGCCCCCTCGTTCTGCTAACCGAGCTCAACTTGAATAATTTCCTGTAGTTCACTTTGTTGATCCCTTTAATAAATTTAAACGCCTCAATCAAATCCCCCCTAAGTCTCCTTTTACTAAGCTTGAAAAGTCCTAGCATTTCAAGCCTTTCCTCATAAAACTTATCTTTTATACCCGGGATCAATCTGGTTGCCCTTCTTTGGACCTTTTCCAGCGCCTCTATATCTTTCTTGTAGTAAGGTCCCCAGAACTGCAGACAGTACTCTAAGTGTGGTCTGACAAGGGCATTGTATAGTGTGAGTATGATCTCCTTAGATTTATACTCAATACTCCTGGCTATGTATCCCAGCATCCTGTTAGCTTTTTTTTACCGCTACAGCACATTGACCAGACCCTGATAGGCTTTGATCGACTATTACTCCCAAGTCTTTTTCTGCATGTGCACATTCTAGTTTTGTACCCCGCATAAAGTAATCCTGCCCTATGTTTTTATTCCCCACATGTAGAACTTTACATATAGTTATATTGAATTTCATTTGCCAGGTTTCTGCCCACTTCTGGAATTTGTTTAAATCTTCTTGGATTACCTTAGTAGCTTCCAGACAGTTGGCTAAACCTCCCACTTTTGTAGCATCCGCAAATTTAACTAATGTACTTTCAATATCCGCATCTAGGTCATTTATGTAAATGAGGAAGAGCAGTGGACCCAGAACCGAACCCTGTGGAACTCCATTTCCCACTTTACCCTGCTCAGATAAGATCCCTCCTACTACTACCCTTTGTGTTCTATCCCGTAACCAGTTCCGAACGCACTCTGAAATGCATCCTGTAATTCCTACTGACCTCATTTTGAAAATGGTTTTGTCATGTGGTACCTTGTCAAATGCTTTTTGGAAGTCTAAGTATATAATATCATAGGCCTTGCTCCCATCTAGACACACATGTGTGTGGTTGCAAGGATACACACACACACAAATATATGCAAACGAGGGGAAAAAGCCTGGGAACTGTATGGCACACACAGTGCCCTAAATAAAAAAGTGCCCCCCCTAAATTTCTGTCTGCCCCCCCAATCACAGCAGTCTAGAACCGGGGCTGCCGCCACCTAGCCACCACAGCCCAGCCAGCAAGCAAGCTACTCCAGCTAGCCACCACACCCAAGCCACCGTCACTGACCACAGTGCCCCAGCCTGACCACTCGCTCGCCCACCACCACCAGCCTGCCAAACAGCAACCGCCTGCCCAGCCCAAACCAGCTCTGCCTGCTGAGACGACAGCAGCTGTCCATGCCCTGTGGCAACGAAGCAGCAGCGGGCTCGACCACCAGCAGCGCCAGCAGCTCAAAAGCCTCCTGGACGCAAACACAGACCTGTTCGCGGTGCGGGATGAGGACTGTACCCAGACCAAGCTGGTGCAGCACACCCTCAACACCGACACAGCTCAACCCATCCATCTGTGGCCGCACCGGATGTCCCCTGCCAAGCGACTGGTGGCAGAGGAAAAGGTGAAGGAAATGGCAGCTGCTGGTGTGATCGAGCCCTCCGGCAGCCCCTGCGGTCCTGGTCCAGAAGAAGAGCGGGGAGTGGAGGTTCTGTGTGGACTACAGGCGTCTTATCTCTGCGACCACCAAAGACTCCTACCCAGTCCCCCGCATCGACGAGGCCTTGGACCACATCAGCGGGTCGAGCTGGTTCAGTTCGCTGGACCTCCGCAGTGGCTACTGGCAGGTGAGGCTGGCACCCGAAGCGAAGCCTAAGACCGCCTTTACTATCGGGCAGGGTCTGTGGCAGTTTCGGGTGATGCCCTTCGGGCTATGCAACGCGCCGGCCATGTTTGAGCGGCTGATGGAGCGGGTGCTAGCAGCCGTCCCTCACAGTCACTGTGTCGTGTACCTAGACGACCTCCTGGTACACGCCAGCGACTTCCAGCAGGCCCTCGCTAACCTGACTGATGTGCTAGCTGCAATCCGCCAGGCGGGGTTGAGGCTAAACCCAAAGAAGTGCTAGCTTCTCCGGAGGGAGACGGCCTTCCTAGGACACATCGTCAGCGAGCGGGGCGTAGCCACCAATCCATCTAAGGTGGCTGCTGTGAGTGACTGGCTGGTCCCTGGCAACGTGGGTGAGCTGCGAAGCTTCCTGGGCCTAGCGTCTTACTATCGGCGCTTTGTCCGGGACTTCGCTACCCTGGCTAGCCCCCTCCATCGCTTAACGGATAAGTGCCGGCCGTTTGTGTGGCAGGAGGGGCAATCCATGGCCTTTGACCAGCTCAGGGCGGCCCTCACTGAAGCTCCCGTGTTGGCGTACCCCGACGCCCAGCGACCCTTCATCATCGAAACCGACGCAAGCAACACCGGAGTGGGGGCCGTCCTGTCACAGGAGGACGAAGATGGCGAGCGAGTGGTGGCCTACTACAGCCGGGCCCTGGGGAAGGCGGAATGCAATTATTGCGTCACCAGGCGGGAGCTGCTCGCTATGGTCAGAGCGTTGCACCACTTCCGGCTGTACCTGCAAGGCAGCCACTTCCTCCTACGCACCGAACACGCCTCGCTCACCTGGCTCCTAAATTTTAAAGACCCTGAGGGGCAAGTTGCTTGCTGGCTGGAACAACTGCAAGGCTATGACTTCGAAATCTGGCACCGGGCAGGCCGACTTCATGGGAACGCAGATGCTTTATCGCGCCGGCCGTGCGCAGCCCAGGAGTGTCGCTACTGTAGCCGTCAAGAGGAACGGGACCAGGTGAGCCCAGATGTGGCGGTGGTCCAGGCCAGCGGCGACGCAGAGGGGTGGCTGCCGCTGACGCCCATGGAGCTGCGAAAGGCCCAGGAAGCAGACAGCACGCTGGGCAAGGTGTGGGGCTGGCTGGAGGCGGGGCAGCGTCCCGAGCGGTCGGTGGTGTCGGCAGAGAGCCCAGAGCTTAAGAGCTATTACAGCCTGTACAGCAGCTTGGTGCAGCGCGACGGTTTCCTCTACAGACGGTGGCAGGCTCCAGGCCGGGGCAGCGACATCCTGCAGCTGTTGGTGCCACGGGCGCTCCGCCCTGATGTCCTCAGGTTGGTCCACGGCTCGGTGGGGGCGGGCCACTTCGGCAATAACAAAACCCTGCACCGGCTGAGGGGGAAATTTCACTGCCGGGGTGTCGTCACGACGTCGAGCTCCACGTCCATTGCTGCGACTACTGCACGGCACAGAAAGGGCCTAATCAACGCTCCCGAGCACCCCTGCAACAACACCTGGTGGGGGCCCCCATGGAAGGGGTGGGGGTGGACGTTCTCGGGCCCTTCCCCGTCACCGACTCCGGCAATCGTTACATCCTCGTAGTGATGGATTACTTCACTAAGTGGCCGGAGGCGTTCGCTGTACCAGACCAGAGTGCGGCGACGATGGCGGAAAGGCTCGTGGAGGAAATGTTCACCCGTTTCGGGGCCCCTGCCGAGCTCCACAGTGACTAGGGGCGCAACTTCGAGTCCCAGTTTCTGTCTGAGGTTTGCAAACGACTGGGCGTGACAAAGACCCGAACGACGCAACTCCATCCCCAAAGCGACGGCCTCGTCGAGCGATTCAATCGCACGCTAGCTACCCAGCTAGCCATCTTAGCCAGCCAGCACCAGCGGGACTGGGATCGCCACCTGCCCTTGGTCCTGTGGGCTTACAGGTCAGCCGTGCAGGAGTCCAGCCAACTCACCCCTGCTGCCCTGGTGTTCGGACGGGAGCTCAGGACACCAGTGGACTTGGTGTTCGGTGCTCCGCCCGAGCCTGAAGAACCCAGCCGTACTCGGGTACTACCACCGGCTGCGGGACCGCCCCCGGTAGTGTGCCGCTACCCGGTCGATGTGTAGATACTTGTAAATAACGTGCTGTGTGTGTTTTAATTGTGTTGTTAGCTTGTTAGCCGCGTATTGTGTTAATCGAAAACTTTAAACGTAACTGTAAACTGTAACTGTCATTTAACTGTCACCTAAACTTTAAATGTAACTGTAAACTTTAACTGTTGTTTCACTGTTATGTGTGGCTGTGATTGGCTAGGAATGTGTAAGTGTGTGCGCCAATCACAGCCGACTAGTTCAAATATAAGGCAGTACCTGAAGCGATTCGTGTTAGCACCTATGTAAATGGATGGAGAAGATATTAGTTAGAAGAATTAATTACTCTCTAGAACAGAGAGGATTGTTTGCACCATATCAAAGTGGTTTTCGAAAAGGACGGTCAACAATGGATGCTATCGTAAAAGTAAATAATGAGATAGAAAAAACGTTTAAAATGAAAGAACTGATGGCTATTGTGTTCTTTCATATTGAAAAGGCTTATGATTCTATGTGGAAGGAAGGGTTATTAATTAAATTAAATAGGATGGGAATTAGAGGAAGGTTCTATAATTGGGTATTAGATTTTCTATCTGAACGAAGATTTAGAGTAAAAGTGGGATCAGAGTTGTCTGATGAATATGAAATTATTAATGGAATTCCACAAGGCAGTGTCATTAGCCCAGTTTTATTTAATATTATGATTAACGATATTTTTATGAATTTGGACAGAAGGATTGAGTCAGCTCTTTATGCAGACGATGGGGCCATCTGGGAAAGGGGACGAGATACCCCAAGCGTAATAGGTAAAATCAAGGAAGCAATAGAAAAAATAGAACAGTGGTCATATAATTGGGGTTTTAAGCTCTCTACAAATAAGTCCTGTTACATGCTTTTAACAAGAAAGAAAGGGATAGACAAACAGAGCCTGAAGTTATATGGAAAAAGTAGATCTTTTTAAATACTTGGGTATTTGGTTAGACGAAAAGGGTACATGGAAAACACATGTGGAGAAGGTGGAAACAAAATGCAAAAAAGTTATCAATTTACTGAGAGCGGTAGTTGGGCAAGAATGGGGAGCTGACAAACAAGCACTGATGTATATATATAGGGCTCTGATGAGGTCGACAATAGATTACGGCTGTTTTGTGTATGGTGCGGCAGCCAAAACACATTTAAACAAAATTGATAGAGTAATAAACAAAGCATTGAGAATTTGCGCTGGTGCAATGAGATCAACGCCGACTAAGGCAATCCAGGTAGAACTAGGAGAGGTTCCCTTAGATTTAAGAAGAGATAAACTCATGCTTACGTATTGGAGCCGTCTACGGGGGTGTGGCAATGGAAATTCTACCAAGAGCGTAATAAAGGAATGTTGGGAATACAGCAGATTCCAAGGTAATGGATTTGGTTGGGTAACAAAGGCTAAAACACAGGAGTACAGACTGGAAAATATTTGTTTTAACTCCCCTACCCCTCTTAGTAATGTCCCCCCCTGGCTATTTCCGAGACCTGAAATAGACATAAACATTATGGAATTAAAAAGAGAATGGGAAGACAGTGAGGAAGGACATATGGCAAGCCATTATGTAAGAAGCAATTATTATAATTACCTAGATATGTATACAGACGGGTCCAAAGATGAAAAGGATAAAGTAGGCATTGGAATATATATACCCTCAATGAATGTATGTATAGGGAAAAGAATAACAGATCAGATGTCAGTTTATACAGCAGAAATGATGGCGGTCATCATAGGCCTACAGTGGGTGGAGGAAGTGAGACCAGACAGAGTGGTATGCTGTGTTGATTCGGTAGCAGTACTCCACAGTATAAAAAATATGAAATCCACTAGGGAAGATTTAATGCTGGAAATCCAGCCAAGTTTATTCAGAACACACAGGCTTGGGGTGGAAGTGCGATTCTGTTGGGTACCTGCTCATGTAGGCATAAAAGGGAACGAAGGAGCAGATAAAGTAGCCAAAAAAGCAACCAGGATGAGAGATATCATCGATGTACCTTTTGGCAAAGGAGAAGTTAAGGCGATGCTCAAGAAAGAAATAATGAAGAAATGGCAGGACAGATGGGACAGGAACAACAGCGGAAGAAAATATTACAGCGTGCAGAAAACCATCTATGCACAGGGTGTGTTTAGAGGAAACAGAAGGTAGGAAACAATTATAACTAGACTAAGGTTTGACCACACAGGATTAAATAAAACACTGTATTTGATAGGGAAAAGTATATCAGATGAATGTTCGGAATGTAAAAGGACAGAGAATGCGGAACATGTACTCATGCAATGTCGAAAGTATAGGGAAAAGAGGATAAGACTAGCGCAAAAGATAGGTAAGGCAGGAAGAGAATGGAATCTTGTGGGTATTCTGGGAACAACAGGAGATGGGGTACAGGACACACAGAAAGCGGTTGTAGAATATTTGAAGGAGATAGGATTATACCATAGAATTTAGTAAGTGATTCTGTGATTTAGAGTTTATTTATTTATATTTTATTATTATTATTTATTTATTCTATTTTATTTAATTTTTAATTATTTATTTATTTATTTATTTTTAAAATAAATGTATTTTAGAAATAAATAAAAAATAAATGATTAAATAAGTATTTTTTTTAATATATTTTTTTATTTATTTTATCTTTTATTATTATTATTATTTTTTTTTTTGAATATCATTTAATTATTATTTAGTTATCTAATGATATAAAGTAGTTCTGGAAATATACCATACTACATACTCCGGTACAGTAGGTGGCGGTATGCACCTTATAAGTAATTGTTGCAACCCGCCATAAAACCAAAAGAAGAAGAAGAAGAAGATTCGTGTTAGTTAAAAATGTGCTTCCAACTGTGAACAACGCTGAGCTGGATCCTGTGAGAAACCAACGGCTCTTTTCAGAGCTGGTAAGGTAGCGCTAAATAAAACGAAGCTCGGCAGGAGCGATTCGGTACTGCAGTTGCTGTCTCCCTCCCTCATTCTCCGCGCTCGCTACAATAATTTTCGGTTGGAGAATGTCTTTTCCCTACATACAGTACCTGAACTCACCCTCCAATACTATAGGTGGCAGCAATGCGTACATTTCATGTTTATTTCCATGAAAATAATACGTCGAAGAATAGGGAAACAGCAATATGTGCAGCGGAGTTGGCGGGAGTTTAAGTCTATTTGGAGCGAAATCTGTCTAGTGAACGGAATTAAACGGAGGTAAAGGACACCTTTTCTGATTTTGGATGTTGTTTTTTTAATCAATACACAAGCAAGCTTACTTTTGTACATTTATGTATTATGTCACAGGTATTCAAACGATTTGGTTGTTTTTACGATTATGGATTGCTATTCATAGTTCACGACTTCGTTGGCTAACAACGCAGTACTTCAGTTAACTATATACTTAACGTTAGCTCTTAGTCGTTTTCTCGTCCGTGTGTCGCTTGCTTTAATGTTAGTTGGCCAGTCAGCTAGTTATTATTTTTGCATGTGCATTGAAACGGCATTTTAAGTCATAATTTACCGTTTCATACGGAACCAGAATTGGCTCGCTAACTTGGATCTACCTAATGTTACGTTGTCATAAAATTTCTTCTTACCGTGAAAAACGACGACATCTGACAGATGTTTAAGTAAATCTATCACCACGGCGGCACTTTCGTCACAAGTCAGCAATTATACCGGGGAAATGCCCTCTTTGAAAACAAAAAACGAATGAATATAAAAAGGTTAGTCTGTTACTGCATACCCGTTTTTGCTAAAGCCGCATCATAGCTATGATAACGCGGAGCTGTCAAAACTATAACAGCGCGGAAACCCTTAAAAAATAAAAAATAAAAACCGTAGCTAGGCTACACGTAGCCTATGGCTATGACATATTATGGACTAAACAAGCCACATTTTAGTTAATAAAACTCAAGTAAGCTAATTTAGATATCCAGTGAGCACAAGTGGCATACAGAACTAGTTTACTTTTTTTAACAGCATTTTTTTGTAAGTATAAACCGAACTTTAAAAAAAAAAAAATACAATTAGTTTGATTTATTTATTTAAGTATGAGCCGAAGTATGGCTTCCTGGCGTGTCTCCCCGTGGCGCAGTCTGTAGCGTGTTCTAACTAGGATTCCGTGCTCTTTGCGACATTGTCGGTTCGAATCCGACCTTTCCTCTTGTCTCTACACTGTGCTGTCCAATAAAGCTCAAAGGCTATTACACCTATTTTAAGAAAGTATAGTCCATTTTAGTACTTATAAACTTTTGTAGCCACAATTTCCTCTATATTCTCAGCTACCTTGAATTGAGAGAAAATGCTGTCAGCTATAAGTTAGAGTGAAGGAAATGTAGAGACCTAGCTACTCACTCCAAAAGTCTCTGGGACCTCAGATGGATATCTGGCTTCTCTGTCGAACATGAGGTAGAATGGGGAGTGCTTGGTGGTGATCTGTACTTTGGTGCGCAAGCCAAACATGGCTGCACTGAGGTCCCAGTTCCAAGGATTCTCATCCACCAATTTGGTGAGAATTTTGAAACATATTGACATTGTTATGAAATACTATTTCGATTGTAAAGCATAGCTTATGACTGCGATGTGTGACCCAAATCACACTGCTTAATACAATACCAAAATAGAATACTTAACACAGTGACTATAGTACCATTTAGTGGTGTAAATGGGTCAAGGTCAGTTTAGTGTCAAGTCCACATTACTTTTTCACTGTCCCATTCATTCTTTCAACCAATCCACTGGTCTGTGGATGGTAAGGTGTGCAGAAGCTCCTCTCGATGTCCAGCTTCTGGCAGAGAGCCATATTCAGCTGAATTTAATGGACAACAGTCAGTTAGTACAAAAGAAAACTGAGTGAAGGGAGCCTCAGCCATGTTTTTGGGTAATGAGAAGGACTGCACAGGGACGTCATGATTGACTACAAGACCAAGTGGGCTGAGGCATATTCGCTGAAGTCTTAAGAAAGCCGAGGATGTAGCACAGTGCATTGTAGAATTCTTTGCACAGTTCATTGTAGAATTCAAGTTTGGGGCACCAAAACACATTCTCACCAACCGAGGAGGGGAGTTCAGGAATAAGGTGCTGTCCTATTGTCCTATTACAATGCATTTTCAATAATTTCTCAATATCTTTCCCTGTGCAGTCCGTATCATTACCCAAAAACATGGCTGAGGCTCCCTTCACTCAGTTTTCTTTTGTACTAACTGACTGTTGTCCATTAAATTCAGCTGAATATGGCTCTCTGCCAGAAGCTGGACATCGAGAGAAGCTTCTGCGCACCTTACCATCCACAGACCAGTGGATTGGTTGAAAGAATGAATGGGACAGTGAAAAAGTAATGTGGACTTGACACTAAACTGACCTTGACCCATTTACACCACTAAATGGTACTATAGTCACTGTGTTAAGTATTCTATTTTGGTATTGTATTAAGCAGTGTGATTTGGGTCACACATCGCAGTCATAAGCTATGCTTTACAATCGAAATAGTATTTCATAACAATGTCAATATGTTTCAAAATTCTCACCAAATTGGTGGATGAGAATCCTTGGAACTGGGACCTCAGTGCAGCCATGTTTGGCTTGCGCACCAAAGTACAGATCACCACCAAGCACTCCCCATTCTACCTCATGTTCGACAGAGAAGCCAGATATCCATCTGAGGTCCCAGAGACTTTTGGAGTGAGTAGCTAGGTCTCTACATTTCCTTCACTCTAACTTATAGCTGACAGCATTTTCTCTCAATTCAAGGTAGCTGAGAATATAGAGGAAATTGTGGCTACAAAAGTTTATAAGTACTAAAATGGACTATACTTTCTTAAAATAGGTGTAATAGCCTTTGAGCTTTATTGGACAGCACAGTGTAGAGACAAGAGGAAAGGTCGGATTCGAACCGACAATGTCGCAAAGAGCACGGGAATCCTAGTTAGGACACGCTACAGACTGCGCCACGGGGAGACACGCCAGGAAACCATACTTCGGCTCATACTTAAATAAATAAATCAAACTAATTGTATTTTTTTTTTTTAAAGTTCGGTTTATACTTACAAAAAAATGCTGTTAAAAAAAGTAAACTAGTTCTGTATGCCACTTGTGCTCACTGGATATCTAAATTAGCTTACTTGAGTTTTATTAACTAAAATGTGGCTTGTTTAGTCCATAATATGTCATAGCCATAGGCTACGTGTAGCCTAGCTACGGTTTTTATTTTTTATTTTTTAAGGGTTTCCGCGCTGTTATAGTTTTGACAGCTCCGCGTTATCATAGCTATGATGCGGCTTTAGCAAAAACGGGTATGCAGTAACAGACTAACCTTTTTATATTCATTCGTTTTTTGTTTTCAAAGAGGGCATTTCCCCGGTATAATTGCTGACTTGTGACGAAAGTGCCGCCGTGGTGATAGATTTACTTAAACATCTGTCAGATGTCGTCGTTTTTCACGGTAAGAAGAAATTTTATGACAACGTACTCTGGATGCTGGGTACGTTACCTTGCGGTTTTATTATTGCATGTTTGCTAAACAGTTAACGTTATACGTTATGTTGCTAAGTTGAGTGGAAATGCACATTAGCTATAACGTTATGTTGCGTTAAGTTACTTATGATAACTGTCCCAAGCATTGTTTGTTGTAACGTTAAGCGTTCAGTTGTCGGTGTTGACATTTTGTGATGACAGAGGGTCATTCCCTCTAACGTCAACAGCTGATGTTTAGCTGTTCATAGAATATAATAGAACTCAACCAAACGTTTCTTACCGTGCTAAATACTGTATCGTGAAAACTATACAAAGATATTGTGAGCGATATAGCGTATGGTTGTCAATACATGGGTGAGATCAAGCAGTTACTCATGTACATCTCTATGGTATGGTTACATTTTCAGTTTTTGAAATCCAGTAACGTTATAGGTATTGCTGTACCGTTGAAATTCATCATGTATCAGCCTGTGCAAGTATGTACTATTGTGTCTGTATAATTATTAGAGAAGTTAGTTATACATTGATTTGCAGTGGATTGTTACGGAAGCTCTTTGTAAAAGAGGCATGGACGTGAAAAGAAGGAATGGCCAAAAAATCGGAGGAGCTTCCCAGGCTAAGCGGAGCAAAATGGGTGGGGACTGGGAGGACAGTCCCTCTATCTTCGAGGAGGAGCTAGCCATGCTGGATGAAGCAGAAATGGAGGCAGAGTCAAGAGAAGGACAAGCTGGACAGGATGTCATACCGGATGGTAAGTTTGTGAATTTTGGGTATGTTACTTGCAGCTATTGTCTACTGTCATCAAGCACTCCAAAGTGTTTATCCCATTGTAGGAGCAAATGTGCAGCATCTTAAGAAAAGTGTCTTATGTTTACTTTTAAGCCATATTTACTTTTAACCCTCTTATTCCAAGGTGACCTCTTCTCTGCTGATCTGAACCCCCGATGGTGTCGCCCCCTTGCCCCCCCTCTGAACGCACAGACAGACCGACTCGCATTCCAACAGATAGAGTTGGACTACTATTTAGGTACGGACCCATTTGCCAGAAAAGCTGTTATTGTTTATATTTATACCATGCAACTGACCGTTTCTCTTACATGCACCCCTCCCTTTTCTGCTCCACTTCACTGTGTGTTTGTCTCTCAGGGTCTACAGTGGTTGGGATGCCTGGTCAGTGTCAGGGCAGCGTCCCCATCATCCGTATGTTTGGAGTAACAGACGGTGGACACTCTGTATGCTGTCATGTTCACGGCTTTGCCCCATACTTCTACACACCTGCTCCCACTGGTGCGTGTCTCTCCCCTCTTCCCCATACTCGGTTTGATGTGAATGTTTCTAATCGCGAGCAAAATCAAATTGGACAGCGCATGATCCACGAAAATGGTTTATTTGGTTTTGAATAGGTTATGAATGATCATGCATGCATTGCTTGGGAAAGCCCCGAAATTAGCAACTTGCCGTGGACTGACATACCCACACAGCGGCTCTCCTCCCACTTCGATGCACAGCGAGTCAAACGGCAAACAGCAGCGTGAAAATCCATGACGAAAGTGTCACTTCACCAGTGCGCCAGCTTGCCACATGCCATGCACCAGCCCAAAAATAGAGCCCTTAGTGTTTGTTTGATGAATAGATTGTTGCTGCTGAACTTAATATCCCTCTTTCAAGAAATAGGCCAGATATGAAAAACCTTGACCTTTGGCATACAGCCTTGGCCATTGTTATACAGCGTTGACCTTTGGCATACAGCCTTGACCATTGTCATACAGCCTTGACCTTTGTAATTGCACTAAGGAGTCAGTTTGTTGTAGTTGTTGTTGGTACCATTCCAGGTTCCAAAATTACTTTACAGATCAGACTGAGTCAAAGATTGCTATCTTTAAAAACTCTTGTGGTCAAAGAGGACCTCTGTAGGGCATAAAACCCATGTATTATAAATCAAAACAAGAGGATGTTTCAGGCAGACAACCTTAAGAACACATAAAACATAAGTCCACACCCATGTATGACCCATTATCATTATTCCTTTTCCCTCATCCCACATCACAGGTTTCACCAGCTCGCACCTGAGTGACTTCCAGAGGGAGCTGAACTTCGCTGTGTTGAAGGATATGCGTTCCAACAAGGAGAACCTGTCCGTCACTGTGCTTGCTGTCGACATCACGCGTAAAGAGAGTGAGTAAGGGTCCCGGCTTTACTTTGCAGCATGTGTCCCTCCTCTGTGACACAGCTATGTGTTTTAATCTGGAGAGCATAGGCGTCCTTTAAGTTCTGTGTAAGTGTACCCGCAGGAACTGTCCTTCCTGTCTTATACTGACCTCCCTGTGTTTCAGGCATATACGGCTACCATGGAAGTCATCCCCTGGACTTCCTTCACATCACTATGGCAACACCCAGACTTATTGCCCCAGCCAAAAGGCTATTGGAGCAGGGATTCAAGTTTGGTCCTTTTCCCACGCAGAGCTATGCCTCCTTTGAGGCCAACATAGACTTTGAGATAAGGTGCATTTTCTCTACCGCTCTATATAATGTGCTTTGTATTGTTGACTGTACCTTGCTACACACTTCAGTCAATGTGTGAAGGGATGAATGAGTACTCTTGTCTGCAGGGAACAGAGTTGAATATCCAACGCTGAATTTCTCCTGTTATACATGCATAGAAAATCCTAGTTCTTTCTCAATCTTGCATTTCCTCATTCTTTAACAGATTCATGGTAGACAGTGATGTGGTGGGCTGCTGCTGGATTGAGCTGCCTGCTGGGAAATACAGAGTGAGGGAGGACAAGACCACAGGGGAGGTTGACTCCTGCCACCCCAGCAAGGTAATAATAATAAACTTTATTTGGGTTGCACCTTTCATACATAAAATGCAGCCCAAAGTGCTTCACAACAGTAAAAAAAAAAAAAAAAAAAAGTAAATACTGAACAGAGCAATAAAAGAAAAATAGGCATAAAATCAACATAAAAACTGGGATAGTGTGCTATAGTTCTTGCTACCTGCTATGCACAGTACATATGAGACAAGCATATTAAGTGCTCTCATATTAAGGTACTAACTGATGGAGATTGGTCTGCTGTGGGGAAAGAGGGACCCAGTGAAACGGAATGTTACGGAGGACGTGTTGTAAAGAGCATCTCTCTCCCCCTCCAGGTGTCTCTGTGTCAGTACGAGGTGGATGTGGGATGGACAGACCTGGTCAGCCACCCAGCAGAGGGAGATTGGCAGAGAATTGCTCCACTCAGAGTGTTGAGCTTTGACATTGAGTGCGCTGGGCGAAAAGGTACGAGGCTGTTTTGTGTGTGTTCTAAATTTGCGGTTTATATCGCGTGTCAGGATGGTTTGTCATAATTCTCAAGTAGTTAATAGCCTACATGTAACTTAAGTTACACTGCCTGGCCAAAAAAAAAGTTGCACACTAATATTTAATTGGACCGCCTTTAGCTTTGATTACGGCGCGCATTATTCGTTGTGGCATTGTTTCAACAACCTTATGCAACTTCACAACATTTATTTCCGTCCAGAGTTGCATTCATTTTTGGCCGAGATCTTGTATTGACGACGGGAGAGTCGAACCACTCGTAAAGTCTTCTCCAGCACATCCCAAAGACTTTCAATGGGGTTAAGGTCAGGACTCTGGTGGCCAATTCATGTGTGAAAATGATTCCTCATGCTCCCTGAACCACTCTTTCACAATTTGAGCCTGATGAATCTTGGCATTGTCGTCCTGGAGTATGCCCATTGATGGGATAACCTGGTCATTCAGTAAATTCAGGTACTCAGCTGACTTAATTTTATTGCTGCATAACGTTGCTGAGCCTAGACCTGACCAATTGAAGCAACCCCAGATCATACCACTGCCTCCAGAGGCTTGTACAGTGGGCACTATGCATGACGGGTGCAATGGCGACTTTTTTTTTTTTGGCCAGGCAGTGTATTTTTAATAGGCATACAAATATGAATACATTAAAAATCTCTTTAAAATATTTTGAATTCATATAACATTATCTCTAATCCTTGGAGAGCGAAACATTTATCATTGTATCATTATCATATATAATTTATCACACGAGACACACAATTAGGCAACGTTACTATTTTAAACTATTGCGGCAGTGTAGTATAATGGTTAAGGAACTGGCCTTGTAACTGAAAGGTTGCAGGTTCGATTCCCTGGTAGGACACTGCCGTTGTACCCTTGAGCAAGGTACTTAACCTGAATCGCTTCAGTACATATCCAGCTGTATAAATGGATAATATGTGTAAAAAGTTGTGTAAGTCGCTCTGGATAAGAGCGTCTGCTAAATGCCTGTAATGTAATGTAATGTAAACAACACAATCGTAGCACTAGAAATGGCTGCCTGGGAGGTAAAAGAAAAGATAGTGAGAGGGCAATTCCACATTTACTCACGTACTCATTTCCAAATTATATGCAACCTTCTTGCCAACATCACAAGCCTTTAATTTTTTAATAGGCAAAACATTGTTTATCTATGACCGCCTAATATGCGTGTTGTTCAACAAAGCCTTGTTCATTTTAAATGGTTTATTAGGGGTCCAAGCACGTAGTGCTGGAACCCTATTGTTTTTGCTGGTTTTATTATTATTATTATTATTCCCACATTTGTTACAATTGCAGCAAAACCACATGATAACTTTTGCTGAAACTTTGCACACATGTAGACAATGCGACATGACACATGTACAGCGAATTCCAGCCCAATTGACCTGATGGTGGCGCTATAGAGACAGTGAAATTCTCTAATCTTTTGGGCTATAATTTTTGAACCGTTTAGCCTATCTTCAAAATTCTTTTTGCCTCAAATTCCTTGGTTTGTGGCAAATAACTTTGCTATTGGGACCAATGAGGTCCGCCATATGGGATCTTTTGCAAATTTGCATTTTGTGAAAAACCTATAAAATCGAACTCCTCCGAGACCATTTGACATATCAACATGCAACTCACACCCTTTTATTCAGGGGACGATTCTCTAAAGAATCACAAAGCGATTTTCCTGATTTTCTAAATATCCTGATTGCAGTAAGCCAATAAAAACTGTTGTGGGCGTGGCTAGTCACAAAAACGCTAATAACTCTTAAATTCTTCAATGGATGTTAATAAAATTTGGTTTCTACACTTGCACTGACCTTCTGAGCCAAACCGTAAAGTATTGGCTCAATAGAATCAAATGGTGGCGCTATAGAGCATAATATATTTTTTAAAATTTATAAATTCATAAAAAATCACCATTATTTTTTAGACATTTAAAACTTGCTGTAGTGATCAATTTCCCATATGTGTCCCATATATGTCGCTGCCATCTTGGATTGGCTGCCATTTTGGAAATGCTATTACCATTTCCCTTCATGAAAAATCACTGTTGTGTTTTAAACATTGAAAATTATGTGTCGTGATCAATCACTGGGCAGCCACAGGTTATCTGTTACGGCTTAGTGGTAAGACCAATGGCTTGGTATGTGGGAGACCCGGGTTCAATCCCCACCATAGGTTACTTTTCTTTTTGATGAAAACAATGCACAGTTTGTTATGCTTTTCACACTTAATAATGTTCTTTTCACATTATTGCAAAGGCGAAGAGATTTTACTATATTAAAGGAGCACAGTCACGCTTGTTTCAGTTGAGAATATTTGGATTAAATGCTTAAATTCTGTGTGTAGGCCTTTTTAAAATCACCGTCAGTGCAGCCGTTTCCTATTTATGGGAAATACGGCAGCAAAACTTCAAAGGGCAAACACGTCCAGTGACGTCACTGGACATGTTTGGCTTGAATCTCCAGCCAGTGTTTCCCAGAAGGTAACGGGCGCTCAAACTCCACCCTTGAACGCAGAGACTGGTTTATGGACGGGCACCCATCCAGGCGATCACATGACACTCCCACGAAAATACGGTAACGTTAGCGTACAAATATCACTTGGCCTATCTTGGACGACGGCGATAGCCTGAGAGATATGTCGGACAGCTCTGAGTTCGCCGAGTTAGAGGACGAGCTTTTCGATTTTGACGAAGAAATACAACCTTACAGTTTTGAACCGGAATTTACAGAGGAAGAATTGCGTGAGCGAGAGAGACAGAGCGGAGGACGAGGCAGCCGAAGCTAACAGAGAGCAGAGAAGTGGGAACATAAATTGGTACCAGTGTGGGAACTGTGAACCCATGCCTACCGAGACGGAGAGCCTTTGCTGCCGTGAATGGGATCGAGGGCAACGGCTGTTGGCAGAAACCGAACACGGAGTTTGCATCACTGCCAATAATAACTTTGAACCCTTGCTACATCCTGCAGTACTTACCAACTTCTTATGCAGCAATAGGAGGATTAATTGGACGAAGTATCCACAACCAAGGGCTCCAGGAGGACAAGTAAGCGACGAGTTGTTAATTGCTGCCAGCCACTGGATGCACCTCGTCTCATTTTTGGGCAAACGGTATCCTGACTTAATATCGCACCCACGTACGGCGCACAATGGCATTTTGGGCAGACACGCAAGAATTTTCTGCGGTATCTTAACTTGAACAGTTAGCTCGTGACCGTGCTCGCAGCAGTGGCGTGTATGCCCCCTATTACATATTCATGTACACTAAACCTAATCATGCGCAGGGAGATATGGGAAATGTGGTAAATAAGGCTGGAGCTGCTCTGGAGATGGAACTGTTCTTGAGGGCCCATATTTTAAAAACCACAAATCCAATCTTTATGATTTTTTGGAAAATATTAAACATTAAATAGTAGATTAGAATGCAGAAAACTATTCACTGTTTCACTAGTACTTAAATGAGTGAAACAAATAAAGTTTTAGTAAAGTTATTCTTTTTCCTGCCAAATTCTTCATCAAAAATGCTCCATACCCTCCAATAATTCTCCCCATAACGTATAACATCTGCGATGGCTTTGTGGTTAGAGTGATTGCCTTCGATGTGGGAGACCCGGGTTCAAATCCCAACGGGTACCAAAGGTTGCATTTGTTTTCGACAACGCAGCATGCACTTTCTTATGCTTTTCACATCTACAAATCTTATTTTCACATTAATGGGATAGGAAACACTAAAAGACATTTTTTGAGTTAATATCTAGGCATTGTCTCAGATTGAAGGTCTCTTTCATGAATGTCTTCTCAAATTATTCAGTTTACCCAGAATTAACTGAAGGTGGTGGTCTGAAAACAGTTTGACCTTTTATACATATTCATGTTTAGACACTCACGTCATGCAGCTACATGTGTCTCACGTATACCTTCCGAGACTCGATTGTAAAAGGAAACCAATGTAACATGATTGCAACAAAATTACAACCTTTTGCTTGGACCCCGTATAGTCGCTGCTTGCAGCTATATTTATTATTGTTTTCGCTCCTGTCTGTGTGTCTCTGTCTGTCTGTGTTTGTGTCCCTATCATCCATAACTCAAACAATTGTACTCCCAATTGTGATGACACTTTATGGAAATGTTGACAGTTGGGCAGTGACCTGAATCTTGAATTTTTTTCCCAATCGTTCAATGCCCGCCTTCACGGTACATGATCAGAGTTTTAGCTTATTACGCTTATTACATGCATATTACGTTCAGGGTCGAGATTAGCACACGCACAGGTGTAGCATCTCTCTGAGTGCCATTCTAGTTGTCGATGTAAAATTCTTTTATAGTAAACCCTAGAGGCTTTTGTATCGCTGTGCTGTCTATTTATTTATTAGCCTGTCTGTATTGATGTGTTTTTTGTCCATTGCAGTAGGGTGGCTTGCATACAATGGCGTCATCTTTCTAATCTTAATTGCAAGTATAAATGGATGTGCCGGTCGGTTCTCGATTCCTTGTGGATCGGGTAAAACGCCAAATGGTCGCTAATCACCTAATAACATTGTATCTTTTCAATGCTAATTCACGTTATTCTATATTTGTTAATATTATACTTACACTAAACATTTCTAAACTGGCTAACTTGCCAACTTTAAATGTAAGCGTTTGAACTAACTAGCTGGCCACTTCCACTTAACTGTCGCACCTTGCTAACATTAGCACGATAATTTGCGGAAAGAGTGAGAGTAGTCTCCTTGTTTGTGAATTAATGAGGTAATATTAACATGATGGCAGCATATGTTTTGGATATTTCATGGATAAGCTGCAAGTTAGCTTGACAAATATTCTAACGTTTTTAGATGCGAAGAACTCTATAGCCTGAACTTTCACTAACTCAATCACACACAGACTCACGTTTAACGAGTCCTTCTCTGGGGAGAGGAGGGAGGTGTAATGAGCTAAACGCATAAAGAAACACAAATGCAGGGCACTAAAGTAAATAGAAAGAAAATGTGTGATGACAAAATGAGAATATGAATGGCCTACCTTTTAGAGAGGAAAACAAAAAACAAACATTTATATTGTCATAAAGCACGTTATGCTTTGCATCTATGACACTGTGTGTCCTTGTTATTACTGTGTCCTTGTATAACTAGCTCATTCTCATACCTGCAAGTGTTGCTTGTATGTGTGTAAAAACAGAATTCTGTGTTAATGTGACCCCTGGGATCTGTATTTAGTGTGTCTCCCCTCAGTGTGCATATGGCAAAGTTTTTGGAACTTCCTCTTTTTCAGGCGTGTTCCCAGAAGCAGAGGTGGACCCTGTGATCCAGATCGCCTCAATGGTGCAGCGTCAGGGGGAAAAGGAGCCTTTCATCCGTACCGTCTTCACCTTGCAGTCCTGCGCCAGCATCGTGGGCTCTCAGCTTCTCTGCTTCTCCCAGGAGAGACAGCTGCTGCAGGTACAGGGAACAGGGAAGAGAGGGGGTCAAGTGGAGAGTGGGGTTGGGAACGGGATAGGCTTGGGTGATATTGAAATTCCCCTACAGGTGATATTGCTTTATTAAAAATATAATTTTATAATATCAAATAATATATACACTACTCACAAAAAGTTAGGGATATTTGGCTTTCGGGTGAAATTTATGGAAAATGTAAGTTCACGCTACAGTGATATTATACGTATCATGAAAGTAGGGCATTTAAGTAGAAGCATGCAATGGTGATTTCCTCATCTCAAACAATTTATTGAAACAAAAGCCAACAACAGTGGTGGGTATACCACAACAAAAATGTCAATGTCTCAATAACTTGTCATGTGCCCTTGAGCATCAACGACGTCTCATGCTGTTCACAAGTCGACTTATTGTCTGCTGAGGCATGGCATCCCACTCTTCTTGAAGGGCGGCCCTCAGGTCATTGAGGTTCTGGGGTACAGAGTTACGAGTCTCTACACGGTGAGTCAGCTGATCCCATAGGTTTTCTATGGGATTCAGGTCTGGAGAAAGTGCAGGCCACTCCATTTGAGGTACCCCAGTCTCCAGCAGCCTTTCCCTAATGATGCGACCTCGATGAGCTGGAGCATTGTCGTCCATGAAGATGAAATTAGGCCTGTGTTGTTCATGCAGGGGCACAATGACTGGATTAATGATGTTATTCAGGTAGTATGGGCTTGTCACTGTACCATTCACAAAGTGTAGGGCAGTTCTGTATTGACTAGACACACCTGCCCACACTGTAACACCGCCACCACCAAAGGGTCGTCTGGTGACAACAGTGGCTGATGCATAGCACTCTCCTTGACGTCTCCAACATCGTTGGCGGCCATCATTTCTGCTCAACGTGAATCGACTTTCATCAGAGAACAGCACTGAGGCCCACTGGTCCCTCGTCCAGCGTAAATGCTCCCTGGCCCATGCAAGACGATGACGCCTGTGCCTGGTGTGGTCAGGTACCCTTGCAGGTCGTCTAGCACGCAGACCACGCTGATGTAAACGGTTTCGAATGGTCTGACGTGACACTTGGGTGCCTCTCACCTCCCTTAAATGTGCCTGGAGTTGAGTGGCATTCATCATCCGGTTCCGCAGGGCACTGTTCACAATGAAGCGGTCATCAGTGTGGGATGTGGCCAAAGGATGTCCACTTCTATGCCTTTCTGTGACTCTTCCAGTCTCTCTGTATCTCTGTTGCAACCTGCTGATGACACTCTGTGACACTCTAAGCTCAGTGGCCACTTCCCTCTGAGAACATCCTGTTTGAAGCCTCGCAATGGCGAGGTACTGTTGATCAATTGTTAGGTGTCGTCTTGGTCTCATGATGTCAAAATGTGAACAGCATGATGAAGAGGACTGTTTAAATACCAATTCTAATTGAACCAGGAAATTTATTGGTCGATTCATGGATCAAACACCAGTTGTGAATTTTGCCGTTCAGCTCCTTGTTAGAGAACAGCAAGTTGTGCAAAAAGTACTGAAACATTGAATAGTTGGACATGTGCATTCAAAAGTTTAGAGAAGGTCAAATTAATTTCACCTGTAAAGGTTATAGTGCATTTTAGGTTCATCCTGAAATTTCACCCGAAAGCCGAATATCCCTAACTTTTTGTGAGTAGTGTATATTTTTTAATATCTTCGCAAAAAAAAAAAAAAAAAAAAGAATCATATGTTGCAATACAATAAGTAGCAATGTGGCACCATGATGCACTATTTTACATAAGTCTGGTTTTGGGGCCAGTTTCAACAGCTATACATAAGATCAAACGTAGGCTAGTTAACATTAATTGTTTACTAAATTAAGGTTCACATATTACTAAATCAAAATTGGTTGCACCACACAAACTAGTTGTTACGCTGAACTTGATAGCTACTAAATATTTACACCTACCCCTAAGGAGGTGTAAATTGTAGTGTAAAGGTTGTAACCATTGGCAGACAAAACAAAAAGATGGCCTCGTTTAGCTGAAATTCGGTTGTCTCAAGGAAATATCAAAATAAATTGTAATGTAACCGCTGTTTGTCCAATTGGCTACCTCTGCCGTTTCTTCAGAAAGCAATAAAAATAGTTGACGTGTGCAAAGGGTTCAGTTTTAAAACAAAGTTCCAGATTTGGGAGGGTTTCGGGTTTTACTCAGTGCAGATATCCAGCGAACTCAGTAATCCTGCTTTGTAATATACCCCCGGGGCTACTAATCCATTGCAAATATGTAGTTTTGGCTAAGCATGGTCATATAGACTCACGTTTATCTACTTTGTTGCAAAGTTCATGCTTCCAAGTTGTAACCAAACTGGAATATGAAAGCGAACGCAAGCTCTGCTTCATGCGTATTGCGCTTTCCATGTTACTAATAATGATTGAAGAGAAACTACTGAAAAAAAACCTCTAAATTCCAAAAACCTTTAATGAATTGTTAAAATAAATGTTGTCTACAAGTGTATTTATTTTTAGAAGCTAAGGTTAGAGTTCCCGTTCACTTCTTTGGTGGTTTAGGCTATTGTTAGTCGGATTGGACACGTACAGGGTTGATCTGTGACTTTGTCGCTCCGGTTCGGGTGCACGCTATTTTAAAGTATCACAAAGAGTTCTCAGCATTATATGTTCTGCCCTTATATAATTTTTTTTATTGTTGTAACATTTGCACTTAAATTTTTTACTAAACAATATCTTATTGAATCAAATGTCTGTGGTGGCCTTTTAGAATACACAATTTTAATGTGGCTTGCCCCAAGAGTTTTGTTTAGTGCTACCCTAGACTGACTGCTGTAGGGTCAACAGGAACTACAATTCCATACAGTCCACAAGAGGCTCCTCCTCTACGTTAGAAGTGACGTAGGACGTTGTACCAGTTGTGATTTCCGCACTGTAATGTGATACTGCGCAGCGGAAATGCATGACTGGCAATAAAGTTTATAAAAGGGGCAACACGGCCGCTCCTTCTCCCAGTTCTTCCGGTTCAGTTGTCCGCTCAACTCGCCAGGGCCTTCACTGTCTCGTCTCACGGCCCCGTGCGGCCTGCATGCTCAGGGAAGAGCCCTCGCTCCACAAGGAAGCACGGCCGTCCATGACGTCGATCCAACTGAGCGAGGCGGGCTCATCTACCCCCGGCTATTGGCCACGGAGGACCGGAGACGAGAAGAGGAAGACATGTCACTGCCAATATTTTCATATGAATTGGTCCCGACTAGCTAGTATGAGACTTGACTACGCAAGACTATGTCAGGATTTTTCCTGGCAGAGAAATGGGTTTTGGCGGTACGAATGCAAGCGCAGTCCGCGAGCAGCAAATTCTTTTGCATTAATCTTGCCGTAAATACAGTTTTTGGAGTACAAAGAGCCCATGTCGGCTTTGGTTGTAAAGTACCAGTAGGGTTGTGTTTAGGACTTAGGTTTTAGAAATCAAAGGTCCTTGAAGCTTTTTGAATATTTGAATATTACACCATTTAGGCTATTTTGATAGCCTTTAGGCGCACAAGTAGAAAAATAAACACTCTCTAAAACAGAAATAAAAAATAAGTGAAGCTACAAGTTTAAAAAAATTTTACAAAAGTATCGTGTGTGTTTTTACATAGTCTACGTTGCTGTTGTTATTTCAGCCCTAAATGCGATAGGTCACTGGAAATGTTGAATGTACGGGACTTTGGCGAAACGCAACAAGATAAACTCTTCAGGGTTAATCATAACACAGTGGTAGCTGCATATAGCCTACAGGTAAGATATTTGGTTTCATTAACATATTTATAGCTACGAGAGATTTTGGAGAGAAAAAAATGAGGTGTCTTTTAAACCAGAAGTGCATCAGGTAGCCAGTAGCCTACAGTAAGCAATCAAAAGCTATTTGTCCAACGTTTTAAAAAAATATTATTGTTTCTAGCTATATCTGAACATGATTTTCTTGTAAACGGTGCATTTTAAGCGCTTTGGGCTATTATTGGGCTATTATTTTATTGCACTGCAGTATAAATCCTGCAGGTTCTCTTAAAGCTGTAGCCTAGTTTATAATTTAAGACGAACATGAATACTGTAATTGGGACCAATACGTCTACCACTATAGAATGGGGCGCCGAGTTAGGGCTTCAAAGGTTGTCTAATTAAAAATTGGAGCGTGTTCCATCCAACTCGCTGCGCATGCTATGTCTTTCTACCGAGTCGCCCCAAAGATTTAGGTTGCACTCTGCCACAGAATAGCTGAGCCGCATTTCTCTACAGTCTATGGTTCTATGCTGCTTCTACTCGTCTCCTAGAAGGTGACTAGTACAATATACAGTGCATCCGGAAAGTATTCACAGCGCTTCACTTTTTCCACATTTTGTTCTGTTACAGCCTTATTCCAAAATTGATTAAATTCATTTTTTCCCTCAAAATTCTACACACAACACCCCATAATGACAATGTGAAAAAAGTTTTTTTGAGATTTTTGCAAATTTATTAAAAATAAAAAAATAAAATTTCTCATTTACATAAGTATTCATACCCTTTGCTTTAACATATTTTTAAAGTATCATATTTCATATTTGGTCGCATATCCTTTACATGCTGTTACTTCCTGAAGTCTGTGACCATCAACATCAAAAAACTGTCGATATCTTATTTTCAGGTACTGTTACAAGCGATACTATAACCTCTCTGCATTTGAATGGATCTCTATGGAAATTGGGGGGTGAGACTAGATTCAGCTGTAAATTACACTGGTACAGTATGGAACACATGGCTGGCTAAATGGCTGTAAGTTATCAAGGGTCTGAGCTATCAAACGAGCCCCAACCATCACTCTGTTGCCAGATATGGAGTAGATGTGGATGGATCACTGCAAGGGTTATTTCTCCGGACTCATTTTCCTATAGAACTCTATGGGGAAAAAAGTCAGGAGAAACAACCCTTAAAGTGATCCATCCACATCTACTCCATATCTGGCAACAGAGTGATGGTTTGGGGCTCGTTTGATAGCTCAGACCCTTGATAACTTACAGCCATTTAGCCAGCCATGTGTTCCATACTGTACCAGTGTAATTTACAGCTGAATCTAGTCTCACCCCCCAATTTCCATAGAGATCCATTCAAATGCAGAGAGGTTATAGTATCGCTTGTAACAGTACCTGAAAATAAGATATCGACAGTTTTTTGATGTTGATGGTCACAGACTTCAGGAAGTAACAGCATGTAAAGGATATGCGACCAAATATGAAATATGATACTTTAAAAATACGTTAAAGCAAAGGGTATGAATACTTATATAAATGAGAAATTTTATTTTTTTATTTTTAATAAATTTGCAAAAATCTCAAAAAAAACTTTTTTCACATTGTCATTATGGGGTGTTGTGTGTAGAAGTTTGAGGGAAAAAATGAATTTAATCAATTTTGGAATAAGGCTGTAACAGAACAAAATATGGAATAAGTGAAGCGCTGTGAAAACTTTCCGGATGCACTGTATATCGGCATCCGCTGGTGGAAAGACCATATTGCACCCAATAAATGTAATTAAATTCATTCGGATATGATTTTATTTGCCGTTTTCTCAATTATTGCCATTTTGGTGGTCGCGATTTCCCTTTGGCAGTCCGTGAAATCATTTTGGCGGCCTCCAAATAATTTACTATGTAGGAAAAACCCTGTAGGTGGTCCAGCAGTGTGTCTCCCCCGAAGTTGAAATAAAGCATAGTATGACTATGATTGCAACTCTTGCTGTGAACATTATCATGTGTGCAAACCGTTATGAAAAATACAACAGCCTAATAATGGTTTAAAAGCTTCAAATCAATGCATAGTTTAAACAAACACCATGTAATAATATTTGACATACAGAAGGGCAGGATGCTTGTTTGAAGGCTTGTATTGATGGCTGTCAGTGACGGCTGTCAGTGACAGCTCTATTGAAATAAAACAATTCTAACAAATTTTAGGCTATGCAATACTGAAACTATAACAGTAACATTCCTGTAAACTATTAAAACCAAAAGAAAAAGTTGTAAAATGGCTATAGGCTACATCAATTTTATATCAGATGACATAGGTCACGTAGGGAGTATATAGCAAAAAAAAACCGACCATAAGAATATTTCAGGACGTTCACGGGGTGAAGTTGACAAGCTTGTTCACATGTGCACGATTTTAGGCTGCTTTCTGATTTATAAATGGGTCATGCGTAGCAAGATTTAATTGTGTATGGACATTTTATAAATTGTTTGTAGGAACATTTTAGGAAACGATCGTACGCTCACATTTAGGATGAATTCCAAGATAACAGGCATCCAAAGAAAGCATGCAAACCAGTCCTCCCCTGCCTCCCTAAGCCTGAGAACTGGGCTTTTTATTGAGCCCAATGATTAGGTAATGAGCACCAGGGGGCAGCACCAGCCCTACTTACAGGTATCACCGCTGCGGCCATACCTGTAAGTAGGGCTGGTGCTGCCCCCTGGTGGACAGCACCCCAACTCCCTTCCTGGCACCACATGATTTACACCTTTTTTTGTGTGCACTAATTCTAAGTCGTTCTGGATAAGAGTGTCAGCTAAATGCCTAAAATATAAAAGTAAAATTGCTAATACTTTTTGAATCAAGTTTTATGTTGACAACAATTGAACTGTTTTATAAGCAGATTTTTTTTGTTTTGGTTGGTATAACTGATTGGTATAATGTCATAAAAAGATTTTCAAATACTACCCATTAATTATTTGTGCATTTCAGCACAAACATTTGTTTGGGAATCCCTGGAATTCCCACAATAGCTGTCAACATTCCCGGGATTCCTGGATGTTAAAATATCGAGAAAATCTCCAACCCTAGTTTGGACTACATAATTCTAAATAAGAATCCTGAAATGTGTTACGTCATGAATGTTAACTGTTGACATCTTCCTGTTTTGTCAGAAATGGGCAGAGTTTGTAAGGACAGTAGACCCCGATATCATCACTGGCTACAACATCCAGAATTTTGACCTTCCCTACCTGCTGAACAGAGCAGCTACGCTAAAGGTAGGTGCCCATGTTGTATCTTGTGGGGTCTTCACTGCTCTGTAATACCCCTTTCACACACAAAACCCATGACTGTGTTGCTGTTGTACACAACTGGATCTTACACTCTGCCCTTCCAGGTGAATTTGTTCCCCTACCTAGGCCGAGTGCGGGGTATCAAGTCAGTGATACGGGATTCCAGCTTCCAGAGCAAGCAGATGGGTAGGAGGGAGAACAAGGCGGTTAACATGGAGGGCAGGGTTCAGTTCGACCTTCTACAGGTAGGCGCATGTATTGGCATCGCTCACTGTATTCACGGATGGCACAGAGAATGGCATGAGGTCAATCAGATAATGCAAGTGCCAGTTAAATGTCATGATTGCAGCCACCGTTTTATTTGATCGATCAATCAAGCAATCGATTTTTATTGTCTCCCAAGGGTCAATTTTGTTGCAGCCAAGCTAAAACAGACAAGAATATACATGATGCAACATTAGACCTAAGAAGGAATAAAATGATTCATAATGCAGTACTATAAGATGCTGTACAGTTACTACAATGTCAATATAATATGATCATGGCATTGTGTAAAAGATGTACAATGGTCCTGTAGTAAACTAAGAAACCTCTGATTCATCTGCAACTAATTGATTTCTGGTGCTTGGCCATGGATCTAACAGCCATTCAATGATCCAGTTGTTGAAGTTGATACATCGAATAACAATAAGAACAAAGACAGACGTGCAGGAGAGACTCAATTTCTGGCACAAGTGCAATGCCGTCGTACGCCGTTGCCCAAAAGATTTCTTGTCTCTCCTGGCCTGCCTCTCCGTCAGGTGCTTCTGAGGGACTACAAGCTGCGCTCCTACACCCTGAATGCTGTGAGCTTCCACTTCCTGCAGGAGCAGAAGGAGGATGTGCAGCACTCCATCATCACTGACCTACAGGTAATTTTGCTCTCTCACTCCCTCGCTTGCATGATATGGTGAATATTACTAGCATTTATGTTAGCTAGCATAATGAAAAAGCAGTGTAGAAGAATAAATGCACATTTGAATGTGTGAACTGAGGCACACACCCTGTTCTGTAAACCTCCTCTCAGAATGGTAATGAGCAGACCCGGCGGCGCCTTGCGGTGTACTGTCTGAAGGATGCCTACCTCCCCCTGCGGCTTCTGCAGAAGCTCATGTGTGTCATCAACTACATGGAGATGGCCCGCGTTACGGGCGTGCCCCTCTCCTACCTGCTGTCTCGTGGCCAGCAGATCAAGGTGGTCTCCCAGCTGCTCAGACAGGTGAGGCGGCAAAACCAGGTGCGCTAGGGTCTGAGGACCCACACTGTGGCGTCCTGTCAAAGTAATTCTGTTAAATGTTTTTTTTTTTTTCATTTTACCTTCAGAAAACAGTGTAAAACAACCAAATGGTCAAACAAATTCTATAATTGTTTTACTATTAAGAAAAAAAAGTACCGAGCTTTTATTCATTCAGTAGTGGGATGATCTTATGTGGTACCTTGAATGGTGAGTTTATTCTTTTCCAAATTGCTCTTTTGACTGGCCAGAGACAGAATTTAGATGATTTGCAGTGCGTTTTAATTAACACGTGTATGGTGACATAATTTAAATATGCCCGTCTTGGGATGTGAATGACAGTGTTTCCCCTAGATTTTTTTTCAGGCCGGGTGGTAGGCCCCTCGAAACTACCAGTGTTGTTGCGCGTACATGGTGTCATCAAAACGCGCGTGCGGGGCCGAGGCAGTATCATCGCGCAGGTCGGGGGTACGGACAGTCGTCGCACACATGGGGAGGGTGTTGGTAACAAAGTGGTGCATTTCTCCATTCTGAGCTAAAATAACATTTGCTCACAAAGGCTTATGGTAAATAAATATTATTTATAAACTTAAAACAGAACTTATATACAATAAACCCCCCTTAGCTTCACAAATGATATTCAGAACTATACAACTTAAACCCAGGACAAGGAGTTTGTTTCTACCGGTTTTTAAGGACTGTTTCTGGATCAGCTATCTTTTCAGCACTGTAGAGCTGCTTTTGAGACTCCTCCATAGTGCTGATCCATAATCAGTCCTGAAAAACAGGTAGAATCAAACTCCTGCCTCTGCAGTATCAGTGGCGGATACAGAAAGTGGCTGATCGGTAAGCCTGGAAAAATCTGGGTAGGCCTGAGTGAAGCTCATCACCGCACGCTTTCTTCAACAGGCTTAGATATTTACAATACAATGTGGGGACCCCAACAATTGATTTGATTTTTATTTTGCACAATGATAACACAAAAAAGCAAAGAGATAAAGAAAATAACAACAAAGAGAGGTGCAAGGTAGGCAAGAAACCCAAAAGGGCTTATACGAGGCCTCTACCTATATTATACAGAATTCACAAAATTAATTTAAAAACAAGTAACTATAAACTGGAAAAAAATTATAAATTAAAAATTAAATAACGTATAATAATATTAATAATAATAATAATAATAATAATAATAATAATAATAATAAAAAAGAAAGAACGAGAAGTGTGTGTGTATCTCTAAAGACACACACTATGAAGCAAATGACAATGAAAGATGAAAGTTTGTATCCAAATCTGTATTCAGTCAGGCAGCACTTAATTTTAGCAACAAATGTAACAGAATTGTTTCAACAAAAGTAATAGAAACAGAAGCAGCGCTTCCACTTCTGAAAATAGGAGTTTGATTTTGGTCACGCAGAAAAATGAATTCTGTTGCTTATTTGAAAAATGAAAATGAAATAATCTCTGCAGTTGTAGCATAGATGATTAGGAAACGTCAAGGAAAGAGTTGATCGTGGCATTTACACTGCTGTAATAATTCTAATTTTAAAATCACAACACCAATTGGCATCGGCGATGGCGCTTCTAGTGTTAACAATAATACAGCCACGACTGTCACCAAAATACATCACCAGAGATCACATATCTATGAGCCAGCCAGATGAATAGCTAGCTAGCTACAGAACAGGTGCGATAATAACAAATATTGCATAACCCTCATTAGTGCACTGACAACCACAAATTAAATAACCAAATAGCCTAGAGTTTGTCACAACTCTGCCTCGCTCACAGAGGCTGCAGTCATCCATGCCACGGCGGGCCCAGAGAAACATCACAAATTAAACAACCAATATACAATAACTTACAGTTTGTCACAGAACTCCCTGCCTCGCTCACAGAGGCTGCAATCATAACCATGCCACAGCGGGCCCCAGAGTAAATTTTAAAAAAATTAACCCGTATAGGACTACCTTAAGGTCCCTTCAGGAGTGGAGGGGGCTGTGGAGCCTGCATGTCCACGTTAGCATGCAGGCTAGCATGACACTCACGGGATGTCGTTGCTGTGGCCGTTTCTCCTTCTTTGCCAGGGCCCGCAAACGTCTCACGACGATCCTGCGAGTGCGATTCCTCTTCGTTGGACAAGTCCTGGTCCAAACTTTTTTCATCTTCCACTTCCAGATGTGGTTTTTTAAGAAAATGGGTCAATGATAGCTGTTTAGCCATAGTTGGCTCATACTAGGCTGCTACTGTACATGAAACTCAGACAGAATTGGCGCGCGAGTTCGTAATGTAGCCTAAACAAACAAGAGAACTTCTGCTATGAAAGTGCGGTGTCATCACATAGTAACGAACATAGCAACGGGCCGATGGAGACAATCACATCCAGCGTTTTCTCCAGTTGGTTTCTGTGGCATCTCCACACTTTTTAGAGATTATTAATACATAACGATTCCCCAAGACAAAACAATTCACATTTAAGGTAATTATGAATCTGAATGGGTGGGCAAGCTGTCAATCTGGACGGGCCTGGGCCCACCCAGGCCCACCCATAGATCCGCGACTGTGCAGTATTAGCTTTTACTCTACACTAAAATGTAAGAGTTCTGGTCAGATAGCGAAACGGATGAAAGTGCGCCATTTTGCGTAGAGGCGGAAACTATAATTACACCCTGCCATTGAAAATTTGAATTAGGCCTAACGGGAAACTGAAGCTGTTTTGGCAAGGGTTTTTCCAGATGCTATTTTGATCATTCCAGCATTCTGCGGTAAGGGAAATATTGCAGCTACATAAAAAAAAATTAAAAAAGATTATATTAAAAAAAAAAAGAATAATAGCGAAACGGATGAAAGTGTGCCATTTTGCGTAGAGGCGGAAACTATAATTACACCCTGCCATTGAAAATTTGAATTAGGCCTAACGGGAAACTGAAGCTGTTTTGGCAAGGGTTTTTCCAGATGCTATTTTGATCATTCCAGCATTCTGCGGTAAGGGAAATATTGCAGCTACATAAAAAAAAATTTAAAAAGATTATATAAAAAAAAAAAAGAATAATATCATTTTTTTATTATTATTTATTTTCCCTCTTGTCCAAGCCGGGTGGCACGTGAGTTTGGCCGGGCGACTGATAATGATATTTATTTCCTCATCATTTGCAAATTTAGTAGAACTTTGTCTGAAGCCTTTTGGTTACACTAGGTATAAGCTTGGGGAATATGAGAGAAGCCAGCTCTAGAATGTCATGGCAATGGACAGGGCAACCGATGAGTCTTAGTCTCGTATGATGACTTGCATTGTGACTGCAGGCAATGAAGCAGGGACTGGTAATGCCTGTGGTGAAGACAGAGGGAGGGGAAGACTACACTGGAGCCACAGTGATCGAGCCAGAGAAAGGGTCAGTTCTGCTGCCTCTTTGGTGCTGCATGTCTGAAAAAAAATCTACTTTCACTCTCTGTCAGCACTGCTTATACTCTACATATGTGTGCCCAGGTACTACAGCATACCCATTGCCACCCTGGACTTCTCCTCACTGTACCCCTCCATTATGATGGCCCACAACCTCTGCTATACAACTCTACTCCAGAAGGGGGCAGCAGAGAGACTGTGGTGAGAAATGCTTGTGGATGACCCCTTCCAGTTTGTTCAGTGTTGTAATACCCTGTAATCAAAATGAATCCTTCTTGTGGTCTAACATGCATGCTACACAAGTGAGTGCTTACAAAGGGAAGTGCAGTGACTGAGGGTGTGGTGCGCATGCTTGTCATCTGCACTCAGACATTTGTGTACAATTACCTTTGAGACGTTGTACTTAGATGTTGCAACGAGATAGTTGGCAAACCAGCTTTTGAAAACATGCTGATCACATAAATCAGGGTTCGTACAAATCCTTGAAAGTCTTGAAAATGCTTGATTCTGAGAGCTCCGTTTTCAAGGTGAGAAATATGCTTGAATTTTGAATAAACTACTTGAAAATGTTTAAGTTTTCCATAACTCGTAGTCAAAGTATTTTTTGTGAGGAAACAAAAAATAGTTCATATTTGTTCATTCAAATTTGGCAAGAAACAGTATTCCTTGTTGTGAGTGAGGATATCTGTGACGTCTTCTCTCCGATTGTGCGCACTGTATTACCACCAGTTCGGGGCTAACGTCCGCGACACGCTCCCCATCATGACCGGCTGCCGGTTCAATGTAAATTGCTTTCAAAATTAATGTTACAGGCTGTGGCTACCTCGCTGGGCCGGCCTCACGCAAGGCTTACTGCAAGTTTTGCAGGAAAGACATTGACATATACACGGGGGAATCAGCACTGATAAGCCATGCTAAAGGTAATCGGAGCAAACATGGTTTTCGTCAAAACTGTCCAAAGTTACCGTTTCTGCTGCAGTAAAGCAAAAAAAGAGACTGTAATTTTAAAGCCACACAAGAATAATAGCTGGGAATGGATACATGCGTTGCTAATGATACAGTGATGCAGTGGTGATTTATAATTTACAAATGTATTGATTTAAAGCATGAAAACACATTCATTTTAGGCATAGGCTATGCTGGTGCTCTTATCCAGAGTGTTTTTCATCCAGTGGCAAAGTGCTAAAACTCACGTATATGTTTATGTTGATACTGTGTATGTTTGACGTGGATATAGTTTGGTTATTTAGGGTTTGTTTTTTTGTGTGCTAATTTGTCGGCGTCCAGATAGTTGTGTGACAAGAAGAGAGAGAGCTAGCCAGCTAATAAAAAATGCATTTGTGTGCGGGCACAACTGCACTAATCGATCTAGCTTAGGGAGGTCTAAGAAAAATAGCAGGAAATGTTTACAAAAATATAATTTCAAAGTGGCAACTGATAGGGTATCTTACCTTGCTGTTGTTTTAAATAATAGGCCTATTCAGGTAACGTAGTTAACTTACAGACGATGTATAAAGCTAAGCTGTAATCATACTGTTGTTAATTATATTGCTAACTAAGTAGCAAAATTCAATGTGTTTGAATCCACATTTTTAAGCCTCTAGCTTAGGGATAGAACACCTGTTATTCTATAGGTAAGGTCTGTAAGAATAATAACAGAAAATGTTCACGATATTGTAATATACCAAATCTCAACCTATGTCAATGTAGTGACGTGCCAGAGGTGCGTTCACTACAATATTATTTTAAAGTGATAGTGAACATGCTAGCTTACATTGCTGTGGTTTAGCTGG
This sequence comes from Synaphobranchus kaupii, assembly GCA_029718625.1. NCBI lineage: Eukaryota > Metazoa > Chordata > Actinopteri > Anguilliformes > Synaphobranchidae > Synaphobranchus > Synaphobranchus kaupii. Next base: position 44,903,524 of record CM056379.1, on the reverse strand, counting down.
CAAGCTAAGGTAATATGCTGCAGTTAATATAGTTTGCTAGCTAAAACACTTAGCTACAGCTTAGCTTTATACTTAGCTATGTACTATTTTTAATTCTATAGCTAGTTAGTAAGCAAGCTTCAACATGGTTTGAACAAGAAATGTTGCCAGATACCGATTCCAAATTTTAATCAAATGTCCTCAGGTTCAGGTTGGCTAATAGTTTACCCATCATACACAACACAGAGACATGCTGCTGTCAGCACAGCTCCAGAAACACACACACAGCTCACACAAAGCTGTATTTTTCAAGGAAAATAATTTCAAGCAGGACCATTTTGATCTCTCTCTCTCTCTCTCTCTCACACACAAACACACACAAAACATACACACACACACACACAAAACATACACACACACACACACACACACACACACACACACACACACACACACACAGTATGATAGTTTTGCAAGTAAAGATGCAAATGGAATCAAAGTTGTTGTCTTTTGGTATTGAATTCATATTCACTAAGACCAAGTGACAGGCATTGCCAAGTCAACATGCTCTCAAAAAAAAAATTTATAATAATAATGAAATAAAATACTGTAGCACATTGATGTCAAAAAAATATATATCTCGTAATTGGACAATGTTGAATTTCAATGCTGATATGCTTGAAAATTCAAATGAAGTGCTGGAAAAGTTGAATTTTACTTTAGAAAACCTGTATGAACCCTGATAAATGGTCTCCATTGTCAAATTATATTTGAGCACAGGGCAAGTATAATTTAATGTATTAAAAGTATGCAATGGCTGTGGTCCAAACCGTTAAATATTCTGCCCTCTGTACTTCCACTCGCCACTTCCACTTTCCCTTTAGAAAACACTGCAGACTTTCTGGCCTGTCTGGCGAATTTCCGAGTGCGAATTCTGTCCAATTCTAAAACAATTCCGCTCCCTCCCTTGCTCCTCCCGTCGGTTCAAGTGTCTTCTCGTGTTCTTTTGGTTCTGCGTCACATCCTCCAGAGGGATGTTTGCAAGTGAAGTTTGTGAGGGCAGAACATTTAACAGATTCGACCGCAGCCAATGCACCTGATAATTTGTCATGTAGGTGTGGACACATATACATAGGTGTGGTAACCACTTTTCTTTGGGCTTGTGTTCAAAAAACGTGGTAGGGTTAAAGGTGCACTATGCACTATTTTACCTAGAAAATATTATAAAAGAGGTGGGTACGCGGGGTTTTAGAGGTGACTTCCTTCATTGTAAACACGGGACCACAGCAAGGCTAAAAATCCTGCATAGTGCACCTTTAAAACTGATGCTTTTTTAGTTGTTATATCTGCACAGAACAGTAAGTATAAAAAGAAAAAAAAGTCTATACTCTTGGCTGTAATTCACAAGAAATGATCACTGAGTAGCAGTTCAGTGAGGAAGCAGCAGAGTTTTGCCCTGTAAGGTAATCGTAGAGCTGACAGGTTCTTTCTAACTTTAGTTAATGCAGACATTTGCCAATACTCTGCATTCATCCTCTTCAACAATGCCAGTAACAGAGAAGACATGACCAAGCTTACTGAAATTCAGGAGGAGGACATAAAACGGTTGACTTTTATACAGCAAAGTAAGATCTCTGGGATTTATACTGTGAGAACTGCATATCTAATATCTATGTGAACCCAAAGTAGATTAAGCGATATTGCTGAACATGTAAAGCATCGAAACGTAACAGAAATGGCAGGGTAGTTCGGGTTTTCCGCCCTATTGACTGAATTTTTTATTTTTTTATTTTATTTTTTTAGTCCAAACTGAGTGAAAATGATCCTGAGCCTCGAGTTTCTTTATCCCCGTTTAATTTTAGAATACAACTTGCCAATTGCCTTGTCAACTCAGTTCCCTCAGGAAAGCTGCCTTTCCTGACGACAAAAAAACTGCACAGAAACATTAGAATAAATTACTCTATAGTGGCCAACAGAACAAAATCCATCCGCACATGCGTCGGACCTCAAGTGTGTGAGACTCGAGCATTGAGGACCAGTGCCACACATTTCAGTGAGATTGAAAAGCTTAAATTGGTATATTGTCATGAAAATGTCTTTTTTTTTTTTTTTTTTACTTGAAACTCGTTCTGCACAAGAAAGATAAGTTCCTTACTTGAGTGCTACAGGACCTGTGATGGTAGAAGAGAAACGTGATGTAGCTCATGGGTTCCCTCTGGGGAACAGTGTTGTTGGATGTGTACACACCATTGATGCCACTGTGGACCATCTCCCTCAGCCTCTCTGCAGAGGATTTCATCAAGACGCCCACTGGGGACTATTTTGTGAAGAGCTCAGTGAGGAAGGGGCTGCTGCCAGAGATCCTGGAGAACCTGCTATCTGCAAGGAAGAGGTGAGGGCCACACTCGGAGACAATAAGCTTTACAGCACTTCCCACGTCCCTAACTGCAACAGTGCAAGCTGGTCCTGTTGGGAGGTGAAAAGATGTACAACTGTACGTCTCTGAAGGAAAATCTCCAAATGGAGCTCTTTGGAAGGGAAATGTCTGAAACGTTAGAAAAAATCAGTAGAAAAATAATTGATGAATAGAGTCGAAGGCTAGTGTGGTTTTATTTTCAAATTTATTTGGTTGTAATGATGTATGGGACTCATGGCCATGGGGGAAAAACACTACAAAATCCAACAGTCTGGTGCTGATGGTGCTGTATGTTTACGGGTGCAGGTGAAGGCCGGGAAAAAATAAGGGGGCACAGTATTTACAGTGATGAACAAAAATAAATGAAGAAGGAAGAAGAAAAACAAATGACTAAACGCAACAACAACAAACAAACAAATAAAAATTTAAAAAACCTGATATTTACAAGAAAGGAAAAGAAAAAAAACACACTTTGACTAAGTGCACTTGTGTGGGCAAGACTAAGTGATAATGTTAAGCTAGCCAACAGTCTAGCCTTCAGCAGCTATAGATCTCATCCTCCCCTGAAGCTAGCACACACTGCTCTTGTACAGGGTAGGTCACCTGCTAGCTATTCATGGGATATGCAGTACTCGCTAAATTTGTAGGGGTATCAAGCATTCTACTGCCATAGAATGAAAACAAAATATAAACAAATGTAATTATAAGTTAACAAACCAAAAAATATCTTGCACAAATAAACTCAAAAGAAAATGGATGAAAAATGACAGTAACACAAAATAAAGAACATTTCATATTACAAACATAATTTTCCCCTCCAAAATTATACGCAAGGTTGGAACGGCAAACGCAGGACTGGGTGCGCCCCTATGGCCGTCGATAATGCTGCTGAAAAATGCCGATACGGGAAGTAGGTGAAAATGCTTGCGTTTATTTTACCGTTAAGAAATGGAACTGATAGAAATGTACACTATGAGACATAACCAATACATTAACTTTTATCTTAGTTGTATGACGGATGGAAATGAATTGCAATGATTTAAATGAGAACTGGAATTATGAATGAAAGTGAGAAACAAGCAAATAACTGATATGTATGGAACGGGGAAGAAAGGTGCGCATGTGATGGTGATGCCATTTAGCCACATCACATTGGTGAAGAGCTGAACTTTCCTCTGTGGGGGGGTGCCCATTTGTAGTCTCGCCTAGGGTACCAAATGACTGAGGACCGTGTTCAGAATTCATAAAAAAGGCAGCTACTCTGCTGCAAATTAGAAATCTCATGTTAAGTCCAAGTGATAATGACTTGCATTATACATGTAAATATGAGGATGTACAGTCAAGCCGGAAAGTCTGCACACCCCTTTGACCTTCTCCACGTTTTATTACGTTACAGACATATTCTACAATAGATTGAGTTCATTTTTTGTCTCAAAATTCTACACAAAATAGCCCATAATGACAAAGTGAAAACGGGTTTTTAGACATTTGTGCTAATTTATTAAAAATCAAAATGTAAAATATCATATGTACACAAGTGTGCACACCCTTTGATATGACACCCAAAAGTGAGCTGAGGTGCATTTTGTTTCCACTGATACTGCTTGAGACGTTTCTAAAACTTAATTGGAGTCCATCTGTGATAAATTCAATTGATTGGACATGATTGGGGATTGCCAACACCTGCCTATATAAGGTCCCACAGTTGACAGTGCATGTCAGAGCAAACTCCAAGCCATGGGGTCAAAGGAATTATCTGCAGACCTCAGATACAGGATTGTGTCAAGGCATAGATCTGGAGAAGGGTACGGAAAAATCTCTGCAGCTTTACAGGTCCCAAAGAGCACAGTGGCCACCATCGTTCGTAAATGGAAGAAGTTTGGAACCACCAAGAATCTTCCTAGACCTGGCCGCCCGGCCAAACTGAGCAATCGGGGAAGACGGGCCTTGGCCAGGGAGGTGAGCAGGAACCCGAGGGTCACTCTGACAGAGCTCCAGCGTATCCTTGTGAAGATGGGAGAACCTTTCAGAAGATCAACCATCCAGGCAGCACTCCACCAATCAGGCCTTTATGGTAGAGTGGCCAGACGGCAGCCCCTCCTTAGTAAAAGGCACATCACAGCCCGCTTGGAGTTTGCCAAAAGGCACCTAGAGGACTTTCAAACCATAAGAATCAAGATTCTCTGGTCTGATGAAACCAAAATTTAACTTTTTGGCCTGAATACCAAGCATCACGTCTGGAGGAAACCAGGCACCGCTCATCACCTGGCTAATACCATCCCTACAGTGAAGCATGGCGGTGGCAGCATCATGATGTGGGGATGTTTTTCAGCAGCGGGAACGGGGCGACTAGTCCTGATAGAGGGAAAGATGAATGCAGCTAAGTACACCGAGATCCTTGAAGAAAACCTGCTCCAGAGCGCTCTGGACCTCAGACTGGGGCGAAGGTTTATCTTCCAACATGACAACGACCCGAAGCACACAGCCAAAAGAACAAAGGAGTGGCTTCGGAGAAAGTCTGTGCATGTCCTTGAGTGGCCCAGCCAGAGCCCAGACCTGAATCCAATTGAACATCTGTGGAAAGAGCTGAAAATGGCTGTGTACCGACGCTCCCCATCCAATCTGACGGAGCTTGCAAGGATATGCCAAGAGGAATGGGCAAAAATGTCCAGAAACAAGTGTGCCAAGCTCGTAGCTTCTTTCCCAAGACGCCTTGAAGCTGTAATCGCTGCCAAAGGTGCAGCAGCCAAGTATTAGGCTAAGGGTGTGTACAGATATGTAACTCCTAAATAACCTATTTTTGTCCGTAAAATAAAATTGCATATTTTCTAAAAACCTGTTTTCACTTCGTCATTATTGACTATTGTGTGTAGATGTTTGAGGAAAAAATTTACTCAATCTATTGTAGTATAAGTCTGTAACGTAATAAAACGTGGAGAAGGTGAAAGGGGTGTGCAGACTTTCCGGCTTGACTGTAAATACAATAAATGTGTTCAGTCTTCAAGCATTAACTCATTCAGTGGCACAAGCGACATAAGTCGACAGCAATACAAACAGTCAAAATGCCGAGGGCGACTAATGACTTGACGTTGCTGCTCTAATAGTGAACGGAACCAGCAGGTGTGCCATCTATTCTCATTAACAAATAATTCTGTTCAATAGGTAAAATAATGTGTTTTATTTGATCCTGTCAATGTGCAAACATCTATCTAAAAATTTAGAATGTCAGCAGCCATATTGGCTAGGCACTGCTGAGGCTTAGTGTTCCAGAACACTCTGGCATTGAATGAGTTAAAGACGTAGCAAGCTCAGGAGAAGTTGAGTCACAAATGACATGAGAAAAGTCTCGGTTGGACTAAGACAAGGTAGACCATCTGTGGGAGCATGAAGCATCTTTAGACTGCATTTTAGAATTCAAGGAAATAAATATTAGAATTTTTCTACTTTGTTTTCTACTTTGTTTATGATGAGCTATGGTTTCATACAAATCTGCAGTTTGTTTTATGGTTCTAGGTCGGCGTAATGTAACTTTCATTTAGTGCTTTGATACAGTCATTTATATTGTGAATTATGATGATTTATGCATAACATCTGTGTAGCCTCATCTGTGTAGCCTTACCACAGTATTGTCACATGTTTTCTCTTAATTCATGTATTTATTTGAACTCATTAAAAGAGGAAGTCTTGACCGTAGAGCTTAGTCACGCTTCATGGGAAAAGAGAAGTGTGTTGTATGTAGTGCCTCTTTATATTTTATATTTCCAGTTTTCTTGTCTTCTTTTTTCCATCCCTATATTTGTTGCTTATACGTCTGTGTTATCCTTCTACAGGGCCAAAGCAGAATTAAAAAGGGAAAATGACCCTTTTAAGAAACAGGTTTTGGATGGGAGGCAGTTGGCCCTGAAGATTAGCGCTAACTCTGTGTATGGCTTCACTGGGGCACAGGTTGGCAAGCTGCCCTGTCTGGAGATCTCGCAGGTAAAATGCAGAACACCCTTCCCGGAGTTTCCGCTTGCATAAGGGTTGTCGGTGTAAATTGTGTGATGGAGTCCAGAACTATAAGCCAAAGATGTCAAGTGTTTCCTGTGTAATTTGTAATATTCTGTTTTCTGCTGTCTCCTAAGAGCGTGACAGGTTTTGGCAGACAGATGATCGAAAAAACCAAAACGCTTGTGGAATCCAAATATATCATTAGTAATGGATACCCAGCTAACTCCAAGGTGAGGTACAGTTGCTTTGGATGCCTGTGTTCCCGTCCTCTTTGTCCCAGTAATCTTAGCCTAATTTGTATTGTCTGATCCAAGGAGCCATGATGCACAAACTTGAGCATCTCCTCCCTCTGTCAGGTGATCTATGGGGACACAGACTCTGTGATGGTGAAGCTCGGCGTCTCCACAGTGAAAGAGGCAATGGAGTTGGGGAGGGAGGCAGCTGAATGGGTCTCCAGTCACTTTACCCCACCCATCAAACTAGAGTTTGAGAAGGTTTGTGTCTGATTAATATGCGCTTTAGCTGGAGAATTTAAAGGGCTGGGAAACTGGATTCAAATTGTGGTTACATTCCCCAGAAATGACAAATGATTCTCTCAATATTTCTGTCAAGTTTCTAACCCAATTATAACAAGTAACTTGTAATAAACACGATTAGATTATCCTAACCTATTCAGCAGATGACGGCAGGGTGGACCTGTATCTTGCACTCATTAATATTCATGCCCATAAGTCGTATGTAAGCAATTCCTCGTTGCTAGGTTAGTGCAGGTTGCTGCTGACCCTTACAAAAATGTCAAAGTGGAAACATCGGCATTGTAGAATAGAATAACTTTTATTTTCCCGCTAGGAAACTTCAGTTGTAGCCCCAGCAACAACAAAAAAGATATAGACAGTGGGGCTGACCCACAACACACAAATATATCAAACAAAGACATTCAATAATCATTGCATTAATCAAACTAATTGAGTGAATTAAAGTGGAATATAGCCATGATTAAAAATAGCCCCCACTGTCCCGAGATGTCCAGTGTCATTATTAAGCAGTCCAACACACAAACTCCGCCTCCACGACTTTCCTCCATACACGCAGTGTTGCGGTCTTTGTACACTGTCGAAACGGAGCACCGAACTGCGTCAGCCTTCCCAGTCGTTGCCTCACTCCTCCCCCGCATTATCTTCTCCTTTCTCTTCCCGGGTGGCCTTTTGAAGATTGCCTGCAGTCCTAGATCAGTCCTGAGTCCCAACATCTTCAACTCCGGTGAAGAACGATGGTAAACCTTGTAGCTGCAGATCCGACGGACATTCCCGAGCATATGTTGTGAATGCGTCTCCATGGTGATGACCACAAACAAAATTATCCCGAATATACAATTCGTCAATATTATCTAAACGAGCAGCATGAGTGCCCTGAACAATCTCCAGCCCGCTTCCCCGTCCCACAACAGGCACACAGCGCATGAAAAAAACAAAAGACAAAAGCCAGACACAACAAAATACATTCAAATTAACAAACACGAACACGAGAGACAGCTAGACTACATGTTGCCATTACAGCGTCACGTGACATCACAGCCTTACTCGTATGAACTGGAGGAACCTGACATTGAAGAGCCAGATTACGATGTGCTGAATCCACGCTCTGGCCAACAGGTTTCAGAATGGCGAGTTTATCCTTTTATGCATTGGTCAGGTGCTATGAACTAGCTAACGCAGGTCGGTCTACATGCAAGTTAGAACTGCTGCCAGTGCATTAGCATTTTACAGTAATGCCTGTAATGTAATGTGTGGCATTTGTGGCCTATTTTATAATATGGGAGGTATTGCCAAATTCAACTTACCCTGCTCATTATAGTTTTTCAAAAATGAGGGAGGGTCGAGGTTCATGTCAATTTGATGTATACCTCTACCAAATTTGCATCTTTCACTACTGATATTTCTGTTCAGAGATTGTTTTGGCCAGTCACAAAGAGAGGCTTAATCAGTTACATTTCATCTGCTAATTGATGTTAAAGTTGTTTTTCGGTGGAATTCCCTTTTAAGTATTACAAGTAGGAAGGATTTCACTGGTCTTTGGGCCTTATTGATGTAAATTGGATCCCAGCCAATTGTGCCTGAAAACCTGGCGCTTTAGCCAAGGGGGAACGCAAGCCAATCTCGGCACTTGAGTTTTTTATTTTTTTATTTTTTGGCAAGACTTTCAAATATTTAAATATTTTGGCCATTTGTGAATGCAAAAAATATTAAAATGACACATCTGCAAATAATTCAGATTTCAGTTTCACAGACCAATAAATAAGGTGTTTTTCATATTGTAGAAGGAAGCAGTTTGGCTCTGTATTGCATATATTAACAGTATTCGTTCAATAGGAGTCCATTCATGCTAACTCCCTTGATCCCTTCTGGGTTTTAAAAAATTATTTTTCTATCCATCTTTCAGGTTTATTACCCATATCTACTGATCAACAAGAAGCGATATGCTGGCTTGTATTTCTCCTCCAGTGCTGACACTCATGACAAGATGGACTGCAAAGGCATTGAGACTGTTCGCAGAGACAACTGCCCCCTAGTGGCCAATCTCATCAACACCTGTCTTCAGAAAATTTTGATTGACAGGTACACAACAGTGCATTGTGATTAAATCTCTACACTGCTCAACCTAGTATGACTTTGCTTTGTAGGCAGTAGCCTTTAGTGTTGGGATATCAATGGCCCCACCCTCTTTCAGAGACCCCCAGGGAGCAGTGGAACATGCCAAAGAGGTGATCTCAGACCTGTTGTGTAACCGAATCGACATCTCCCAGCTGGTTATCACCAAGGAGCTGACCAGGTCTGCCCAGGAATATGCTGGGAAGCAGGCCCATGTGGAGCTGGCTGAGAGGTGAGCCGGAACAGTGTAGTGGCATGGTCCAGCCCAGATTAATTGCTGTAAGCTCAATGCTGCAGCCTTTTGAGTATGCAACAGCTAAGCTCCCTCTTTTTTTCCCCTTTCTCTGCAGAATGAGAAAGAGGGATGCAGGCAGTGCCCCCAATATGGGAGACCGAGTGCCTTATGTCATCATCAAAGCAGCCAAGGGTGTGGCAGCTTATATGAAATCTGAGGTTTGTATTGAATTGTGCTTACTTTGCTTTTCTCAACATTCATCTGCATTGATAATATATTTACAGAACACCAGTAAATAGAAGTTAGAGTTAAAGAAACACTTTATTTTTCATTAATTCTTCATTCAATTTGCCTCATAAATGGCATAGCAGCTACCTGTAACGACATTTCAATTCCAGAAAAGTGTTCCATACATTAACTGGCAAGCTCGTCATGTCTCCCAAGAATTTGAACTGGAAAAGCGTTGCTCTATAACATCGTACAACATTGGGTAGGGTTTGTTTCTCTTGGCCTACATTTCATATCGTATATTGAACCATATTCTATTTTGTGTGTTCTCGTCTTTTAGGACCCAATCTATGTGCTGGAGAACAATATCCCCATAGACACACAGTACTACCTGGAGCAGCAGCTCTCCAAGCCGCTGTTGAGAATCTTTGAGCCCATCCTGGGGGAGAGCAAGGCTGAGAGTGTGCTGCTGAGTGAGTATCCATGGCTGTACATGCACACGCACTGTTCATGCATGTACATTACGTCTCCCTGCTTACCTATAACTAGGTTTAGTGCAGAGCGGATATCCGGTCAAAACCCCTTGTTACTCTGAATTCTGTATTCAGGGTGTAGGATTTTTACCTGCTCTGTACATTACACAAATGAATGGGGGAAAAGAGGTTGTTTCCAGTACGCACTCCAGGAGCCCGACTCCTTTCTTCTTGTTTGTCAGAGGGAGACCATACTCGCTGTAAGACTGTACTGACCTCCAGGGTGGGTGGTCTCATGGCCTTCGCCCAAAAGAGAAGCACCTGCATTGGCTGTAAGGCGGTGCTCAAAACTGATGGTGAGTAGAGCTGTGTGCAAATGTGTCCTAGTGGGTGCTCTTGCCACCTCATGTGGTTTGTTTTATTTGATCAGTGGTTGGGTACAAAATATCTACATACTCTAATCCACAAAGATGAGCACTGACCATTAATCGGTCCTAAGCAAGTAAGTACCCAGGTTAATATTGTTGACTGAAACTAAAAAAAGGTGTGCTTGTCGTCAGATGGTAATACTACAAGGCCGGTTCCACGGCGACCCCTGTTGGCGAACTAGCAAGGACGTTAACCACCCCCATTGTGACTAGCGTTAAATTGTAAACTGGGAGAAATCATTTGTCCTCTTTTGGGATACTCTGAGTATAATGCGTTGGTTGACAAATCCAAATGCACAGTTGTTTTATGCAGTGTGGTACGTGGCATGCAAATCAAAGGGAAAACGATAAAATGACAAACTAAAAGAAAAACTAGATGTAAAAATAAATATAAAATAAAGCTGGAACACAATTCGGGTGAGGGGGGCAAAACTAACAAACACTCTGAAAACTAACTTAACTAAAACTCAATTATAAAAAGTAATGGAAACTTAAATAGAAATACAAACTAAATTAAAAACCTAAACCACCAATATTTACATTTAACACCAATATACACAGTACATTTATCTCAACCTCAGAGGCTCTCTTTTCAGTGTCTGGAAAGGGAAGTTGCAGTTTGAGAGGTTCTGCAAAGAAAATCTAGCAAAAGCTTCCCCAGTAACCCCAGTGAAGAAGGTAGTCCTCTAATGGCCCTTTTCCATCGCTATACCATACCGCACCGTTAAACTAGATTACAGCATCTGGATGCATTTCCATCGCCAGCAGAAGCGTACCGTGTATAGTTCTCAGATCTAAATTTTGCTACTCTTCCAGAGGGGTACCCAACAAAGGTACCAGAAACTATGGGGTGGAGCTAGCAGTCCTGTGAATCGTCATATGCCCAGCAAACCAACCTCAATTTTTAAGCGGTGCAGCCGCTTCTATACGTGACGTGTGTCCGTCCGTCCGTCCGTCCATTCGTAGCATGAGATTTAAACCAATCAGGAGTCGCCTAGGCGTCACATGCCCGGAAATACAATAGTAGCTTGAGAAAAGCATGCCCAGCTTCAGACAGCTCTATCTCAAAAATATACATGTCACAGCTTAGATATTCACACCGTAGGAATCCTGGGAACCACATGAACATTTTGATTTCATATATATGTGTACCTTAAAAACTGTAGTCGTCGTCACAAGTTAGAAAATGGGTTTGAAATTGAAATTACCAGCTGCTGCTAGAGTGGAGTTTTGAACATTCCACCATTTGTGTGAATGGGGAGCATGGTTTTCAAACAACACTGAATATTTTACAAACTAAAAATGTCACAGCTTAGATATTTACACCGTAGGAATTCTGGGAACCACATGAACATTTTGATACATACCTTAAAAACTGTAGTCGTCGTCACAAGTTACAAAATTTACCAGTTTTAAATTTCCACTTTCTAGCTATAGATAGATAGATAGATACTTTATTATCCCAATGGATATCCCAAAGCCTGGCAAGACAGGCTTGTCTGAAAATGGAAACTTTAAGAAATGAACTGTCTCATGTTGTTCATATCCCAATGATATTATTATTAAAACCTGGGTCAGAACAAACAACTCAGATCAATAACTGAGAACCTACAGAAGAGACATTTTTCTCCTGCTTTTAACAACGGAGGTTGAATGATTGTTGTACAATCATTAGATTTGGGCAAAATATTACTGTCCATGTGACAATACCAGTGGTACCACCTCTGATATTCGATTGAATCTGGGGGCAAAAAGGTAAATTACAAACAGGCAGGCCCCTCACCACCATTATTTGCATAGACATTTAGCCTTTCAATTGATTATTTATATTAAATGTCGCCGATTGGCATTCAACATAAAATCAAAAGGGTGCTCCTAAATACTTTCCTGTTCTGTTTTTCTTTAGAGGTAATGAAAGGCACCATACTGTAAGAGTTTTAAGATCGCATAGACAGATAATGAACTCAGGACATTTCCTTTGTTGTGTGTGTGTGTGTGTGTGTGTGTGTGTGTGTGTGTGTGTGTGTGTGTGTGTGTGTGTGTGTGTGTGTGTGTGTGTGTGTGTGTGTGTGTGTGTGTGTGTGTGTGTGTGTGTGTGTGTGTGTGTGTGTGTGTGTGTGTGTGTGTGTGTGTGTGTGTGTGTGTGGGGCCAGAAACAGACAGGGAGAGAGAGAAACGGAGAGACGTAGAGAGAGAGAGGGCAACAGACATTAAAGGCAACATCCCTACAAACGCTACCAATTATTAGGGTTACACTTGTTTAACATATCCTAGGAACGCTACAGACCGTTGTCACTAAGAGAATTCATAAAATCTGTCGTGATATCCATGGCTCTCCTTCCGTGACTTCCTAAACAATCATATTGAACTTGATTATATACTTAGGATATGAATATTGCATATGGAAATAAAGTTATAAACACTTACTTTACTTCAATGGCCGTGAATTGACTGTCATGCAACGTACATTGCCTGTAACGTTATACCTGATAATGTAAGTCGCTGCATGTAGGATTACGAACTTTAACTCACAAAAAACCTGGACAGTTTATTTCAGTAAGTAAATAAATAAATAAATTAATAAATGATGTAAGGCTACGTCGCCCACGAACCAAGAGAATGTGCTTGCAAGCCAATAAATTATGGAATTACCTGGGTTTTCCAGGACAGACAGTGGAAAAACAAGGACATTCAATACAAAACCTGGGCGGGTGGCAACCGTAGCTGCCTGCGTGTACCGTTATTTTAAACAGGCTGCCAAATGCGCTTGAGTTGCTTCGTAAATGTAACGTGAACCATTATAAGTTATTACTGTATGACTTATGCTAGCTATACAGTATATTCGGTTAGCTAGCTACAACCCAGTCATATAAAGTTGTAAAGTTTCCAGGGATTAAATTAATGTCAGTGATGATCTGTCATGGGTCTGTAGAAGTGCAGGCTAACTGAGGGAGAGTGGTGAGACGGAAATACAGAGCAATTTCAGGTATCGATACAGCGGTTCTGTGTAACGTTAGTTATTTTTTTAGTATATAACGTTATGGTAGTGTTATGCCATTAGAGAGAATGCGATATATAGTACTGATGCCATATGTCAGACAGTGCTGGCTAGCTCGGTACACTAACGTCAGCTAAGGTAGCTAGCTAAGTGGTTTCACTTTTCATTTTAACTGAACTGAGCTGAAGTTAGCAAGGTAGCTAACTGCAGCTTCGTCCAGACGGCACAGCTACCACAGTTACATCGGCCCTCCGTCTGCAGGAGATGTCGCATCTTCCTCCAAGCTACAAACGGAACGCCTATCCCCCACAGATTGAGCTGTGCTTAGTGTGCTGTCTGAGGTTAACCGTTACAAATTGAGTCCGAGGCTTTCATGGCCTACTTTGTAGTCATGAACCGATATTAAGTGTGGTTTGCATGTGAAATGATATAGAATGCATTTCAAAAATAGAAATGAGCTTCCCACGAAGATTATACAACTGTAAAAGCAATACTTGTAATTTTCTGGCAATTGTTACTTTGCAAGCAAGCTAGCTTCCAAACACAACAAAGATGGCGACCACAATGTTTTTGAGAAATATTGTCGCGATTACTCTATTGGGTGACGTGCATCACGTTCACTTGTCATCCCAATATGGCCAATAAACGTTAGTGTTGGCACTAGGGTTGCAAAGGGAGTACATTTTCCAGGTAACTTTAGGTAATTTTCCAGGGGAAATCACCAGTCAATGTAACAATCTCTTCATTAAGCAAATCTAATAAAACAAAAAGTAAAAAAAAATTTAAAAAACTATAAACAAACAACATGTGCTGAACAGGCCCAGATCCTTCCTGCAGAGAAAGTTTCTGCAGCATATGTGACTGGTAAAAGCGGTCCACAAGTCACACAGGGTCATTTTTCAGTGTTTTATAGTTTATGAAAGTACAGATCCTGAGATTTCAAATGACGTCTCATACACTGCAATATGCGCATATTTGAAGAAGATATGCTTCTTTGAATGTTGGTACAGGTTAAAACAATTTCCTGAGAAAACTGCTCTCAAAGATTTGCCAAGACTCACTCCTGAGGCTTGCAAACTTAATGGGCATGAGAAGTGGCTTGCTAATCCCACCCCAACCACTCCCCCACTAGTGTATCAGACTCTGGATTTCAGAGGTTTGTGTTACTAAACACAGACTGGTATAGAGACTAAAATCACGATGAACACGCTTGCAGATACATTGTTTGGTGTTAAACAAAGACAGACAGATAAGAATATCACAACAAAAATGCTTGCAAATGATACATTGTTTGGACGTGCGACCAGCTAGATAGCTAACAGTTAGCTAACTTGGTTTCTGCTAAACAAAGGATGTGTCCCAATCGGTCTGAAACAACGCCCTTCTATAGGCTACTATTGAGCCTATGCTAGCTGTGAGAAAGTGGATTGTACTTTATCTAAATGTAGTGTACTTTAAATCCGCAAATGATATAGGCCTACTTATTATGCTTAGGTTTTCGCTGATAATAGTATTGAGGATATTTTTCGCATAGCCTACTGTATGTCACTAAACAGTAATTGGGCTACGCTGTAAGCAGTAACATTAGCCTACCATATCAGCTACACAGGAGGACGCAGTAGATTCTGACCGTTTTTATACGGTCTATCGTTTGGACACAGCTCGACTAACAGACAGATTGATAGCAAAAACTCAAATTTACTTGAGTAATGTTACAAACCAGACAGGTTTCACGGCAAATGATAGTAGCTACTTTGCTCCATCTGGACCCCTGGCTTTCGATATGAATATCTTCAGACAGAGCTCCATATAAAAAGGTGAACACTGTAACTTAACAGCCGTTTTGCGGCAGAACAGAATCAAGTTCCGTAATTCTGAAAGTTCTTACATATTCTGGCACTTGTCCTCTCCACAAATCTTAGCCGTAATCCATACTTTTAGCGAGCCATAGGTGATAATTTCTATACATGAAGAAACTCTAGTTGAGATTCTCCATTCATTTCAACCGAGCTGTCTAGGGGGCCTGGCAAAGCATGCACACCGGGTACGTCACAGCCCAGTCATGTATGCCACTGTAATTTATGCAAGTTTATGCTTCAAAACGTCTACGCAAATCGAACCGTGAAATGCAGCTAGTCATAACGCGGCTTTGAAACAAAAGCGTGAAGCCGGAAGCTCGAACAGTTCCATGTCAGAAATGTTATCAAGGGCTAGGCAGGACAACCGAAAAATGTATTTCGGGAAATCAACATAAATATTGTGCTTAAAATGTCAGTTTAACCTTAAATAAACGTATTATGGACAATAATTGTCCTCATATGTAATTTTAATGTGATATACGGACTGTTTTTGCGCCTTTTAAGCGCACATTTTCCCAACATTCGATCAATGATAAGAGTAGGACTCTGACGGCACCGAACACAGATCAGCACAGCCAGTAATTCTGTTCTATTCAGTGTCTCGCGGTCATTCTGGCAGTTGACTTGATCAACTGTTAGAATTCTGAAAGACTGTCAGGTCAGTATTTTCGCTGGACACTCTGTATATCCCGCCTTATAACTTAAAAGTCCCAGCTTATTGGTGAAAGGTTTAAACGGATTCTGAAGATTGACATTTCAGACTCCCAATTATGCTAACGGTGAAGAGCGCACTATTACGTTTAGGTAACCAATAACACGGCTGAATGTTTCTGACGTAATTTACATAGGCACTCTATGGCCAGATCACAATGTCCCATTGACAGTGACCAAGGGAAGTTGATAACGATTCAGAAAATATATAACTTTTAACGATTTAATTCCATCTTCTAGTGGGACTTTTGCCATTTATCGAGGGTGTGACAGAAATTTTCGGTGCCACTGACCACAATTGAACGCTTTCACTTTTACGATTCGATTGAACAAGTAACGTTAGAAGTAAATTTTTTTATGGGTTAGTGCTATTGGTTTCTGTTAGCTTCACCATTCTAGCCTCATATGGCGAACAATAAAGGCTAACAATAAACTAGCATTTACTTCTTGTAAGTTTGATAACCACAGCAATGAAGTAAAAAAGTCAATAAACTACGTTTTCTGTCAGAAATGTATTGTCAAGCTCACGTGAATTCACTGCTGTCTACATTCTAAAGCTCCGGTTTGCCCTCCCTACAAGGGCACAATCCCACGAAAACTAACAGTTGGTAGGTCTACTGAAAACAGCATTTTAGTGCAAAGAACACATTGGCAAATAGTCAAGATGTGGACGGAGAGAAGTGGAAAATAAAGTCAAAGTGGGGAAGTAGCAAAGGAAGAGTAATTTTTCATTTTTAACAAAATGTGTTCATAGTTATCCTATAAAGGGAATATGTTAGGCTTTTTTTCAGACTTCTACATAAAGTATAATGGCAATAAGACAAAATAAAGTTAATAAAAGCATATTGCATGTTGTCTGTCATGTCTTTTTCACCACCTCTTCAGTCACCACCCATCCCTGACTTAACACCCCCCCAATCCTTTGAAATCCCCCTCAAACCAAAAATGAGATTTAGGCTGCGTCCCAATCCAGTTTTTGCTTCACCCTCGTAAACTTCACTTGGGAGGATGTGATGCTCATACAAATAAAACAGGAGTATACACTTGCGTTTAGCGAGTGGGAGGGAGCAAGGGCAGAGCGGGTTATTTGAATTGAGACGCACTTCACCCCATTAGGGATGGGAATCGTTAGATTTTATTGATACCGATGCCATTATTGATTCTGCTTATCGATCCGATTCTTTATCGATTCCTTAAATATAATTTGCTCCCAGGCTATTAAAAGATCAACTATTACTATTACTATCGGGTGGTCATCTAAAATGGATTCAATGACATAATATTTAGAAAGTATAAAGCATTAATTTTTCATTCATATTTCTTAGTCATATCATGGAAAATATTTATCTGCTATATTTATGCTATAAGTGGCAGAGCATCCAATAAAACAGTCAGAATTGTATAATTCTGTAAATTGAAATGGCATTGTAAATGTAATTTGGCTTGATCAATACGAGTGCTTAAAAATATCAGACATCAAAGAAAATAAGAGACACTGGAAAATAATGAAAACACGACGTGAGAAGAGGATAAATTATCAGTTTAACGTTATGTCAAAAAGGTGGCTAAAATATTGTTGTTTAACTGCTGCTCTGTGATTGGGATATTTAGGAGTTTCATTCTCTAACGAAGATCGCAAACTTTACTTATGAGTTAGTTGCGCTCTTAGGCGTGTTTCATAAAGCTGCACCGTAACGTTTGCGTTGGCTTCTGTATTATCAGAAGTTTCAACTGTTACCATTCTCCCCCTATCTCATTTAGCCTATACATTTACATGGAAGAAAGACGAGATCTTGAACGTTACCTGACTGTTTTTTGGAGGCAAGCTGGCTCCTCTTATTAGCTGAAGATGACAAATATTGAAGATTATCATTTTGCTAATTTAGGTTAGTTATCCGCTTTCCAAATCTAGGCTACTCATCTGTGCATGACCAAGCAGGCAATCGTTGTCAGATTAGTCTCCCACCAATCCAAACACTGTAGTTTTACACTTGTGGTTGGTTATAGCCTTATAGGCTCCGAGGGAAGTCCACACACCTTTCCGAAGACGGATCACAAAATGGAGATCTTACGCGAGCACATTTTATATTGATTTTTAAATGATAGTAGCTTAAATTAGTTTTCAAAAAATTACGTTTACATTTTATATTTTTAGACAGGCCGCCAAACTCTGCCAGCCAGCATGCACTGACTGAATGAAAAATTACGTGACGCTGTTTTGCTATGCGTTGCTGTCGGGAATACATGCTGGAATCGATAAGCTCGAAGGCGACCGATTTCGAGGAATCGGACAACTGGAACCGGTTCTCGATTCCCACCCCTACACCCCATGCATCTATACTCGGAAGTTAACCATGCTGCTGCACAGTGGCGTATCGTGAGATCTCCGATCATGTAAAACGTCTGTTACCGTAGCCTACCTTTAAATGAATGAAACTCTCAACCTGTTTACATTAATTATCATTCAAGCAATGATTTACTGAATAACAATTATCAATAAATACAGCATGTGGGCTAGCATATTTCTTTGTGTCATAAAATTGTGTAGCATTTAAATACGTAGGACAGGCCATGTGCTGGAATAAAGCATTTAAACCAAACATATTCTCAACCTGTTTCCGTTTATTTTGCTTGCTTATGGCAATCAAACAAATTCCCTGAATAATCAAGAACAATTATGTAGCCTATAGGCTAATGATTAAGAAATGACAATGACAAAGAGATAACTAACGTGAGATTGTTTAATAAGGGTGGCAATAATTCTGAATAATTAACTGGCAAAAAATCCGAAAAAAACTTAAATTAACTGCCAAAAAAAACCTAATTTACCCAAATATGTGCTGTTCATTGATCATTCGCATGACATAGGCTATTAACGCATTTTGCGTCGGCACAAATGTGAATATAGTAAAATGCTGCACGCGTTTATTTGCCTATTCATCTTGGTTATTGAGAAATTCACTTGTTAGGCTAACTGGCAAATTATAGCCTACTGAAAAATATTGAGAGACGAGTAGCCTAATCCATTTAAAAGCAAGATTAACTATACACAGAACCTGGTAGGCCTACACCCCACAGTATACGCTACTCTGTTGCTGCATAACGCAATTTGCTAAACTATGAAATGGCAAATATCAAACTACTAGATTAACCTGTATTCATTAGCCTGTACACCGTCTTTTTACCATTCTGTATGCGCTTTTAATGTATAATACCGTGATAAACATTAACGTGATTATCACTGAACAGGGCGTTCGATGTGAATTGTGGGTAATATGAGCTCGCCGAGTTTACTCGTTTGCAGACTCGAGAAAAGTTGAGGGTGGAGGGGCTATGTCACAATCTTGCTTTCTAACGGATTGGACTCATACTTAAAATGGAGACCGTAATAGATTATAAAAATATAATCACTAATAATTAATTATTAGTTAATTTATTCATTAACTAATAAATACCAATGTTTCTGTACCTGTTATGGGAGAACATGTACTACTATTAACTATTCCTATTAACATTAACATTTATTAACTATTAACCATTTGCCTGCTTAACACTGATGTGTTATTTTGCTGGTTCGTATGGCAGGATGTACAATCCTCTTAATTCCTTCCTATTGCATTTTCCAAACAGCTAATGTTGCATTTTTTTTGTTGGGTTTTCTTAGTGGCTGTCTGTGACTTCTGCAAGAAAAGGGAGTCAGAGTTGTACCAGAAAGAGGTAACCCTGAGTTCTTTCAAAAAGCCACAAACTGACTGTCAGCCATTTTGCATGCAGCATTATGCTTGGATTCAGTACCAAACTGAAACTTATTTTGTATCTCTTATTTTGATCTCATCTGCAGCCTCAATTTATTTATAAACGGAAACTTCAGAATCAGACCGCAGTAAGAGCCAGTTTCCTTTAATATCTGTGAACTATGACCACAAGGAAACCTTTCTCAATGTTTCTCATTGTTTCAGTATACCGTATATTACTATGGTAATGGCTGCAATTGAATCATTTCCTACAGTTGTTCATTTTCAGCACAATCAACTAGCTTCGTTATACCACAAAGATTTAGAAAATGTACATGAACAAAGTCAAGAGTTTTATTTTATTATTGTTTAAATAATGTGTGCCTAAGAGGGCATGAAGCTTTTTGCATGGAAAATATTGGCACCATCTTATATCTACAGCAACAATTTGTATTGATTGCAAGAAATGCCCATATTGCTTGAGAAGTTAAAGCTGTATGATGCTGCTGTTAGAGACCATTAAATGGACGCTAAGTTTAATGTGTGTGCTGGAATATGAAAACTTTTCAGCACTGTGATTGGCAGGGCTATCTGTTGATGATGATGATGATTGGATGTTTACAGGGTTTCAAACTGAAAATGACAGTGCCTTCAAAATTGTGGAAAATGTTTTGATGCAGCACTAAAGCTGCATGCATATATGCATGCATAAAGTGACTTGATTAGGGATCATAGTGAGAAAATGTTTCAGGCCCATGCTAGCCCAGAGATTTTACCTATCATGACCTGGTTACTTGCATGTTCAAATGATGATGAAATGTCCTACAGATCTCCCACGTGAGTGCTCTGGAAGAACGCTTCTCTCGACTCTGGACACAGTGTCAGCGCTGCCAGGGATCCCTGCATGAAGACGTCCTCTGTACTAGGTAAGTGCCAACGCAATTTTTGCCGGGCTACCCTGTAGCATCAAATGAACAGCATCCAAGCTCAGAGAAAGACCCTCAAATTGGCTGGCACGCAGTTAATCACACTCACTTTCTAACACCAGTATTATTTTACTCTGCAGCCGAGACTGTCCAATCTTCTACATGAGGAAGAAAGTACAGAAAGATCTGGATGACCAAGAGAAACTTGTGTCACGGTTTGGAATTTGAGGAGTAAGAGCAGACACTGAACTGATACAGAAATTTGAGAAGATAAAAATGGAGACAAGTCCATTCGCCCAACTCTAAAGATAGGCTATTCCCTCTCTTTGGACATCCGGGAGGTCCAAGAATTGTGAACCGCTGTGGATCAGCACTTGAAATGGCTAATGCCACAATCATTTACTTCCCTTATGTTTGGTATAAATAAACTGCATCCTTTTGTTAAAAAAAAAAAAAACTGTGTACTTGCATTGACTTCACATCGTCCTTCCTCACACTTGCATACTTCCTCCCTGAATAGCTGTCTGTCTCACATAGTCTTACATGTACTTGGTTTTACATCACTGATCTCTCTCGCTGTATTTTTTTTTATATTATGCATTTCTGTATTATTCTCCCAAATATCACTTCATTTTGTTGACTGCAGGATCTTTTCTTTATCAGGAATGACCCCAAGTTAAATGAGTGATAATTCATCAGGACATTCATTCTATCTGAAGTAGAGCTTCCAATGTAACATTAATACCTGCCTCTGCAATTATAAACGGATGTGATGTGATGAACACAAAGTCTGGTCCATAGACTTGCTTAACGTGTTAAGGAGCCGCCCACTTTTACAAGATGGCGCATTTGATTGACATGCAAGATAACCAACCACAGACCGTCTATGTTCCGTGACGTATTGAGGCGCTACAGAGGGCAGTCGATTCAGAAACAGTGCTCCAAGAAAAACAGACCCGCATGAAACAAATGTGATGTACTAAAATGGCATGGCGATCTATCACACCGAAGAAAGATACAGAACCTGACCTGACCGGACCTTCTTAGACATCTTTGTAATCATTACTGTAAACTAATATTAAAACCAAATGTTCATACTAGCAAGCCTACATGCAGAGCACAGAACCAGTCGTTTTATCCGTTTGCCCTGTAATTAACAATTTAGGCTAACGAGTAACGTTAGCTGGCTAGCTGACCAAAACATTGTAACATATTCGAGACTGTTTCCATTGTAGTTTAAATAAGAAAATTATATCTTACCATTGTACTACGGTGTGCACTTCATCAACTGTCATTCCAACGAGGCGTTCCAGATAAACTTCTGTTTGTAGCACGTCTCTCCATTTCTTGGTGCCCACAAGTAATTCGGGTGATCCAAACACTATGTTGAATCGCCCAGCTGCGATTTCTACATCGGTGGCCTCACTCTTCCCAACACATGCCACAGACAACCCTTTGCCTGTCAGAAACTTAACCTGATCTTCCATTATCGATGTAAGGCGACAGACGACTAACAAAATAGGTTGAGTTGGGAAGCCTGGTATGTGTTTGCAGAGGGTCGGCCATGCTTGAAATATAAGGCTTTTCACGTATCCTGTCGGCAAACATGCGAGTATATTGTTTATTAATTATCTGCCTCAAAACAAACTTTTGAATATCGTTCAGAGATGGAATGTTGTGAACTTCCAAAACTTTATTCAATCCAGCGTTATGCTCTTGGTCCAAAACACTCATTGTTTTTGATGGATTCGCAGCATTCACTAGCTACCGATTAGTTAGAACAACTTATAACTTAACTTGTTTCCCGACGGACTGATAAAACCCAATGCACTGCGTCGTACCGGAAATACGCACAAACTCCTGTGATTGACAGTGCTACTAGCCAATGAGTGCTAACTGAGTTTTCTCACAGTCCTGTCAGCTTATGCAAGCCTATGCATCAGGCGCTGCGTACGAAGTGTGTCAAAGCGGCTGAGGCTGAGACTATGGCAGCAGCTGTAATTGATTGTAATCAATTCAGTTGCTGCCTGTTACCTCGTTAGTGGGTTCAATTAATTTCTTTTGGACCTTTTTGCCTGTTCTTTTTCCTTTGTGGAGTTTGGTTGCCAGAAAGTCAATTATCTTTTTGTCTCCATCTTGTCTGTTCACCATGGACGTGTCCGAATCAGCACTCTTCCACACTGTTGAGTAGCCTTGGTGAGTAGATAGGGCAAGAAAGTCGTAGAGTACGTGAATTTTTTTCAAATTGCAGTATACTTGAAACACCCGGATGACACGCTTACTTCCGGGGTTAGAGCTCTGATTCGGACCAGCCTATGTGAGCAGTGGCCACCCCCAGGACTGCATCACAGTGGTGGAGAATGTGGGCATAGCACCCCCGGTGGACAGATGGATTTTTTTCCCCCTGATCAATTATTTTGCATTTTTTAAATTTTTATTTAAAATAAATACAATTTGTTGTGCTATGCCAAGGAAAAGGAACCACAAGAAGCCGAAGGCTCGGCACACCTGCACTCCTCCCAGCCAAGCCTATACGGGGCTCTTCATGTGGGCAGATGTGGAGGCCTGTCCCCTGGACGACCCTGCGGACCTCCTAAGTCTGGTGCCGGACGTCTACCCCGGTGCAGGAGGCCCACCCCAGCCCCAGGAGGCCCCGGGATGAGGACCTGGGTGCCTACCTGTGACATGTGTGGTATGCCACTACTCAGACTAGGAGGACTGGCCAGAGCTGCAGTACAAGTCAGGCGGGAAGCCAATTATCTTGTCTGTTCACCATGTGAGCAGTGGCCACCCCCAAGCCATGCATCACATCTTATTTTAACCTAATTCAGTGTATCTTTGGGTGGGTTTTTACAGAAACATTCTGAAGGAGTGTACCATGTAGAAAAACATGCACAATACAGTAACATCACTTGCTGTTGGGTCTAATAACACTGATGCATTTTGTTACTTGTTGGGTGGGCGGAAGTGTCTGCTATATTTGGCATTTCCGCTCTCTTGTTCTTTCTGCTATTTCTCAGTTCTTCCTCCTGACCTCTCCTGTATACTCTCTACTCTCTACAAATACAAATAGCTTCAAAGCTAGCAAAGCATGCAAGTCCAAATCTATGGAATGTAGCCGTAAGATAAGACCACATACCGTGCAATCCAAAAGTATTTACAGTGACACATTTTTCATTGGTTTGGCTCTGCTACAACACATTGGATTTGAAATGGAATATTGACTATGAGGTTAAGGTACACACTTTCAGCTTTAATTTACGGGTGTTTACATAAATATCGGGTTAATCGTATAGCAATTGTAGCCCTTTTATACATAGCACCCCCCCCCCAAAAAAATTTAGGGAACCAAAAGTAAGTGGACAAATTAACAAACTTAAATAAAGTCATCATATTTAACATTTGGTTGCAAATCCTTTGCAATCAATGACTGCCTGAAATCTGTGACCCATGGACCTCACAAGACGCTTGGCATCTTCTCTGGTGATGCTCTGCCAGGCCTGTACTGCAGCCATCTTCAGTTCTTGCTTGTTTTGTCTGGTCTTCAAGTGAAACGCATGTTCAATTGGATTGAGGTGATTGACTTGGCCAGTCAAGAATCTTTTTGTCTCTAAAAAACTCCTTCGTTGCTTTGGCTATATGTTTGGGATCATTATCCTGCTGCATGGTGAAGGACCGTCCAATGGGTTTTGGTGCATTCGTTTGGATCTGAGCAGACAATCCCTATCTACTGCGCCCTGTCTCCTGTGTACAGTGCACTGACAGAAGTGTGCTGTTTAAAGTGCACTTGTAGCATGCAAAGTGCAGTCCGCGAAAAATATCCGCCATACTATTTTCCAACCGTACTGTGGAAGTGTCATAAGCAGGTCGCAAGACGTCCCACCAGTGTTGCCATGTCCGCGGTTTTACAGCTAAATTGGGCTACTTTCAAAGTGCAGTCACGGGTAAAAATGAAAAGTCGCAGAGCAAACACATTTTAAAAAGTAAAAACATGATTTCTATTTAAAATACGTTGGTTTCGGTTAAATATATATTTTGGGCTAGTTTTGAGCATAGGTTTTGAGTCGTCATTTGGCTGGGGAGTCTTGCAAGATCTGAACCGTGTGCCCACCCTTGCATGGCCATGTCACATGTTGTTTTTGTTGTATTTGAAGGAAAATGTCAGTGAAGCTGAGCCTCATTTTTTTTAAATGAATCCTCATGTCATATTTATGCGACCAAAATTTGTGTACTTCTTGAAAAGTGTGCTCCCGAATGTACTCAGCGAAACCCCAGAAGTAAGCGTATCATACGGGGGTTTAAATTATACCATATTTAGATAACATTTCACCTACTTAACGACTTTTCTGCCCTGTCTACTCAACAAGCCTAACTAATAGTATGGAAGGGTGCTGATTCGGACACATCCAAGACATTTCTGTATACTTTGGCATTCATCCTGCTGCAGCAGTCAACAGTGACCTCATCAATGAGCACAAGTGAGCCAGTTCCACTGGCAGCCAAACATGCCCAAGCCATAACACCATGTTTGGTGTTTTTATGTCAAAAAGAAAAATTTGGCACTTTCTTACATTTGTGTTTCTTCCATTTAACTAGCCTGTTGTCCCTAAATATAAAAAATCTGTGATGCAGCCTCTCATTTTCGAGCCTCATTTTCCTAGTGAAAGTTTGAAGTTTAAAACCTGTATGGGAAAGTGCCACCAGAATCACCCACAAAAAATCTGAAAAATAAAGGTATCTTTTCTTACATTTTATACCTCTACCCCACAAATGAGCCTAGACAACACTTTTGCATACAAAGGTGGTACAGGAATTTTGAAAACATAGCATTATGTTTATTGCGTGTTTACTATTTAATCACAACAAATTAGGAAAAGTCATACAGTGTCAAGATGAAAAAATAAGGTTAACTGGTTTTTAAGAGATGTCAAGCATTGAATCAGCCCAAATTGATACCGGAATATAATATGCGGGTTAATCTCTTCATTTGTGCAAGATTATTCCTATTTTCGTCAAGGACTTCAGATAGTTTTGTGCCAATATCAAAGACGTTCTTTTTTCTTTTTTTAAATAATTTGTTTCAGATTTTTTCCCCATTTTCTCCCAGTTTAGAAGCCAATTGAACCCCTATTCTAATTCAATTCCCCCCGTGTAGCAACCGCTAGAGAATCACTGCTACACAACCCCGTCAACCGGCGGTAGGACGGGAGGGCGCCACGTCCTCTTCAGGGCGCGACGACTCCCAGCTCCTGACCGTGATTCCAGCTCGCCCAGGGCCGCTATGCGCGCAGCGATTCTCTCCGAGCCCCTCCCCCCACCCGGAAGCAGCCGCCAATTGCTGCTCCCACAGGGCACCGGCTGGCAGGACCGGGGCGCGAACCCCGATCGTCGGAGCACAACTGCACCGACTGAAAATCGGCGCTTTTACCGTTGTACCACCGCAGCGCCCCATCAAAGACGTTCTTTGATTGTGTTTTTGACTTATTTAACTACATCTACATGCAACCTATTAACTGAATACGTATTTAAAGGGTAAGTACACTCTAGATCACTTTTTTCCTCCACTATAAACGTGTTTGTATGCCTACCTTATAATGAAACTTATTCATCCATTCTGTTATTTCAATAATTCAGAAATAATATTGTATATCATAAGAAACTGATAGAAAAGCGCCTTCCAGAAATTTCCTTTCTGCTCCCCACACTTCCCCCGCCCCAATCATGATGTCCGAGTACCTCTTTGGAGGTACCTCTACATCATATGGAAACAGCCGGCACCTGGTAGGTTAGACCCACTATGTTCCTTTTGTTTTGGCTCCACGTTTTTTAACCGGAACAACGTGGCGTCCTGTTCATAAACTCTTATTCCACCTAAATAGTCCACTAAAATATGTTTCTGAAAATATTTGAGATGTGAAATAGGCCATGCAGTTGCTGAATCTTGATTCATATTTAATCTGCAACATCTAGTTTGACAGTTTGATCCGACAAAATCTGTATGTTGTACGTTTATTTATGCAAATGACGATGGACACAGCTCCTCTGCCCCCACCCCTCTCCCTTGCTCACCCCACAAAGTATATTTCTAAATTGTGTAGTGGGCGGAGACAGGCTGAGACAGTGGGTGCACTTACTCTTTAACCTATTATGCTGATCATATTTGGCCTTATTTCCAATTTCTGCCTGCAGGAGGTAGTTGAACCATGTTGCAGGAGTAGGCTACACATCATCCTGCTGTTTATGAGGTGATGCTGTATTTCTGTGACCACAATAGAGGGTACATCCTCCACATCAAGGACCCTCAATACAATTGTGTATGACTTTGACTTCCTGCACTGCAGATCTTATTATACCAACATGGTAATGAAAAAAAAGGGGGTGATATTGACAAAACCACAGCTCCATTTTTTTAGCCGTTGTCATCAGTAAGCAATGCCCCCCAGTAAGAGAGCACCTTCAGATATCAGAGCTACCTTAGTGTATGCGAGGGTGCACTCGGGTGAAGGGTGGAGGACAAGTTTATTCTGAATTACACAAACTCTACACCCTTAGGTAACACCAAAATTGCAGTGACAGGCTAATCTAATACTGTTCAATAAAGTACTTGTGCTAATACTTGCAAGACCTTGTTATATATATTTTTTGTAATATAGAGGTCTCTGTTATTATATTGTTCTGGATGGCTCTGAGCACTACAAGTATTCCATTTACCAGCTAGGTTCAATTAATTCAGGCTTGCACTGAACTAGCATGCACATATTTAGTCATATAGTTGTGCAATTCTATTGTTGGCAAAAAGCAGAACCTGGATTGAACAAAACGCAAGTAGCTGTGCTATTTTTCATTCTGTTCTGATGACTCTATTTGGTCATTTCATGGTGTCAATTGTGGTAGCCAAGTGTGAAGTCATCATTGCAATGCAGCAGAGTCACCCAACGTGCACTATCAGATGATAAAGTTATCTTTCTGCAAATATGTCATTATAAAAGAAGCACACATCTTTGAGAACTTTGGTACTGTTCTTCCATGATGTGAGAAAAGTCCAAGTGAAAATTGTTGAGCAAAATAGCTTGTCCATACAGAATTTCTACATTACCAAAGTATTGAACATAATATCCCATGCTCCAAATAAACTTGCAGTGAATATTTGCAACAATTAGTGAAGGAAATGTGCACACCAGTCACTTACATACTAAGGACATTTTAGCCATGTCCACGACCAAAATGCAAGAAAGGTTGTGTACTGGATAATTTCCTGTACACAATACACATCCTCTTCTGCTTTTTGTGTTCTCACAGTTTGTGTTGTGTTTGAGTCCATTCTCGCCTGTCACTCATTCACTCACTCACCCACTCGCTGTCTTCTGGTCTCTAAACAGTGTCAATCCTCAATATGAGAGAACTTGTTTTCATTCTGACAGGTAAGAACATATCTTTTTCAATCTGTTCTTTTGTGTTTTCTACTGTTTAATGCTACTTTAATTACTTAAATCTATCACTTTATCTGAGAAGATTCAAGAAAAATATTAATCACTTGATGCAGAATCAAAGCATAAATCAATGAAGGTAAATATTGCTTTTATGTTGCATACACAGAACATTATCAATATCAAAAATGGACCCTGGAATACTTTAGGAAAAGGCTTTTGATAACTATTCATATTTAATTAGCTAACCTATTCACATGTTCCTTCACTGTAGCGCATCACCGCTGTAGTGCTTTTCCTAATGAATAAAGTTCTGTTGTAACCATCATCAGACAAATGTACAGTAGATTCCTTTTTATTCACATCCTTTTTTATTTTATTATATTAATTTAATACAAACTCCAATTACAAAAAAGTTGGGACACTATCTAAAATGCACATAAAGGCAGATCGTCCATATCTGGCAGCAGAGTGATGGTTTAAGGCTCATTTGATACCACAGACCCTTGATGATTTACAGCCATTTAGCCAACCATAGGTTCCATACTATTCCCGTGTAATTTACATCTTAATCTAGTCCCACCCCCCAATTCCCGTAGAGATCCATTCAGATGCAGTCTTTTGATATCCTTTTATACCCAGTCATGATAGCATCACCGGTTTACCTGTGGAATGTTCCAAACTGGTGTTTTTTGAACTTCCCAGTGTTTTTTTTTTTTTTTTGGCCCCTGTCCCAACTTTTTTGGAAGGTGTTGCAGGCATCAAAGTCGGAATTAGCGTATATTTACAACAATCAATAAAGTTGATATGGCAAAACATTAAATATCTTTTTCAATTAAATATATATAAAAGAGAATTTACAAATCACTACTTTCTGTTTTATGTGCATTTTACATATTGCCCCAATTGGGGGTTGTGTTTATTTATACAGGATAGGTTGACTGAGCAGACATGCTCTTTTACAGCAATGCCCTGTTTCACACTCATGCAGATACACAGCCTTGATAAAGATGAATTAAAAAAACTACAATTTCTGAGTACCTACTGAAGTATATTTTCTGCTCAAAAATGCAAAAGAAATGCTCATAAAATTCTGAAAATTATATTCTTTAATAATTAATTTTCACAAACCACAATGGAATCACAAATTATATTTTTTTTCCAGAAAAATAAAGAACATAGGTGTGTAAGGCCGACATGGCAATTGAAATAATGTAGGCTATTAAATACAATACAAAATATAAATTGGCCGCAAACAGGGTGAGTGCAATGTATCTGTATCCAATGTACCCTGCCGTGCGGGACGAAAAATACACTGAATTTGGATGAAAGAATCACGTGACGAAAAGTGTTCTTTAGTGGTCTTATCTCTGTCCAGTGGCGCCCCAGCTGTACGCAGAGTACGCAGTCTGCGTACCTTAGCAACAACAGCAAAATGAGTATTTCCATTAAAACTGACGTGAATTGTCAGTCTTTCCGTCTCTGTTTATACGATGTTGAGGGATGATATTTGCTTATTGTCTTCGTTGTATTGCCTGGTTATTGTATTTTCCAAGTTTTGCATATTTCAAACATTTGAAAGTGATTGGAAGACACAGTTGAAAGTGATTGGAGGACCACCTTTTTCTTTAGACCGGGAAAAGTTTAGAGTTGCCTTATTACTTGTAAGTCAAGATAACTAACTTAAACGAATACAGTAATTGACGTTAGCCAAATATGTCAAAGAAAAGAAAGCAGCTCAGCATTGTGGAACTGTTGAGTCTGAAAAAGAATGAAAATAACAATTCGGAGAATCAGCTTTCGGAGAACCAGTCCTCAGCTGAGGATGAGTTAGCCCCACCGGGAGACGAGCTACCCACCAAAATGTTCTTTTATTTGCAGTGACTTGCTCTTGCTCGTGCTCTTGCTCTCGCTCTCTCTAACACACACACAATTGGCGTGCATATAATATTTTATTAGAAATTTAAGCAGTGAATACATTTTGTTGAGCATGTTCGATAGTTACATTGACTTGTCAGAAGTGTTTTCATTGTGTTAACATTAATTGTGCTGTAAGTCGCGTAACAGCTTGTTGCGCGTTACATTTCCATTCCATTGTGAGGTCTCTCCGGTTTTCCTGATGAAATATCAGGCTACTGTAAGTCACGTAACATCTTTTTGCGCAACATTTCCATTCTATTTTGAAGTACGTCTCTCCGGTTTTGCTGATGAAAGATCAGACTTTAACGTAGGCTAGGCCTACTCCTACGTTAGAACTTCTTGTAATATGCGACCTTATGCGTGCAAAATATATCGGTAAATTACGTTGTAACGTTAGTCCTAAGTAGTGGCTTTGTTTTCATGTAGCCTATGGCTTGGCCTACTCTGTTGCGTAGCCTACCCAGGGAAGAAATCCTGCGGGCGCCCCTGTCTGTCGTCTTGTTTTTTATGCTGCTTCTTTTCAACAAAGTAGCTACTGTCAGCCAAAATGCCATGTTCGTGATAAGTCAATGAATAATTACATTACATTACAATCATTTGGCAGACGCTTTTATCCAAAGCGACGTAGCCTACAATAAGTGCATATTGAAGGTCATTGACGCGACTACAAAGCAAATCCGACAAAGCATAGCTTTCTCACAGCGTAGGAGCTATCGCTAGTAATAAACATAAGTAGCTACACAGTCAGCTATACATTCTGAACTATAGAATAACCAAAAAACACAAGTTAAATAGAAAACAGGAAGCGAATACTATAGAATGGCCCTATATAGGTATAATTTAGTCGAGGTGGAGTCTGAAAAAGTGCGTTTTCAGACCACGCCGAAAAACAGACAGTGTTTCAGCTGAGCGCAGCAGAGTGGGGAGTTCATTCCACCACTGGAGAGCTAGGGTGGAAAAGCTCCGCAGTCGGGACGAGCGGGAGCCTTTAACACGGAGGGAGGGAAGTGCAAGTCGCCCTGCAGCAGCTATATGTTTAAAATCCATGATAATCAACCATGCGTCAAGAGCATAATTTATAGAATTTTTTCTCGCAACGTTAAACGGTCTAACATGGATGACTTAATAGCAACTCACCTTTATTAATAGCTACTAGACATAATTTATTGATGCTTATACCACGGCATTGTTGAATACTCGATTCTTAAGGGGTCAATACGCCTTCCAAGGTTGTGCATTCATTTTCACCACAGCCTTTTAACAGTCCTGAAATCCATGCGCTACAAGATCCAACATTCTAAAACGCATTTAGAAGGCCTCATGACTCTAATTAAATTGAAAAAATTGTTTTAAAATTGTTTTTGAAATGCACCCCCAACAAGTAGTTTTAATTTAAAACTTCACAGGGTGATGCATGTGTAGGGTTGCTTTGCTGGTGACACTGTTGGACGAGTTTTCTAGAATTGAAAGCACACTTAACCAGCATGCCTACCACAGCATTCTGCTGTGGCACGCCATCCCATCTGGCTTCCACTTTAGTTGGGCCCGCATTTGATTTTCAACAAGACAATGACCCATATTGCACCCCCAGGCTGCGTAAGAGCTATTGGACAAAGAAGGAGCGTGATGCAGTGCTGCATCAGATTACCTAATCTAACACCCAACCTAAACCCAATAAAGATGGTTTGGGATGAGTTGTACCGGGAGTGAAGGAAAAGCAGCCAAGTGCTCAGCATATGTTGGAATTCCTTCAAGACTGTTGGAAAAGCATCCCAGATGGCTACCTCATGAAGTTGGTTGAGAGAATGCCAAGAGTGCAAAGCTGGTATCAAAGCAAAGGGTGGCTACTTTGAAGAATCTAAGATACATTTTGATTTGTTTAACCCTGTTTTGGTCACTGCATAATTACATTAGAAACCACCCTTAAAGTGATCCATCCATATCTACTGCATAGCTGGCAGCAGAGTGATGGTTTAGGCTTGTTTGATACCTCAGACCCTTGATGACTTACAGCCATTTTACCAATCATGTATTCCATACTGTTCTAGCATAATCTTCAGCTAAATCTAGTCCCACCCCTAATTCCCATAGAGATCCATTCAAATGCAGAGACATTATAGTATCGCTTGTAAGAGTACCAGAGAATAAGATATCAAGAGTCTTTTGATGTTGTTGGGTCACAGACATCAGGATGTCATGGCATGCAAAGGATATCCGACCAAATATTAAAAATGATTACTATCTGTCTGACGTATCAAACAACCTCATTGTCATTGTATCCTTTCAAACTCAAAGTGCTAGAGTACAGAATCAAAATAACAAAAAATGTGTCACTGTCCAATGAATTATGGTGCTCACTATATATATATATACAGTATATATATATATATGTGTGTGTGTGTGTGTGTGTGCTGTAATGTATATATCATCTATTGTGTCTATCTAGGCTATTGCTTATTTTAACGAATTGTTATTAAATATTGCCATTAATTACTTTTTAATTGTGGGTTCAAATCAATATATACCGCTTTGGGCTATAACCGTCAGGCTTTTTTCAAGACTGAAAACTGCCCGAGCCAACGCCAAATGGTGTCTGCATCCTTTTGTTCCAACTGATGGGACATTAGTCCCCCATCCCTCATAGTGTAGGAAGCAATAATGGCCGAAGCCCAGCACCCAACAAACCTCAGGTAACCGAAAACTCTATAGATCAACAATAAACAAGACAGCTTCTTAAAACCTAGATGAGTGGCTCTTTTGATAACTTACCTGGCTCCCTTTTGAAATTAAATAATGAATTATTATGTGCAATGTAACATCACTACACCCGATGCTATTAGGAGTTGTAAACAGCATATTGGCTGAAAGCATATATAATTGCTGCTTATGCCTAAAATTATTTCCCTCTTGAAAAATAAAACAACTGATTGTAATCAATTCAAACATTTGTATTTGGGTAAATACCACAATTACAAAGGATCAACAAGCAAAAGAATTAGGCTACCGCAACAAGTGCATTTGTATTTCTTAAAAAAAACAAATTCTAAGAAAAAATGCACTGAGCCCTTTGTTCATTTTCCCATGTTATTCTGAAAATACATTG
Organism: Synaphobranchus kaupii; assembly: GCA_029718625.1. NCBI lineage: Eukaryota > Metazoa > Chordata > Actinopteri > Anguilliformes > Synaphobranchidae > Synaphobranchus > Synaphobranchus kaupii. Next base: position 44,870,449 of record CM056379.1, on the reverse strand, counting down.
CTGCTAAAGCATATGTATTTTGTCTTCAGTCTTTTTACAATTTTATCAGTTTTGAATATATTATTTCCACATCTACTTTCAGAAAATTTTTACAGTTACAGTTCCCAAAACTGGAATGGACCCAAATGCAGGACTCGGAGACAGACTCAGGCAAAACTCTGCAAAGGAGTGAATTTATTTAGGTGGACAGACAAGCAGGCAAACAGGGGAGCTGGGTGACGGTCAGGATACGGGGTTGGCGAGAACAAGAGGGCAGATGAAGTAACAGGGCAGGAACGAGCAGGAGCTGGGCAACAGGCAGGAGGGCTGGAACGGAAAAGCAGGCTGGACGGGCGAACTGAAAACAGACTGAACAATTAGAAAGGCAAACAGACAGAGGCTGAATACACGTCAAACAGAAAACACTTGACGGAACGAACTGGCGACGAGACAAACAGAGAGGATGATATAAATGAGGTGAGGAGCAGGTGAATGCGAGATCAGTAATGAGTGCGGTGTGAGGAATGTATGCGAGAGTGAAACAGGTGTGAGTGCGGAATGCGAGCGGGGAAGGCGAGTGATTGGCTGATGGACAACGAGGGAGAAAATGTGGAAACGAGCAGGGAAACCATGCCCATCCTCCACAACACGGAGAGACAGACAAGGTAAAAGGAAAAACATGACATGAAACAAGAGGAATGGGGAAAACAAGGAGAATGAAAGGGAGGTGGACTGAAGGTAGACGGCGGATGTCACTGTACCCCCCCCCTCAACAAACGCCTCCAGGCGTGCCGCCAGGCCGGATCTTCTGGGGGTGGGCCCGGTGGAAGTCTCAAATGAGGGAGGGGTCGAGGATGAGCTGGCGGGAGATCCAGCTTCGATCCTCGGGCTCGTAACCCTCCCAGACCACCAGGTACTGTGTGGCAAGATCGAGTGCCACCCTCGCAGAAGAACAGGCAGTACACAAGAGCTGTGGTTTTTAACAGACACTTTATTTGTCTTTTTTGGGTTTTTCGCTGGCTACGGTTCTCTCGGACACTTCTCTTCCGTCCTCTCCCGTCATCGGCCAGCCCCTTTCATCTCCCGCTTCCCTCCTTTAAAGCCCAGGCTCACTGTCAAAGCAATCAGGCAACAATCCAACAATCATTCAATTGTTAATTATCGTGTTGTCCTGACTAACTCATGACAGCTGTGGTTCCGGGTCCGAGAGCTGCTTCGCTCGCTCTCTCTCTGCAAGCAGAGGCTAACCACGCCCACCCTGCCACATACTGGTACCCGCGCCCCTTACGGTGGTTGTCCAGGATAAGGCGGACGGTGTAGGCGGGCACGCTGTCGATGATCCGGGGGGGTGGAGGGGGCTCGACAGGAGGGCTGAGCAGGCTGGAGGAGACAGGCTTCACCTGGCTAATGTGGAAGGTGGGGTGAATCCTGAGGGTGGAGGGAAGCTTTAGTTTGACGGTGGAGGGGTTAATAACAGAGCTGATGGGGTAGGGACTGATGAACCGGGGCTGGAGCTTCTTGGAAGAACCTTGGAGGGGAATGGATGAGGGGGAGAGCCAGACCTGCTGTCCCGGGGCGCAGTGTGGGGCTGCGGTCCGGTGGAGGTCGGCCAGGCATCGGGTGCGGGAGGTGGTGCGGAGGAGTACGGTGCACGCCAGCTTCCAGATCCTCTTGCATCTGAGGAGGTGGGCCTGGATGGACGGAACGGGAACCTCCTCCTAGGCAGGGAACAGCGGAGGTTGTTACCCCAGGGAACACTCAAAAGGGGACATCCCCGTGGCGGAGCTCGTCAGTGAGTTGTGGGAGTATTCTACCCAGGGGAGGAGTTTGCTCAAGGAAGAAGGGTTGTGGGAGGTCAGGCACCGCAGGGCAGCTCCCAGCTCCTGTTTGGCATGCTCCATCTGCCCGTTCGTCTGGGGGTGGTAGCCGGACGACAGGCTGGCGGAGGCACCCAGGGAGCGGCAGAATGCCTTCCACACCGGAGAGGAAAACTGGGGCCCATGGTCTGAGACAATGTCCGAGGGGATCCCATGCAGCCTCACCACGTGCAGCACCAGGAGCTCTGCTGTCTCGGATGCAGAGCGGAGCTTGGGTAGGGGGATGAAGTGGGCCGCATTGGAGAACCGGTCCACGATGGTGAGAATGGCGGTGTTGCCATCTGAAGGGGGAAGACTCCAGTGCCTTCACTCCTCGAGAGTGAGCTTAACCGCCAGGAGCTTGCGGTTACCACCATCATAATTATGTTGTGCCGGAGTCAGCCAGTGGGAGAAGTAGGCACAGGGATGGATCTTCTGGTCCTTGAGACAGGATAGCTCCCACACCGGAATTCGGTTGCGTCCACCTCCACCACGAATTGGTGACTGGGGTAAGGATGGGCCAGTACCAGTGCCGAGGTGAACCTGGTCTTGAGAGTGAGGAAGGCATTGTTAGCTTCAGGGGACCAGATGAAGGGAACAGAGGTGGAGGTGAGGTTAGTGAGGGGTGCGGCGATCTGGCTGTAGCCGCGGATGAACCGCCTGTAAAAATGTGCAAACCCCAGGAATTGCTGAAGGTGTTTGTGGGACGACGGACGGGGCCACTCCACTACGGCCTGTATCTTAGCAGGGTCGGGCTTGATCCTTCTGCTCTTTGTGTCCTTCCTGGGCTTCATCATAGACGGGATGTGGAACTCTCACTTCTCTGCTTTCACGTAGAGCTTGTTCTCCAACAGCCATTGGAGTACTTTCCTCACATGCTGGACATGCTCTTGGGGATTTTTAGAAAAAATCAAGATGTCGATGATGTAAACAAACACTGACTGGTTTAGGAAATCCCAGAGGACATAATTGATGAGTGCCTGGAACACAGCCGGGGCATTAGTTAGCCCAAACGGGACGACCAGGTATTCAAAGTGCCCCAGGGGTGTGTTGAACGCCGTCTTCCACTCATCCCCCTCCCGGATCCGGACGAGGTGGTAGGCATTACATTACATTATATTTATTTAGCAGACGCTTTTATCCAAAGCGACGTACAGTAAGTGCGACGTACAGTAAGTGCACAAGGCAAGCTTGGTAAAGACTCAAATGCAGAATTGATTAGTGGCAGAGGGTACTTGTTACGAACAGTGATGGAGTTTAGCCCACGGTAGTCAATGCAGGGATGAAGGGTACCGTCCTTCTTAGACACGAAAAAGAATCCTGCTCCCACCGGAGATGAAGAAGGGTGGATTATACCTGCTGCTAACGAGTCGTGGATATACGTCTCCATAGACGCCCTCTCGGGAACGGAAAGGCTGTAGAGGCGGCTGGATGGCAGAGTCGCCCCAGGAAGCAGGTCGATACCACAGTTGTACGGTCTGTGGGGAGGCAAGGACAAGGCAAGTGATTTATTAAAGACCTCCGCGAGGTCGTGATACTGGTCTGGAACACAAGACAGATCAGGAGGTCAGGCGCTAGGTACCAGTTTAGCGCCTTCAGACGGGGGCAGAGCAGAACAGAGGCAGTTTGAGTGGCACTTAGAGCTCCAGCTCTGAACTTAAACTGTCTCCCAGTTGAGGTGTGGGTTGAGGAGACAGAACGAGCTGGACAGAACGTACCGGACAGAACCAGCTGGAGCGGCACTGTAGAGTGAGTGATCCGAGCCTGCGGTTTTCCGTCGAGGGCGTAAGCCTTGAGTGGTTTGAAGAGGGGTTCCGTGGGGATTCCGGACTGGGTGATGAAGGTGTCATCAAGTAAATTGGAATCAGCTCTGGAGTGGACAAAGGCAGACAGAGACAAGGACTGGTGACTCCAACAGAGCGTAGCCTTCAAGAGGCATTGTGACTGAGCGAGTGTGGGGGTAGAGATAGGGCTCGCCAGTACGCCCAGATCTACTGGTGAGCCGGCTCTTTTGGGCTCTTGCAGATGGAGGCCATGCTGGCTGATGACCACTCCTTGGCAGGCGAGTGTGTGCCGGAGCTGCTCCGAGTTCGCTGGGTCCATGCTGGCCAGTTCGTTCTGTTACGGTTCCCAAAACTGGGATGGACCCAAATGCAGGACTGGGATGGACCAAATGCAGGTGGACAGACAAGCAGGCAAACAGGGGAGCTGGGTGACTGTCAGGATACGGGGTTGGCAAGAACAAGAGGGCAGATGAAGTAACAGGGCAGGAACAAGCAGGAGCTGGGCAACAGGCAGGAGGGCTGGAATGGGAAAGCAGGCTGGACGGGCTAACTGAAAACAGACTGAACAATTAGCAAGGCAAACAGACAAAGGCCGAATACACGTCAAACAGAACACACTTGACGGAACGAACTGGCAATGAGACAACCAGAGAGGGCGATATAAATAAGGTGAGGAGCAGGTGAATGCGAGATCAGTAATGAGTGCGGCGTGAGGAATGTATGCGAGAGTGAAACAGGTAACGAGTGTGAGTGCAGAATGCGAGCGGGGAGAATGAAAGGGAGGTGGACTGGAGGGAGACGGCGGATGTCACATTCACACTGCCGTGAATTCAATTAGATGGCTCCCTTCTGGTAATATGAAAATATGCCGTGTGTTATTTCAACAATCTACGCACAAAAAAAACTAATTGTGTTGTCTACTTTTATAATTATAACAACATAGGCGTTCACACTATTGCTATGTTGAAAAAGGCATGGCAAGACAGAATTATAGCATAAAAAATTATAAAAATTTGTTTCCAAAATCGCGCTGCCACTGTTGTTTGGAACTGTAAACAGTAGTAGTAGCGTATATAGGCTAAAACTATATAAAACTACTGTTAGAGTCCAAAGTATTTCCTCTAGGAAATTAAAACACATTTCAATCAATTTAAATATTTTTTATTTTGGGTAGACTATATAAAATAGTTTATGTACATGATCACTGTCTCAGGGCGCTAATGCGATCATTATGCAAATGCGGTCAATGCGACTCCCGGAAGAGAGAAGTAGCGATTCATACTTCGGTATTAACACCAAATAGCGTTGAACGTGGCGGTTAGAGGGGGTCTTTGAGGTAAAAAAAATAAAAATAAAGAAAAACTAATCTAACTCAGTTTTCTAAGTTTAATTTTTTCATTATAACAACGTAGGCATTTGCAGTATATAGACTATTTAGGAAAAGTCAGGGCAAGACGGAAAATGCCATAAACACAGATTAAATCATTCTAAATTTAAAATCACAATGCCAATTTGCGTGGCAGTGCAAATGGAGAGGCTATGGTTTTCACAAGCAACTACCCCTGTAAACAATCCTGCGTCAAAATTTATGGGGTTTTCTTAAAGCTGTAGTTTATCATTTCAGACAAACATGAATACTGTAATTGGGATGGATACCAGTAGGGGGCCAACGTGGATCGGGTTAAATGCACAAAGCTAACAAAAGGTCTAGAGTTGATTCTAGGTGTGGAATTTGCATGAGGCTGAAAAATCTGAAATGTGTGTGTGTTAAATCTTAGTCCTTGCTTATAATCAGATAACCTCAATACAAATATATCAATACAAAAGAATAGAACAAAATGTTGCAAATAATTTCAATATGAGCACTTTTTATTTTATTCTGGAAAATAGTAGGCCTAATAGTAGGCTATGGGAGCATTCATTACATTATGGGTCTAAACAGCTTTGTAGCTTACAATTAATAGGCGTAGATCTAAAGTTTTAATTTATTATGTTTACATTGTGCATTTCAAAGGCTACATTTAGTCTTGTGAATGTAACAGACAATAAAAATTAATTCATATTCTAATTAACATTCAGAGGCTGCATTTAGCGCCATTCTGAATTTACATAGACTATGCGGTACGCGTGGTCCTGAGCAGGTGTAAAATTTGTTCTTATGTACGAACAAATCTCAGATACAATGATGATGAATGCCAAAATACGAGCAAAATTGCTAACACAAACAAATTACGCACAAATTTGTTCTGCTCACATTTCATGAATGAGGCCCATTCTGACTCTGACATTGCAACAAATGTCACATTGCAATATTTTTGTTGAAAGGTAATACTAACCTCCATGACTAAACTGCATTGCCTGTACCTTTAACCCAAATCTGTCCATGCTATGTTACCACCAGTGTTTGCCAGTGTCTCCCCCCAAGGTGTCCTCCTATTTCCTGTTAAATGTTAAAACCTATTATTGAATATTACATATTATTGAATAGATGGACTCAATGTTCGTAACAAAAAGACAGGTAGGTTTAATTTACACAGCCAGCTGTGGGAACACATGCAAGGTTACAAAATGTTCAAGGAATATTCATTTTAGTTGTGCTTTCATACAGTTCTAAAAGGTACATTTTCATTGAGTTGTCCTGAGGAGTTAGGGGTTAGTCCCTGCCTGATTGGTTTTGAGACACTATTGTTACAAGACATCTCCAGAACCAATAAGGCAAATGTCCCCAGACCAAAAGATGTGAGTCTATGTATATATTAAAAATACATTCTCACATGATACTTCTGCAAAATGCACATTTGTCCTTGCATGCTGTTTTATACCAGTTTGATTCAACATGGTGGATAATAGGGGCTGCTTAAATGTTGCCCTGGTGCCTTTAAGGTTGACAGCAAATTACCCTTATGCAACCCCAATAATTAAAAAAATAGTAAACAATGCTAAGAATTAATACACTGTTCAGCCATTTTCTCATATCATAAAATATTTAATTCATATCCTGCCTCCATTTCTCTCGTTAACGCCACACTCATTATTTAGGAAGTACATTGTCACACTTCAGATTGCTAACAAGTAAAGTTTGTACAGTGTGCAAGTGTAAAGACATTCTCATTGCAATGCATTTTCACAGTGTTGTAAAGCTAATGCGGAGTTCGTTTTTACAGCATGTTTTGCCTTGCCGAAGAGTGAGCAGAAGCCAGAAGGTATTTTCTCTGTCAGTGCTGTGTTGTTGCATTCTGCCAAGAAGACTATTTAGCATATTAGCTTTAGTGAGCATTCTCTCCCAGTAGTGAAAGGACTATTTAATGTCAGTCATGCAAGTATCAACCCATTGGCCAAGAAGAGGTATACTAGGTGAAGTAAAGGCTGTTTAGTGAATATCATCCAATACATTCTGGAACCTGGATATGAACCTGTTATGTGAAATAGTAAGCCATACATTGTACCAGAATATAACAACAGCTCTTGATATGTGTGAAATCTTTTTGTGATTTGCATTCTTTCAACAAGACATTTTATGAATTGTCCTTTATGAATGAATCTGATGTCATTTTGATTTTGGCTTTGAAAAGGCTTTGAGTTATAATATTAACAGAGCTATCTGTACCAGTTTTGGGACAATGGCTAGTATATTCTGTGTTATACTAGCATACCCTTATGGACAAAGAATATAATGCAGTATATTGTAAATATATCAAAATTATCATCACAATATATTTAAAATATCCTGCAGTATATGACCATAAGGGTATTGCCCAGTCTTTGTGCATAATAGCTTAATGCCCAGTCTTTGTGCACATTTTGACAGTGTAATTTTCTCTTCCAGTGACCATATATCCCAAGTTTAAGCAGGTGTATTCTGGGGATACATTAGTTATGAAGTGCTCAGGGTCAGGAATGCTCAAATGGTTCTTTAATACCAACCACATGGAGGACCAAACGAAAGCCATTGAAACCTGGACCATCAATGTCATCTCAAAAAATGTCTCTGGCTCATATCACTGTGAGAGAGATGGAGAAAGGAGTGATGCTATAAATGTCACAGTTTTGGGTAAATATAATGTGGCTCAAATGAAAACTGGACAAATGTAGGCTTTTGTCAGCTACTATTACATTTTCCACAAAACAGTCTTCTAGTTGTGTGACTACACTGTAATAGGCATTAAAACTACCATTCATATCACACACTAAATGTGTTGGGGACTACTCTGCCCTTCATATCTGAAACTCAGTTGGTACAATCATTCATGAAAATATTGAAGGCCTCATTTGTCATTTTTGTATTAATTTATCTCTATCTCTCTTCCTCTGCTTTCTACCTGTCCCAGAGTACCTACCTTTTGCCTCTCTCTCCATAAAGTCTGGTCTGCCAGTGATTATTAGGGGGGACTCAGTGGTTTTGGAGCTCCACGTCGACACAGGACTGAAGGACTGGCATTGCCGAGTGTACAAAGGGGGACTCCTGAAGCGGATTAAAATTAATTCTACTCTGATGACTTCTCATGTTAACGATGTGCAGTTTCATCCAAAGCCCCTGGAAGAGCATGAAACCCCTGCCCTCTACTGGTGTGAGCATAAGACAGAAATGAAAAGGAGCAACCCTATCACTATCAAGACCACCGGTATATACAGTGCAGCAGCTATCTTGAGTGTTTGTAAACAAAAAGGTTTACACTTCTCTATTTTTAGGTTTAATCATTTCTCACTCTGCCTTTCTCTCTCTGTCTCTCTCTCTTCTTTTCTCCCTTCATCACATAGGTCAGATGGCAATGTTGGAGACCCCCCCTGAACCTGCAATTGTGGGGAAAGAGCTGATTCTACAGTGCCGCGTATGGGGAGAACCCATCATAAGTAGCACTGTTTTCTTTAAAAATGGCCACGAAAAACAAAATACAATCAGCTCTACGCTCATCATCGAAACTGTAACAATTGAGGATCAGGGGAATTATACATGTACTGCTACGTACAAATTCAGAAAGAATACCAGCAACATCCCAAATACAGTCACCTCTGACATTCAGGAACTCCTTGTCAAAGGTATAGAGCTCTGTGTTTGTCTCACAGTCACATCAGTTTGTGTTCATTCATATGCATGCACAGGTGTTTGCTTGAATACTTTCCTCTATGTATACACATACAGTTTAAGTCAGAAGTTTACATACACTTAGGTTGAAGTCATTAAAACTAATTTTTAACCACTCCACAGATTTCATGTCAGCAAACTATAGTGCAAGTCAGTTAGGACATCTACTTTGTGCATGACACAAGTCATTTTTCCAACAATTGTTTACAGACAGATTATTTCACTTTTAATTCACTATATCACAATTCCAGTGAGTCAGAAGTTTACATACACTAAGTTGACTGTGCCTTTAAATTTTTAATATTTGGTCACATATCCTTTGCATGCCATGACTTCCTGATGTCTGTGACCCAACAACATCAAAAGACTCTTGATATCTTATTTTCTGGTACTCTTACAAGCGATACTATACCATCTCTGCATTTGAATGGATTTCTATGGGAATTGGGGGGTGGGACTAGATTTAGCTGTAAATTACACTGGAACAGTATGGAAACACATGGTTGGCTAAATGGCTCTAAGTCATCAAGAGTCTGACGTATCAAACAAGTGTTAAATCATCACTCTGCTGCCAGAAATACAATAGATATGGATGGATAACTTGAAGGGTTTCTTCTCCTCACTTATTTTTCCATAGAGTTCAATAGGAAAATTTGTCAGGAGAAACAACCCTTAAAGTGATCCATCCATATCTACTGCATATCTGGCAGCAGAGTGATGGTTTGAGGCTTGTTTGATACCTCAGACCCTTGATGACTTACAGCCATTTTACCAATCATGTATTCCATACTGTTCCAGCATAATTTACAGCTAAATCTAGTCCCACCCCCCAATTCCCATAGAGATCCATTCAAATGCAAAGACGTTATAGTATCGCTTGTAAGAGTACCAGAAAATAAGTTATCAAGTCTTTTGATGTTGTTGGGTCACAGACATCAGGAAGTCATGGCATGCAAAGGATATGCGACCAAATATTAAAAATTTAAAGGCACAGTCAACTTAGTGTATGTAAACTTCTGACCCACTGGAATTGTGATATAGTAAATTAAAAGTGAAATAATCTGTCTGTAAACAATTGTTGGAAAAATGATTTGTGTCATGCACAAAGTAGATGTCCTAACTGACTTGCCAACACTATAGTTTGCATGAAATCTGTGAAGTGGTTAAAAATTAGTTTTAATGACTTCAACCTAAGTGTATGTAAACTTCTGACTTCAACAGTACATATACTGTACGTGTGAGAGAGACAGCATGCATATGTGTTTGTGCCTGTCCCTTTCTTACTCTGTTGTAGTGCAACCTCCGGAGGCAGTCTTCATAAAAAGGGGATCCACTTTGACTTGCACCTGTCCAAAATGCCCTAAGCCCCACAGCCACCGGTGGTACATATACGAGGAACAAAGGCTAATGGAATTTCAAGACCAGAAAGACATCCTTATCCCTCTCAATAAAGAGAGCTCTTACCGGTGTAGAGCTATGTGGAATGACGGAGTCTCCACACTAAGTGATCAATTTCGTGAGTCTCCTCATTTTTTTTCAATTTGCACTATAGTACAGCTACATGTACTAATTACCCTGTACAACCACATAGATAGAGTGCCCTCCAATTATTCACACTCTTGATAATGATAGGCAAAGAAGGAAAGACGCTATAGTGAATGTTCAAAAATTAGGGAAACTTCATTATTTTATTAGACACTCTTACAGTTGCTCAGGAAAAGGGATTTTGTTTAACAAATAATATTTTTCCAAAAAGATGTGTTTCACAATTATTCACACCCCTGTCTTCAGTACTTTGTGCACCCCTGGGTTAAAGTTCAGACACTGAGATGGCAATACAGCAATTTCGTGGTCAATTTATATTTTACATTTATTTACATTTTGTAAAGGAGAACGTCCTCCTTGTTTATTTATCACTTTATTCTGACAGCGGGAAAGCAAATATGGTTACAGATGGAGATGAGATCACAATACAAAAAGTGCCTTGGTGGAGAATCGACCCACAGTCACATAGGGGGGATTTGCATATTGAGTTGAGTGTGGGGCACCCTTTGGACTGCGCCACATGGTCTCCCAGTTACCAATTTTTTGGTTCACTTTTAAGTATGCTTGGGATCATTTTCTTGCTGAAAGATCCATTTGAAGCCAAGTTCTTCTTGGTCGAGGGAACCAGGTTCCTGGAATGTTCTGAACTCATGAATCCATTTACCATAACAAGACCCCCAGCATCACTAGATGAAAAACAACCCCACAACAGAGCACCAAAGATCCACCACAAAATTTAACTGTAGGTGTGGTATGTTTTTTTCAACATAAGCATCCTTCTTCCATGCCAAAACCACCACCTGTGTGTAGCCAAATGCACAAATTGGTCTCACCTGACCATAAAACCCAGTTCCAATTAAAGTACCAGTGCTATTTCGCAAAGTCGTGGGGCCTCATTTATAAAAATTACTTTAGATCAAATTTGATTAAAGACAGGCTAATGTATCCATGGCATGTATAATATAAATAGTCTACTGTAAGCAAACAATGAGTTTATTGGAGGATGTGGCAAACCATGCGTTTTACAGGGAGAGAGTGTTCAAGGAACGGACTGACTTTTTTTGCCCAAGACGATGAGCCGCTATCGGTTCCCCAGACTATTTTCTGGCTACCTCTCAAAAAAGCCTATTGGCATGAGGTAGAGTCTGATGGCAGATTTTTACATTTTGTGTCCCCAAGAGGCAATTAAGTTATCTCCATCTGTGGCCTTTTCATTTTTGTTCGAAAAACAATGCCTCACTGTGCGTGGGGGCAAGATGCAGTTGTCCACTACCTGGCAGGTTTACTATTGTTCCAGTGACTTTAAAATTTTAATCATGAACCTAGTAGTGGAAATTGGTATCTACCTTTGTCTTATTTCTTTTGAGTTTTCTGCCTTTCCCCATGGTGATGGATAACACATGGATCATACATGCGTGCTACCTCGTTTTTATACCCCACTGAAACAGGAAGCCCTAGGAGGCCACAGCATGGCTCCTGGATTGAATTGAACTTTAAAAAGTAGCATGTTACGTTTTTGTTAGATTTTATTTAAAATAATTGTTTGGGGTGTGAACGATTGTGATTCATCTATTTGGAAACAATATACCTGTTCAACGGGGTCTTTATTGCATTGTAGTAGTATAATGGAATAATTTTTTAAAATATGAAAGTATAGTGTAATCTCTCTACCTCCCTCTCTCCCTGCCTCCCTTAGGTCAGATGGTACCTCTGGAGACCCCCGCTCTGGGGAAAGTGCTGATCGTGATATTCTGTGTCTGTATCATTATTGTGCCATTTTTTGTAATTTGGTGTGTGAAGAAAAGACGGTCAAGTAAGTGTGTTTATCCCTCTTTTATTCTATTTCCCATTGTGGTTCAGTTTCCCAGTTGTGGTTCTGTGGTGGCATCGCCTATTAAAAGACTCCACCATTTTTAGTTATCTACCTCAGAGGCAGATCATGGGTTTCTTCCACTCGCATGGCATTAATTAATCAGCTAACAATAACAATTAAGAATAAATTTAGGAGGTGACTTTCCATATCTTTGCATCAGTAGAGTGGTATGTTTGTGTCATCCATACTATTAGTATTATTATACCTTTATTTATCCAGGTAAAGCATTGAGAACAACTTCTCTTTTACAATACCGACCTGGCCAAGATGGTGGAGTCAGACAGAAATAAAAAATAAAATAAATACATATACAGTATATACATATATACAAGGCAATATAGACAAGGTAACACAAATACACAGATAAAAACACAGCAATTAAACAAGCAGGGATGGGGAAATGACACACAGTCACATGAATGCTAAATGGGCTTTTTTAGAGTATTAATGAACCGGGGCAGTGATATGAAGTGAGCGAGTTGTAGATCGTGTTGTTTTAGCTCATGCTGTAGTAAGTTCCAGTCAGTGGGTGCAGAGTGTTGGAATGCCTTGGAACCAGAGTTAGTGCGGGACGTGGGGACAGCAAGAGAAATGAAGTTGTTGGAGCGAAGGCCGTAGGTAGACTGGGAAATAGAGAGTAGTTTGAAGAGATAAATTGGGGTTTTTCCAATTAGTGTCTTGTAGATGAGGGTATACCAGTGTTTTTGACGTTGGATTGAAAGAGGCGGGAGACCGGATTCAGTATAAAGTGAACAGTGGTGAGTATGGTAGGGGGCTCCTGTAGCAAATCTGAGGGCAGAGTGATGTAGTGTGTCAAGTTTGGATCATAGTGTTTTGGAGGCGGTAGATGGTGTCACCATAATCAAACACAGGGAGGATGCAAGATTTGATGAGGAGGATTTTGGAGGTGGAGGTGAAGCAGAATTTCAGTAAAGAAAACCTAGGCATGATTTGATTTTTCCTTGGAGTTTTTTGATGTGCATTGAGAAGTTGAGTCATCAATCCAGATTCCGAGGTATTTATAGTGTTGTACTTGTTCTATTGGGATATTGTCTATTGTTGTGAGGGGTAGAGCAGTGGTAACAGCAGGGACTGGTTTCTTTCGAAAAATAACATTAATTTAGTTTTGATTGGGTTAAGGAGCAGTTTGATGTCTGACAGGGTGGATTGAATTGCAGTGTGTTTGACTTGAAGGGAGGCAATAGCAGAGGGGAAATCAGGGGCAGAAGTATAAATAACCATATCATCAGAATAGAGATGAACTGATGCATTGGATATGATGGAGGCGAGGTTATTGATCTAGATGGAGAACAGTGTTGGGCCTAGAGAAGAGCCTTGAGGAACTCCTTTAGTTATTGTAAGGGGTGAGGAGATGAGATTTTCAACTTTCACACACATGTATGCATGTTCCCTCTTTCCGCTAAAAGGTCATTCTTTTCACAGGAGCTGCATTCCAGGAGAGCGGAGGGTACGAGGAAGTTGGACAGAGGAAAGCAGTGGAAAATGTTATGATGCAAGAAAAAAAGATTGGAGACAAAGGGGCAAAGGGTGAATATGAGGCCCTGAAAACACATGAGAAAGAGGGAGAGTACCAGACTTTAGGGGCAGAGGGGGGGGAAGGGGCAGAAGGCAGTTATGAGGCTTTAAAGAGATCCAAAATGGATGAGAAAGCGGGGGAGTACCAGACTTTGGGCACTGAGGGAGGTAAAGATGGAGAAGGTGGATACGAGGCTCTGAAGAGATCCAAAATAGATGAGAAAGAGGGGGAGTACCAGACTTTGGGCACTGAGGGAGGTAAAGATGGAGAAGGTGGATACGAGGCTCTGAAGAGATCCAAAATAGATGAGAAAGGGGGGGAGTACCAGACTTTGAGGGGAAAGGGCGGGAAAGGTAAAAGACCTTAAAGAAGAAAGATAACGAGTAAGACGTGGGATAAGCTGATATGGAGATGGAGGAAGAAACAGACAAGCAAGGAGAAAAGGAAGTAAACCTAAAATATGTCAGATAAAATCTAGCAGGCAAGATGAGAAATTCTTCTTATATAGTCAAAATGATAAAGTGTGTTGCTAAAAAATGTTCCTCAATTAGCCTTTGAAAAGGCAATCCCTCTTTCAAAACAGTAAAGGTATAGTTTGTCACACTTTACATTTAAAATATTTACAGCACTGGGTCTCATAGTTCCAGCCCATTTTTACACAGTCCACATATATAATTCTAGGTAGTATGTATCTTCAGATATTGCTTTAGGAGTTTCACACTTTAGTTCAACATTGTAGCAACTGCTTCAGCTCATAAGCATTTGGATTTTCATGGGCAGACCCATTGCAGTGCATTGCAGTTTCCCACTATTTGTGCACAATAGCCTTAGAGAAAACATATATGGGCCATTCTACAGAAGTCGTGCAAATTGAGGGTTGGAGAAAAGTGTAAATTTGTATTCTTTTTGCAAATTTCTTTTATAATATATGTGTTACACTTTATCTGAGATACATAAATATACTAGATGTACAGTGCAATCACATGTAATTTTTTCAGAATAAGGATGAATTTACTGACTGCTCCTAAATATGTCACAACCGAAACATGGTGGAAAACCTGCTTTTGAAATAAAATTACATACCCAATTGATAAGTTTAATTCACCCCTTTGAAAATGACATTTTTGAAAAGAAATCTTGACTGCTGTTGAATTTGAATCAATTACCCTGAATTTTTAAATCAAATAAAACATTGGATTAATTAAATTTAGTGAAAACTCCGTATAAATGTTCTCTATAAAATGGACAGATTTGATCACATGAATTTGATAGATTATTATTTATAGATTGAGATTATATATACCCTCACCAGCACAATATCTTGGATATTTGATTGATTATTCATATTATTCAAAATTTTAACAAAACAGCAGGTGTTTCGGTTGTGACCACATTGTTGCGGTTGTGACATCTCTTACTGAAACCTGAATTCCAAAGTTGGGACAGTACGTAAAATGCAAATAAAAGCAGAAAGCAGTGATTTGTAAATTCTGTTGTCTATATATTTAAATGAAAACAATATTTAAAAGATATTTAATGTTTTACCTTAGCAACTTCATTGATTTTTGTAAATATACGCTAATTCCGAATTTGATGCCTGCAACACGTTCCAAAAAAGTTGGGACTGGGGTATAAAAAAGACTGGGATGGTTGTGGAATGTTCAAAAAACATCTGTTTGGAACATTCCACAGGTAAATAGGTGAATAGGTGACAGGTCATGCTACCATGATTGGGTATAAAAGGAGCATCCACGAAGGCTCTGGCATTTACGAGCAAGGATGGGTTCGCCACTTTGTGAAAAACTGCATGAGCGAATAGTCCAACAGTTTAAGAACAATGTTTCTCAACACACGATTGCAAGGAATTTAGGGATTTCACCATCTACAATCCATAATATTAGTAAAAGATTCCGAGAATCTGGAGAAAACGGGCAAGGCCGTAAACCAATATTGAATGCCCGTGACCTTCGATCCTTCAGACAGCACTACATTAAAAATGGCATGCTTCTGTAATGAATATAACCACATGGGCTCGGGAATACTTCAGAAAACCCTTGGCAAAAATATTTTGGGTATTATTTTTTAATGCACCAGTTTAAGGGTTGATAGTGGGGACAGCCATCTCCCAATAGGAATTTATACTCCCAAGAGTATAAGTGTTGATTTTGGATAAATGTAACTATTATTACTGCAATTTATATCTTGGATTATATTAAAACATAACATGATCTAATGAATTATATAGCATTGAAAGATTTTATTGGTCAATTTCTTACTTTTATCCGAGAGGGACAGCAATTTGCATGACTTGTAGAATGGCCCATATACGGTATATAAACAAGATGGAACTGTTAGCACAACAATACAAATAATTGTAAAAGGTAGAAACCATTGAATTAGCATTCTGTAGGATGGCTACCACTATCAGCCATGTGCTGGATCTCTTGATTGCACTCAAGAAATATAGATGCTGCGTGTTGATGCTGTAGAATCAAAGACTTTTGATGAAATGTTACAGCACAGCAGCAGTTAAAAACAACATAATAATAATAGTTACAGTTAATAATAATAGGTTTAAAGTTGCCCTGGGCCAGGGTGTCTGCTGAGTAATAATAATAATAATTATTATTATTATTATTATTACTCAGCTGACACCCTGGCCCAGGGCAACTTTAAACCTACTATTATTAACTGTATTAAAGTCACATATATTATGCAAAATGATAATAAATCACCAAGTATTGCATTTTTAAAAGGAAATTATTATAATAACTGTACAGAACAGTCAAACATATACATTAAATTCAAACAGTACATAAATATGAATTAAAAGCATTGAGAAGCTAAAAAAGATAAATAAATCTGGGGGTATTCCACAGAACAGGATTATGAAGTTATCCAGATAACTGTATCAGATAGGGCTGTATCTTCACATTATTGAAAATGCACTAAAATATGGTTTATGAGTATGATTTAATCATACATATTGTTGTTACAAATGAATGAGTTATCTGGCTACCTTGCTTATCCTGCTTTGTGGAATACCTGCCTGGAGACGAGAGAGGAAAGAAATACAACAGGTTTTTTCGCCTCTAGGGGGCAAAAAAAGAAAATTAAAGTAAAAATATATCAATGGACATTCTGCCAATCCATAAATTTGAGTATTTTGTAATGTGGGTTTGGCATTTCTAGCCAAATACTATATCTGGGCTACATGTGAAAATACTGTTAAAATCTTATTTCATTGATTTTACATAATAATACAGGGGGAAACAGGGAAATATTTCCAGATAACAAAGTTTTCTTGAGCACAGCTGGAGGCAAGTACAAGAACCAGGGTATTATGGCAGAATTAAGAGGACAGAGGAGTCCAGTGATGTGAACTGAGCATCAGCAGGAATGGGGAAGAGTGAAAGCATTAGGCTAGTATGTTTACATGTTTAGTTGAGTGGATGTGGAGGATGAGAGAACATGCAAAATAACATTAGTTTTTTTTTTTTTTCATACCATAACATAATAAGCACATTTTCTAACATGATTAATTCTGTCTTATTTTTCTTTTTCTTGTTTACTTACTATTCAAATGAGTGTTCCATTTGCAGTCCAGCTCAATATATCAGCAGCAGCTTTCATACCATTGATATTTATTTCCTGCTTTTGTGAGTTTAATTTTATGACTGTGATAAAAAGAACATAATTTTCAAAGACATTTTGTGCCAAGAACAACTTCTCCATGAATGCTGATATTTGGTCCAAAAACCAAAAAAAACATTAATTGTTATATGACACTGTATAATGGTTTATACACTGCCGGGCCAAAATAAAAGTCGCGCACTCTAATATTTTGTTGGACCGCCTTTAGCTTTGATTACGGCACGCATTCGTTGTGACATTGTTTCGACAACCTTATGCAACGCCACAATTTATTTTCGTCCAGAGTTTTTGGCTGAGATCTTGTATTGACGACGGGAGAGTCGAACCACTCCGTAAAGTCTTCTCCAGCACATCCCAAAGACTTTCAATGGGGTTAAGGTCAGGACTCTGGTGGCCAATTGATGTGTGAAAATAATTTCTCATGCTCCCTGAACCACTCTTTCACAATTTGAGCACGATGAATCTTGGCATCTTGGAATCCTGGAATATGCCCATTGATGGGATAACCTGGTCATTCAGTACATTCAGGTACTGAGCTGACTTCATCTTATTGCTGCATAACGTTGCTGAGCCTAGACCTGACCAATTGAAGCAAGATCATAACACTGCCTCCAGAGGCTTGTACAGTGGGCACTATGCATGACGGTTGCAACAGCGACTTTTTTTTGGCCAGGCAGTGTACCCAGTATACAGAATCTAAATCACAGATATTCAGCCAGCACCGGTAACTAAGGTGTAACAGTCTACAAGCAAGTTCATTAATTCATCCATTTTAATGTCATACTTGAGCATCAACATTATCATACAATTCAGTGGAATTTGTAGGTAAATTACCATCACGTAGCATTGTGAGTTCATAGGTTCTATTATCACTGATGAGTGTTCCAACCATAGGAGTATACAATGTGTAAATATACAAGCATATATGAGCATTTGAAAGAAAGCAAACTAGAAATGGTTTATATTACAATATTACAGGGACTGTAATAAATATTGTATAAGAGTACAATATTTCAGTTCCTTTCAGTGACTAAAAAATATTTCAGCTAATAGTCAAACTAATCATAGAGCACTTGGGGTTGAATTACAGGGATATGGTGTAAAAATGACATGTGTTTTTATCTTTATTAGTTGCTGTGTGTGCAGTATATGAAGTTCTCGCTTAAAAATGTACATGATGCAGTTCTTACTTTTGACAAATTAAAATACCAACTTGTCATTGCATGTCGTATGCGTTTGGTGTAATTCTATACGTCACCACTAGATGAAACTGTTGACAAGGATTTCACATGGAGACGTATTTTTCCAATGAATTGCAAGGGATTGCGAGCACTGATCATGTGTGTTAATGCCCTCTACCCAATACAGACATTTAAATATAATATATAGCATATTTCCACTACATTCTAAAAAAATTGTAAAAAGATAATGAATAAATACATAATATAACATAATACATTTTTGATGGTCGCAAAGTATCCAAGAAGACGTGTGTTCTCAGGTAGGAAAATGTTATGTAAAAGATGTTAGGCAAATAGTAATGTGACATACTTTGTTACATCTTTGCTTATAGCTGAGCCATTTGAAAAGGGGGTTCTATATAGTCTGGCATTGCAGGCTAAACATGGAACCAATGAGTTAAACCTCATTAACTTGCTAATGGTACATAATTAATTTGTACCTTTTTTGCTTGAAAATGTACTTAGTTTGGTTTTCAGTATACTAATCTACTTTAATGGTACATTTGAGAAATGTGCTCCTTAAAGAACAACAATGTAGCCTACCATAATTTCTGAGAGTGTGTTCAATTGCTAAATAAATCATTAACCCTTACCACTGTAATAACGAGGAACCCAGTGACTGGTAAGTAAGGTAGGCCTACGTTTTTGGCGCCTCTCTCTCTCTCTCTCCCTCTCCCTGGCAGATGGATGCTAGATGAGCTTTGTGATTTTAGACAAAGATTACTGAGTAGCAGCCACAGTGCATAGGAGCAGGGAGAAAGGTAAAAAAAGTAGCCTAACTTGTGTGTTATTAAAGTATTTTAATGCATAAGACTACGACTGAGCGTAACTGTTCTAGAGCGCGTAGGTCTAGCTCAGATCCAAAGAGTTCTTTGCAGTCGGCACTAACACCGCTTAACACGCGGCGCTAACCCAAGCACAAGTGTCTTTGCTAGTTTTAGTCGACGCAGTAGTCATTTTATCGCACAGCGCTCACGTTGTTTAAATACCAAATGAACTTGCGCCCATAGCAAGTGAACTGGGCGGGTTTGTCTTAAGATGCGGTGTGGCCAGGATAATTTTTGGTGTATTGCTATCTTGAGGCAGCAAAAAGAGTTTGCCCTAAAACCACCATAAACCTGGCCTCAAGTCATGTCGCATGTTTTTTCAATGTTATTTTAACGGTGCAATACAAGTGCAATTTTCTGTTTTTTATTTTCCTATTTCCCATTATTGTATTTCTGGGAAACGGGAAATAGTTTGGTCTGGAATTACCGGGAACCTGTGCAGATGTTAAACCCTAATGTTTAAGATTATTATTGTGTATATGAAAACACGTCATAATGGTTAGTCCGAATAATATTCATCCTAATATTGATCCATATATTCCTTGCGCACAAGCAGGTCTGTTTCCCCAGCTGTAAATCACTCTTTTTGCAAATCCTAATGTAAATCGTCTTATTAAATCTGCCATTATATTAGCAATCTGCCAAGGTGAAAATGCAGGTAGCTTTTAAAGGGAATGGGAGATGGGGGATTTGGCAAAGCTGATTTCTGGTGACTGCAGCAGCGAAGGCCGAAAACACGTACTGACCTTTTTTTAAACGCCAACTAAAGTACAAACCCCAATTCCAAAAAAGTTGGGACAGAATGTAAAATGCAAACAAAAGCAGAAAGCAGTACATTTCTCTTTTACATACAGTATATTTAATTGAAAACAGTACAAAGAAAAGATATTTAATGTTTTCCTTATCAACTTTATAACTTATATATATATATATTTTTGTAAATATATGCTAATTCCGGATTTGATTCCTGCAACACGTTCCAAAAAAGTTGCAACATAAGACTGGGCAACATAAGACTGCGAAGGTTGTGGAATGTTCAAAAACACCTTCCACAGGTGAATAGGTAACAGGTGATGCTATCATGACTGGGGATAAAAGGAGCATCCACGAAAGCTTGGGCGTTTACGAGGTTCGTCACTTTGCAAAAAACTGTGTGAATAGTCCAACAGTTTAAGAACAATGTTCCTCAATGCGCGATTGCAAGGAATTTAGGGATTTCATCATCTACAGTCCATAATATTATTAAAAGATTCAGAGAATTTGGAGAAATCTCTGTGCGTAAAGGGCAAGGCCGAAAACCAATATTGAATGCCCATGACCTTCAATCCCTCAGATGGCACTGCATTAAAAACTGGCATGTGTCTGTAATGAAGGGTTTAAAGTATACTATATTTATAGAAAATTTTGCCTACTTAACGTTTTCGTCCTGTTTACTCAACAAGCCAACCTAATAGTATGGAAGGGTGCTCATTCAGACACAGGCTGTGTCCGAATCAGAGCCCTATATACTGCGCCCTGTCTCCTGCGTACAGTGCACTGGCAGAAGTGTGCTGTTTAATATGCGCTCTTTAGCAGTCCACAAAACATATCCGTCATACTGTTTTCCAACCGCACTGGAAGTGTTGTAAGCAGGTCATAAGATGTCCCACCAGTGTTGCGGTTTTACAGCTAAATTGGGATACTTTCAAAGTGCAGTCACGGGTAAAAATTTAAAGTCACAAAGCACGCACTTATTTTAAAAAGTAAAAACATGATGATTTCTATTTAAAATACGTTGGTTTCGGTTAAAAATAGCCTATAAATTGGGCTAGTTTTGAGTCGCCATTTGGCTGAAAAGTCTTACACGATCTGGTAACCCTGCGCCCCACTCATGCGCTGCCATGTCACGTGTTGTTTTTGTTGTATTTGAAGGAAAACGTCAGCGAAGCTGCGCCTCATTTTTTTAAAACGAAGCTTTACGTCATATTCATGTGACCAAAATGTTTGTGTACTTCTTGAGAAGTGTGCTCCCGAATGTACTCAGCGAAACCCCGGAAGTAAGAGTGTCATCCGGATGTTTGAAGTATACTGCAATTTTTTTAATTTTCGCGTACTCTACAACTTTCTCACTCTATCTACTCACCAAGGCTACTCAACAGTGTGGAAGAGTGCTGATTCGGACATGGCCACGGTTTGGCAGACTTCCTTTCATCTCTGCAGACCTCGCTCCTCTAGGCCGCGAGAGGGCGCTCCGGGTTTACTTTTCCACTGGCCGCGCTGTGTTTTTCTGCTGCCAGATGATGACCTGGCACACCTGTTCTGAGTTTTTTGCTGGCTTTATAAGCACGCTGCTTCCTTCTTCCGGCGCTTGTGTGTCATTCTTGCCACTCTAGCCAGGTAACTCGGTATAGGAATTTCAGGCAACCACTTGTGCTTTTCAGCTTCAAAAGTATACGCGGGACTGACCTGTAGTATTTAGAGTATTTAGTTCTTAGGGTTTTGTTCTCTTTACTCTTTATTTTTCCTGCCTTGTTTTTTGTTTCTCTGTCTTGCTTGGTAGACAACAACCACGGCTTTGCCTTGTTTCCATTTGCCTTTATTTTAGCTTTGATAGTTTCGGAGCTAGAGGCTATTCTGTTGTGTTTCTTTTCTCTGCTCGATACTGCGAGCTTCAGCCAAATTATATGGGTTGTTATTATTTTTGGCTCACGCCGGGATTACGTCCCTCTTTGTTTAATTTCTCTACTCTGGACTGAGTGAGAGTCTCGCCCTATTTTATTCTGGTCGTTTTTATTTCTTTTGGGTTTTAGACGTGAGTTTCTTTCCCGTCTTTTCTTCTTTCTCCTTCCCTCTATTGGTTGTCCACAGTTCGTGGAAAACGTTCGGAATCCCTTTCAGTTGCATCTGGTCCTCCATCCCGACCCCCCTCACAATTATGCAGACATATTTTTGAGATTTCAGTCCAAGTTGAAACTTACACTGTACACCACATATAGACAGAAAACACAGAAAATAACTACACAGTCTTAGAAATGACATGTCTGGCTTTAATAATGTAGGTAAGGTTATTTCATACTTTATGAGATATTTTCATAGCAGAAGGATTAATTAATGATGGCAGAAATTCACTAGAAGAAGTGAACATGCAAAACAACAATTTCATTGACCTACAGTCAAGCCGGAAAGTCTGCACACCCCTTTCACCTTCTCCACGTTTTATTACGTTACAGACTTATACTACAATAGATTGAGTTAATTTTTTGCCTCAAACATCTACACACAATAGCCAATAATGACCAAGTGAAAACAGGCTTTTAGAAAATATGCAATTTTATTTTACTGACAAAAATAGGTTATTTAGGGGTTACATATTTGTACATGGATGGGGAGCGTCGGTACACAGCCATTTTCAGCTCTTTCCACAGATGTTCAATTGGATTCAGGTCTGGGCTCTGGCTGGGCCACTCAAGGAAATGCACAGACTTTCTCCGAAGCCACTCCTTTGTTCTCTTGGCTGTGTGCTTCGGGTCGTTGTCATGTTGGAAGGTAAACCTTCACCCCAGTCTGAGGTCCAGAGCACTCTGGAGCAGGTTTTCTTCAAGGATCTCGGTGTACTTAGCTGCATTCATCTTTCCCTCTATCAGGACTAGTCGCCCCGTTCCCGCTGCTGAAAAACATCCCCACATCATGATGCTGCCACCGCCATGCTTCACTGTAGGGATGGTATTAGCCAGGTGATGAGCGGTGCCTGGTTTCCTCCAGACGTGACGCTTGGTATTCAGGCCAAAAAGTTCAATTTTGGTTTCATCAGACCAGAGAATCTTGATTCTCATGGTTTGAGAGTCCTCTAGGTGCCTTTTGGCAAACTCCAAGCGGGCTGTGATGTGCCTTTTACTAAGGAGGGGCTTCCGTCTGGCCACTCTACCATAAAGGCCTGATTGGTGGAGTGCTGCCTGGATGGTTGATCTTCTGAAAGGTTCTCCCATCTCCACAAGGATATGCTGGAGCTCTGTCAGAGTGACCCTCGGGTTCCTGCTCACCTCCCTGGCTAAGGCCCGTCTTCCCCGATTGCTCAGTTTGGCCGGGCGGCCAGGTCTAGGAAGATTCTTGGTGATTCCAAACTTCTTCCATTTATGAATGATGGTGGCCACTGTGCTCTTTGGGACCTGTAAAGCTGCA
The DNA here is from genome assembly GCA_029718625.1 of Synaphobranchus kaupii. Lineage (NCBI taxonomy): Eukaryota > Metazoa > Chordata > Actinopteri > Anguilliformes > Synaphobranchidae > Synaphobranchus > Synaphobranchus kaupii. Next base: position 44,846,912 of record CM056379.1, on the reverse strand, counting down.
GAGATTTTTCCGTACCCTTCTCCAGATCTATGCCTTGACACAATCCTGTTTCTGAGGTCTGCAGATAATTCCACTGTCAACTGTGGGACCTTATATAGGCAGGTGTTGGCAATCCCCAATCATGTCCAATTGAATTTATCACAGGTGGACTCCAATTAAGTTGTAGAAACATCTCAAGCAGTATCAGTGGAAACAAAATGCACCTCAGCTCACTTTTGGGTGTCATATCAAAGGGTGTGCACACTTGTGTACATATGATATTTTACATTTAGATTTTTAATAAATTAGCACAAATGTCTAAAAACCTGTTTTCACTTTGTCATTATCGGCTATTTTGTGTAGAATTTTGAGACAAAAAATGAACTCAATCTATTGTAGAACATGTCTGTAACGTAATAAAACGTGGAGAAGGTGAAAGGAGTCTGCAGACTTTCCGGCTTGACTGTATATTCAATTCAAGTTTATGGAGCTGTACGCAAGACGTCGCCCTCCCTCGATGTCATCTTCCTATTCAGGACTTTGTGTGTTTTTTATTCTTCCTGTGATAGAATTAGATTATTTGGTGGTGAAAGAAGAACTGTAACCAACTACTTAAATGTCCAGTATATCTAAATAATTAAATGTCCAGTATCTTCAACCTGATTCGGTGGCACGTAGACATTTCATATTTTGCCTGATAATAGCCTAACTAGCGCTGATGAAGATGATATGCAGTTTTCCATGATAGCACACTTTCTGATGTGGTACAGTAGGATGTTTGTGATGTAGACCCTAGGGTCTACGACACAAGGGGGCCTGAGCCAACAGGTTAAATGTTGTACAGGGGCATGTTATAAGCAGTAAGAAATGCCCACATTAAAAATGTGAGCTGTTATATAACATTTAACTTGCAAAAAAAATTTAATAAAAACATTAATCATATTAGTACTAAGAAAATAGTTGCAGCTGAGGTATATGAAAACAAAAAAGGTAAATGACATAAAAGTGGTGAATGTCATGTACAATGTTGAAATAAAAACTCTTCTGTTGATGTTTCTGTGATGTCGGTATATTGTTATCTTCTTTGCATAATTTATTGTTAAATTGCAATTTGTGCAAAATAAATTAAATCCGTTGGGATGCAGTGTACCAGGTGGATACTCATTTAAACTTCTATGTTCACTTTCCATACTCTTTCCATCTCACCATATTAGATCAACTAATTGTTTTTATAAATGTCTCAATTAGATACTGCATTGTATGATTCGTCACTAGACTGTGCCGCTGGGGACCCCTGGAGGATAATCATTGAAATACAAGTTTAAATCCCTGCAGGTCACATGGTGGAGACAAACTGTTATGTTATATTTATAATCTAGTTATAACCTCTGATATTTTTCAACCAACCAGTCCAGGTACCCTCAAAGAATATATTATTTTTGGCTATAACTCACCCAATGAAATTTAAAATGTATTACTATGTAAAAATGTCTCCAAAGACAAAAACAACACACCCAACCTCAGCTCTGAAGGCATATGTTTCTGTTTCCTCTTTCTCTTGCTCTTTTTTATTGTCTCTCTCAGGGAATATCACTCACTCAATGATCAATAGACAAAATGAGAAAATGAAGGAGACCAAAGTAACATGATATAAAACATCAGGAGACAGCAATCTAGACATCCATTAGTGTCAGCTAGAGAGAAGGGGAGTGGGAGAGAGAAAAAAGTAAAAGATGAGAGAGAGCTGAGTGGGAATTGTTGATGGTAGCATGTGTGTCTATTTTAAAGTGGATATTGCTTACAGATCACATCACAAGATACATCATTCAGTATTCATTCTTGAATAGACATAGAAATGCACGTAATAGTAACAATAATACTACTACTTACCTATACTACTACTAAAAATGACAATAAAATAATAATCATAATAAAAGAAGAAACATTTATATATACATTTGTTTTATTTTGCATAGGGATTTATCACATATACATATTTTATACATGTACTATTTCAACATTTTGTATGTATGTATATATGTATATCTTTTAGTTTTTTTCTGGAAGTAAGAAGATGTGAAAAAAATGGAATTAAAGAAAACTTGAATTAAACCAAGAAAAAACAATAACAATAACCAGAATAAAAATCCAGAATTCATTATTTCTCATTGTCAGTATGGAAAAAACGATGCAAGGTTATGTATCTTGACAATGATAGCTTTTACTCTACTGAGCTTCCTATTGTCATGTTCCATCAATAATGCCACCTCCCTTCTCACAATGAATTGGTTTCTTCAGCAATTTACTTCAAATTGTCCTTTTACTGCTTATATGTTAAATTGTATATAGTTCATAACATAGAGAACCACATATTACCTTATTGCCTTATCAGTACTCTAATGTACATGGTTTAAAAATGTGTCCATTTTTAGGGTTGACAAATATAAAAAAGACTTCATAGTAATGACATTATAATTCAATAAAGTTGACAAGTGCAATGGAGTTCAGGTAAAGGGTTGTAGAGAAATGTCCCTCACAGGTGATGACATGAGAAATTAACGCTAACATCTGTTTTGCCATGACTCTTTGCTTTATCCCAGTGTCGGCACTGACAAACTGCTATGCATTATGGGAATGTAAAATTACAGAAGACATAGGCAGTTTACTGACACAGCAGTAATTCCATAAGTTGTGCATGACTGATAAACACACCGTGTGTGAGGGCCAGATACAGAAATACAGATTCTCAGTAGGGTTCACAATGTTATTTGAGAATAAAGTTAAGTGCAGCACTGTTCTTTATTGCTTTAGAATTGCTGCAGATGTAAAACTATGTAAGAATATACAGAATATGCAGCCATCTTATTGCATTGTTAAAGATATCAGCATGAAGTAACACTGCACCTCCTGTACTTTTATAATCGTACAGTGTGTTTTCCCAATTCCACACCATTGCCATAAGATACTGCTATGCTATACACAATATACAGAAATAATATTAATAGGACAGGAACCAGCCCCTTTCTAAAAATTCTAGAAATGCTAAGATATGAGGATTTTCCAGTGCCAGATGCCAGGTGTACAAGATGGTTACATATGGAATCAATGTGCAGTACATATCAAGTGTTTATGTCAGTGGTTCTATCTAACCTTTGGCAAAAGGAAGGAACCCCATCTCCATCAGATATACAGCACTTTATTTGGCCAATTATAATCCATGAAATAAGCAAGACGTTTTGTCCAACCTGTAGACACCAGTGGCATCCCATGAGCAAGAAATGGCAGATAAGGACAGGAAAATTGGAGGATGAGAACTTACTTTATATTAAACACATACTACTACTACTACTACTACTTATTGTTATTATTATTATTATTATTATTATTATTATTAAAGTATTATTATTATTATTATTATCATCATCACCATTTTCTCATAATAAAATGACTCAGGGGAAGACAAAAGAAACAGTGTAAGACAAAAACATGGTAAAGAGTTAAAATTTGCTTACTTGCAACATAGTTGCAATGCAATTAAAAAAACATCATTATGATACACAATCCAATAAAAAATTATCTGAGTAGTAGTGCTTTTTAACATCATCATTCTTCCCCTGTTTATTATTTATGTAAGATCAACAGAGAGCAATATCACATACAGGCCATAAGTCATAACGTGAAGGACAGTACTTTTAAAACTGACAACAAACCCCACACGAGAATTAAACTTCTACCTAATATTCTCCCCTTTCGAAGAGGAGCAATTCAAAGTGAAAGTTTTAAGTTCTGCAATTCAAAGTGAAAATGCCTGTAATACACATTGTTCTTAAGTGACTCAGTCTACGTCTGAATGGCTGTGGGTGCTGTATCAGTCTTGAAAATTGCATCTATACATTGCAACAGGATGTGCTAATACATAGAACACACATATAGCCATTGGAGTAGACTCCCATAGTTTGAGGCCCAGGATATAAACTCTCTGTTCTGAGGTTCACTCCAACTAGGACACTGCCTTATTGAGACTTGCCACTTCCTAAAGGACTTCATAACCAGTTATAGGTATCACCTTCATAAGGAAATGCTTGTGGTTATGCAGAGCAAAACAGGACACAGTGATGGCTGCTGAGCTGAAAATTGAGGAGGCAGAATACATCCACTTAAAACTGATTATTGGTCACAATCTGTTTTGAATTATTTTCCTTGATTAACAAGTGTGCCAAAGATATGAATAATCCAATTACATCATGTAAGGGAGATTAAACGATAAATTCAATTTAGGAAAATCAGTTTTAATCACTAAGTATACTTAACGGAAAAAGATACACCAATTACCACATTAGCATTCAGCACAACCTACAATAAAGATTGTCTAACAAAGCCTGCACATTGAAGATCTTTGCCATGAATATTCTCAGAGTGCAGAGAATGAATGAACATACAGTATATCCACAATCTTTAAGTAATGTAGATTAAAATGTACACTGTCTGTATTTGTGATGCAAATACAGACAGTATTTTATTAAGTAATTTTAACTAAGAACTGGCTATATCTGATGTCATTGAGTATTTTGTTAATTAATCGTTGTATTGTTAATCAATGAAAATTATTGAAAACAGGTCGAGACCAATAATCAGTAAGGGGAAGTGTTCTGCCTCCTCAATTTTCAGCTCAGCAGCTGCCACTAACAGGATAGTGAGCTTAAGTGATAACTGCATGCGCCAGGATGTTCGCTTTACTAGTCCTGTGCAGGCCCGGTTCCAGAACAAATTCACTGAGGGTGCGTTAGAAATAGATGGGGTGCACTAGCACATGTTGCACAGGTCGGCAACAAAAACAATGCCCTTCCAGTGTGGTCACACCAATGAAATTGTTTGACTCAAAGTTTAGGGGAAGATCAAAGGCATACTGCATACTGAGTGAATACAACACTGGCTGATGTAACAAGCATTGTTGTTATTATTATTACCATTATACCTAAACTCAACTGAGGTTGCAAAATTTTAAACTGCAGGTAAAATACATGCTTTTGCACCCTTATAGAACCAGGCTTGGTCATATGACAGGGGTTTTAGTTATTTTATGCATGACTGTATTAATATAACAACAAAGAAACCCTAAGAAACCTAGACCACTTGAATAGATTATGTTTGTTATGTGAGTTGGCAGGAGTAGATTTTGACTATAACATATTTTACCTTAAGCCAAGTGTATTCATGCAAGGATGATCTTGTACATTGTGAATGATTTGGCATATAACAAGTAAGATAATCAGTATACAAGTACACATTTTAATACTGTGTACACCAATGTAATTTAACATCTACCTTCCCTCAGTGTCCCAATAATAAGAGTCACCCCTGTTAGATGTCACTGTCATCTCCTCACGGTACTGATTACTCTCTCTTGGTTTTGTCTACTAAGCCAATACAAATTTAAATGTTATTGTATGTACACAATAAGCAAGGCCTGAGATATGAAGTGAACCTCAATAACAAATACATACTATGTTACCAAATGCAATCAGTTTATTTGTATGCTTGCAGTGTGAGGGGTTATTCTTTGATAATTCTTTACCACATACACGTATGTGAAATAAATAATTTTAGATGTATTTGAACTGTTCTATTTTTTTTATTTGGTTAGTGGATTATAAAGATTTTACAGGTATTTATTACTTTCAGGTGATCAGAGACCTGAGAAATATAGTATTTCCATCAAACTCCAACAAAGCCTTCACCCATAGTCACTATTTAAATACAACTCTTCATTTTAATTAATTTAGGTCACAATGAAAATGGACCTTGTTTTAAATCCATGTTGATTTGGATCATTTGAATTATAATTATGGCCAAAGACTTTGAGGAAAATTGAATCTGCCTGTGTAACACTGTCCTATGCTATACTATGCTATTATATGTGTGCAGCAGGGCTCCCGGACAGCACCTCTGTTCCACACCAGGTTTAAACTCAATTTTAAAATCTAAAGAAAATGGACAGTTGACAGATACTGTAAAACAGATACATTCTTGAACTGGAAACAACCAAGCTGGGCTTGAAACAATCTATACTCATAAAGAGGACAGCTGACAAACAGAATGTAGGCTCTGGTATGCTAAAATACATTGCTGATCTTGCCATGGCATGTACAAATGCGTATTAACATTCATACATATATTCACTCACAAACATAATACACACACACATTTATAGTATAATTTTATAAATAGGTTAATTGTTCCCTGTTTTATCATAATTTCCCAGTTTTATTCAATCACCCTCTTTCCTTTGGTTAGACTGCTGCTATTTTCAAACTACAACTCTCCTTTCTCCATCTTGTACCCTCCACCTCTTATCTCCTTTCATTCTTCTTTTACCCTATAGCTCTCTGCAGTTCTCTCTGCACCTCTCCCACTGTGTAACAGCCTCATTTCGTACCTAGTGTTCCCCCACTCCCATCCTATTCTTTCCTCAGTATATAACTACCCGCCTCTGCCCTTCATTCCCTTGTCTTCCCCTACATGCTCTATGTTAGCTCCCTCTCTTCCTCTCTCCCATAGAGATAACTATTGGACACTGGAGGTTGCACATATTCCTCAGATTTGTCCCAATCTGTTGCCCACCCCCCTCCTCCTTCTCCACCTCCTCCTCCTCCATTGGGGTCTATACTGGGCTGACTCATCGCTCCATACTGCCCCCCTCCTCCAGTGCGATACAATTCTTCTGTTTCATGAGCTAGTTCATCCTCATCAAGAATGCCACACTTTTCATCACTGGTGGTCTCTGGCTCTGCCCATGCCTGCTTTTCTCCTGAAGCAAAAAGACCTGAGAGACAGAAATAAGTTGAAATGTTTAACTTGATTTTGGCTTTCTATTCATATTTAAATTTTGGAATGTTTGGTTTTGATTGAGGTTTCAGTCAAAGAGGATGTATTGTAAAGGTGTTAAGGAAATGTACAGCATTAAGTGGATGAGTGGAGAGAATTCCTCAGAAATGGCCCAGACCATTTCCAGACAAAGGAACTGTTACAATAGCTCATATACAACATCTTGGCTGAAGATGAGTCATATTTTCTAGCGTTTTCACATTTCACATCTCATTTAGGAGACCCAACATGTAATAAAATTGGAATTTCTGTAAGATTTAGCATTAATACTGATTCACATTCAGAATTCTTTAAGGTAGTTACCATGATTTATTCACACATACTTTAAACAGATATATTATTCAATTGAAAATTGATGAATGAAAAGTCTTTTTAGGAAGTGATAGACATGAATGCTTGAACCAATTTTCTTTTTTCAATATTTCAATTTTTAATTCCATAGATAAAGCTTAACATGGCTGAATTGAGAACTGACAGTGAAATTTCCTGAGAAATCCAGGATTCCTGCATTCATTGACTCAAATCCAAAGGGTCAAACGGGGTTTCTATGGTTACAATGGATCGATTGATGTTATGAGCACTACAATTCCCTGATGTTGTATAGGGATGCAAAGAGAAAGCTGGGAAATACACACCATAGAAGATCACTCCTCCATAATGCACAAGGGAAGCTATGAGAAAAACATACTGCCACTCCTCCCTTGTCTGAGGCCAGGGAAGAAATCAGTGGAACAAAAGTAAGAAAAAGACAGAGAGGCAATGGAATATAGGGAAAGATCAGCCAGAATGCAGTTTCATTTACCTACCTGACAAGACAGAAAACACATAATCACTATAACACAGATAACAATAGAAATTTGGAAGATGATATTGCATAGGAGTATGATTATAACATTTTAGTTTTGTTTTTTCCTCCATGGTAATTGGTCATATATAATTATAGGAAGATATTCTGTGTGCTTGTCTTTGTGCACATTCTGTGCCTGACGTTTGTGTTTGGCTGCACCAGTTAAAGGTAAAGTGTTTCCATTAGTATGGTGTTTACCAGGTGTTGCTGAATGGCGCAGTTGCATTTTACCAAGAGAATTTGGGACCATGTGTACATGTGATATGTCGGTGTGTTCAGTTGTTCTATACCTTGTGTTTGGTCATGGCACCAACTATGAGTGGGCAAACCATGCCTGATAGAGTACCAACACCATTGGAGATGCCCATGAGAATACTAGCATATCGAGGAGCGATGTCCAGGTGATTCACATTGAACCCTAGGAAAGGGCAAAAGGAGTTATAACACAATAACATTGTACCAAGACTTGAGCAAGAGAATGATAAGGTAGATACTGCTACAAGTACTGAAAATATCTCAAGGGAAAAGATAGACATACACCATGAATTTTTTACTTACAGTGCCCTTCACTATTATTTGCACCCCTGGTAAAGATGAGTAAAAAGGGTTATAAAAAATTCACCATTTGATGAATTAGCTTAATGTCACACTGAAAAATTAGAAAAATCCAACCTTTAATTGAAGTAAATTTATTATGAGAAAAAAAAATCATCAAGAAATAATTATTTTTAACAAAACCATGTTTGCCACAATTATTGGCACCCCTGCATTTATATATAGAATAAAGTAATCATTTTTAATATTTGGTCGCATATCCTTTGCATGCCATGACTTCCTGATGTCTGTGACCCAACAACATCAAAAGACTCTTGATATCTTATTTTCTGGTACTCTTACAAGTGATACTATAACATCTCTGCATTTGAATGGATCTCTATAGGAATTGCGGGGTGGGACTTTAGCTGTAAATTATGCTGGAACAGTATGGAATACATGGTTGGTAAAATGGCTGTAAGTCATCAAGGGTCTGAGGTATGAAACGAGCCTCAAACCATCACTCTGCTGCCAGATATGCAGTAGATATGGATGGATCACTTTAAGGGTTGTTTCTCCTGACAAATTTTCCAATTGAACTCTATGGAAAAATAAGTCAGGAGAAGAAACCCTTCAATCCATCCATACTGTAATTCTGGCAGCAGAGTCATGGTTTAAAGCTTGTTTGATACGTCAGACCCTTGATGATTCAGAGCCATTTAGCCAACCATGTGTTCCATACTGTTCCAGTGTAATTTACAGCTAAATCTAGTGCCACCCCCCAATTCTCATAGAGATCCATTTATTTTTTCAATGTGAGATTAAGCTAATTCACCAAACAGTGAATTTTTTATAACCCTTTTTACTTAACTTTACAAGGGGTGCCAATAATAGTGGAGGGCACTGTATGTGGTCCTCTATAATTAAACCAAGAATAATGGTTAAGTTTCAGTGCATCTTATATTCACATCACCATATTGCCATTTTAAATTAACCTGCCAAAATTACCAGTTGGATTGAAGTAAAATAGTAATTTAATGCCCTCATCAAAGTCTAGCACTAAACATCAGCAAATAGGTACCACGCCGGAAAGCTGACTTTAGCACTGTACTTACTCTATGTTTCATCTGCAAAGTAGAAAGATGTCCATACTACAAATATTCAAAGTCATACATACAGTATAATGGCATTAATTTGTTTTCTTTTCTGACCATCTGTCTCATTTTGTTTTTCCATTGTTTGGCTTTGTCTGTGTGAGTAATGTACATGTAACTTTGAAATTCAGCCAAACTTCAGCCAGTGGGAGGATTGGTTGATTTGCTCAAGATATTTATCTTGAATTTAATGCAGAATTAGCCCATTTGCCAATTTATGAAAGCTATGTTTTTCTCCTATTTGGTAAAAGAATGCACATTTATTTTTAAACATAAAAAAGAAACAGTAGTAACATGGGGGAAAAGCAGATATCAGAAGGCCATATCACCCAGTCTAACCTGAGATAGCAAATCCACTGAAACCAACAGCCAGGACCAAGAAGGTTATAGCCACACCCTTTGTGTGAGAAAAACCAACAACCAACAGTAGAGTGGCTTCCATTCCAAACCCTGAATAGAAGAAAAGAGTGTAGGAGGTTGATGGAAACAGGAACACACACACCAAAATGTTTAGTGTTAAATCATCTCTTACAGAGTTTATATGAGTCCACTATGGCCAGAGTGGACTGTTAGAGTTCAATTACGTTAACACTGGACATTTTACTGTGTAGCATCCATTATTGATATCCAAGCAATGGTTGCAGAATGCCATGACTATAGACCTCATAATTAGTGCCAAGCTATCAACTGAACAGCAAAAATATCTACTCCTTTGGAAAATGTTTTCATTTGTTTATAATTTTAAAATTACACAGTAACATTTCTTCCCACAGTAACATTGTTCAGTCTTTCAAATCCTCCTCTTTTTTCTCCTATTTAATACCTGTTTATTCACCTTCAGTCAGTTGATTCTCTGTGTAATCACTGATAATACAGATCGGTATCTCTCCTATACAGTCACTTTCCTTTCTTATTCGTCTCTGAAATACACTCTTGCATCAGATCTATTTGTTATCCATTCATACTGATTCTGGTCTTCTCCCTCACCTCCACAATTCATGAGCTTCCTGACATTGGTGGTGGTCATGATTTGATGCGACCTCAGGTAGTCCGCGAGCTGGCCCCCAATGGGCACAATGATAGTCATCACCAAGTGGGGGAGGGCAGACACCAGCCCAACCTTGGAGAGAGAGGGACAAAGGAGTCATGGGGTAGGAAGTAAAGGGACAAAATATTTGAATTTCACATTACATTCACGGAATTCTTTTTTCCTAAAATTCTCTACCACTGTTTTTTAGGGAGCAATATTATACTGAGCTCAATTTAGGAATGTTCATGGGAAATCACTGTGGTGTCCCCAGACATATGTGGGATCCATCTTGGTGTCAAGCTCTAAGAAATTATTGAGGATAGATTTGATCAAAAACTGTGGAACCTGGTTGCAATGAAGACAATGAACATCAGCATTAGACAATATGTATCTCTTCTGTTCTCTACATTACCTTGCTGATCTCAAAGCCAAACACTTCCTCAAAGTATGCCGGTTGACTAATTAGTAGCAGGTAGAAGGTCCAGCTACGGCAGAAATTGGCCACAATAATAGCATAAACTGGCATGGAGGTGAAGAACTTTTTCCAGGGGGTGTTGAATTTCTGCAAGGAGAAATAATAAGAGACCATATATATTCTGAATAAGGGTAAACTCCTCAACCTCTCTGGAGCATTTGACACAGTTGACCACCACGTCCTGCTATCTTCCCTGACCACCTGCAGCAGGGGATCTGCAGCACAGCTCTCTACCTTGATAGTCATTCCTTCTAGGGTGCCTTTGGGCCTTCTGTGCCTTGTTGGTGATATTGCACTTTTGTACTCCTGAGACTAACACTGATGTTCTCACTCTGGATGAAAGCATCTGCTAAGTGATTAAGTAATTTAAAATTGCAGAACATTATCACTTTAAAGTACAGAATAGTTGACTGTACAAAACAACATATTAAGACTGAAATATTGAAGAAGTGTCAAGTATAGTTTGTTTGCAGTTCACACATTCTTCCCAATGAGCTCTACTGTACTATTGTACAGCGTGCCCTCTAAGAGTGAGGATGAGAGGAGGTGTACAGAGATTGGGATATAACTGTGCACCTGGAGGGGGTTCACCAGGCCCGCTGACTCCCCAATGCTCTCCTCTATATATTTTCTTTCCGCATCTGAGATGGTAGGATGGGCTGCTGGACTCTCATATGACACCAGGACCCAGAAGATGTACCAGCAAATCCCAAAACTGCCTGGGAGAGGGAGGGAGAGTAGGAAAAAAGAAGGGCAAAGAGAAAGAAGGGGCATTTAAGATGGAAGATGATAGACAGAACACAAGAGAGGTAAACAGAAGTAGGTAAAGGAAGAGTCAAAGGGTCAAAAGGCTGAGTCAGGATTAAATGCATATAACATCATAAATAAATACAATCCCCAATTCCAAAAAAGTTGGGACAGTATGTAAAATGCACATAAAAGCAGAAAGCAGTGATTTATAAATTCTCTTTTACATAGAATTCATTGAAAACAGTACAAAGAAAAGATATTTAATGTTTTACCTTATCAACTTTATAGATTTTTGTAAATATACGCTAATTCCGAATTTGATGCCAGCAACACGTTCCAAAAGGGACTGGCAAAAAAAAAAGACTGGGAAGTTTAAAAAACACCTGTTTTGAACATTCCACAGGTAAACAGGTGATGCTATCATGACTGGGTATAAAAGGATATCAAAAGACTCTCAAAAGATATCTTATTTTCAGGTACTCTTAGAAGCGATACTATAACCTCTCTGTATTTGAATGGATATCTAGGGGAATTGGTGGGTGGGACTAGATTAAGCTGAAAATTACATGAGAATCATATGGAACCCATGGTTGGCTAAATGTCTGTAAGTCATCAAGGGTCTGAGGTATCAAACGAGCCTCAAACCATCACTCTGCTGCCAGATATGCAGTAGATATGGATGGATCACTTGAAGGGTTGTTTCTCCTGACAAATTTTCCTATTGAACTCTATGGAAAAATAAGTCAGGAGAAACAACCCTTAAAGTGATCCACCCATATCTACTGCATATCTGGCAGCAGAGTGATGGTTTGAGGCTCATTTGATACGTTAGACCCTTGATGACTTACAGCCATTTAGCCAACTATGGGTTCCATACTATTCCTGTGTACTTTACAGCTTAATCTAGTCCCACTCCCTAATTCCCATAGAAATCAATTAAAATGCAAAGGGGTTATAGTATCAGTTGTAAGAGTACCTGAAAATAGGATATCAAGAGTCTTTTGATATTGTTGGGTCTCAGACATCAGAAAGTCATGGCATGCAAAGGATATGCGACCAAATATAAAAAATTTGTACATTATGTTAAACTGTCCAATATTTTTTGATGCCCGAAAATGGGGGGGACTACGTACAAAAGGTTCTCCAATTTCTAAATGGTTCATCCGATATGGATGAAAATACCCTCAAATTAAAGCTGACAGTCTGCAATTCAACCTCATTGTCATTGTATCCTTTCAAACTCAAAGTGCTAGAGTACAGAACCAAAGTACCAAAAAATGTGTCACTGTCCAATGAATTATGGTGCTCACTGTATACGTATGTAAAAGAGAATTTACAAATCACTGCTTTCTGCTTTTATGTGCATTTTATATACTGTCTCAACTTTTTTGGAATTGGGGTTTGTATATGTATGACTGACCTCTGTTAACATCGTTTTATGTATGACAATACTCATAGCTCTATTTTCAACTTTTAAGAAATAAACACTGTATTTTCATGATGGAAAATCTGTCCCATCTGTTGCAGATTGTATTTTCAAACAGACAGATTATGAGAATTTCATTTTCCATGAATAGGATTAATTTATCAAAGTAACTATGTTAGAAGAAAAATAAAATGAATATGTGTTTGCTTTTTTTAATTGCTATGACCTTTATGCATGGTGCTCCAGCTGACAGAGAACCTTTAGGCCAATTAAGCTACTACAAAGTCAGCCAGGCTTGGCAGAGAAAGACTGATGCTTCAGCGGATCAATTTTCAGAAACAGAAGTCATTGCATTCTGAGGACTATCCGCCTTATTTTGGAACATTACATGGGCACCGTGACCAACCACTTTTTGTGCGGAACTTCCTCGCCAACTCGCCTGCGCTACTAGCAAACAGCTTTTTGGCAGTACTTTTAGCAATTAATTACACACCACACCATATTTCTGACTCTGAGCCATGGCTTTTCGAAAGACGGGGGATCATGTGTTCGGTGAGAGGATTTCACAACAATGGGCCTTATTTATCATTCATGTGTACGTTTACTGATCGTAAAGTGAGCGTACAACCATTTTTCGGCAAATTTCCGGATTTATCAATATGAACATGGGTGTACGGCATGATCAAATCTCACAACTGCTCTTGACTAGGCGTAGCTACGCTTTTTCTCAGCGACATTACATGCAATGAACAGTGAGGGAAAAATAGGTGTGCAGCCTAAATAGCCTATTGAAAAAAATAACTTTTGTTCAGAGCACTGCGTAGTCAACATGTGATAAAAAAAGGCAAAATAACATCCATGCCATTCCTTTTAATATTTTATGAAAATATTAAAAGCCGTTAATGCATCAGGGAAATATTTTAAAATGCACTTTGCCTATGCGTTGCGTCTGTAGACGTATGTTGTGTAGCTTAATTGGCAAAAATAATATCTGAATAAGTTGATTTTTAATTTGACACCGCTATTAGTTTCTCATCACATGCAGACTAAATGGAATGAAGCATAAGCCGGTTATTAAATCAGGAAATAGCCTCTGTATAAGGATTTATTGGAGACAGCCATATGATAATAATTACGCATCACCAGTCATGTTGTATGCAAGACGCAAAATTGCAACATTTTTCTACTTTTTTTTTCTAAAAATCCGATTTAGCTTTATTAGCTTAGAAGACCTAGTAAACGTCGCATCCCAGCATGAGAGAAACTTTAAGTCTTGACGAATAAAGTTGCAGTCGCAGCCTTCTAACACTTCTTCCACGGCCACATTGAGATACTCCATCCTATCTTCTGCAGGTGAGAGGGGGATGCCCTTTCCTCCACCTGTACCGGCAGATCTTTTTTTGTGAATGGTTATTTCTTTTTTCTTTTTATCTCAGTTGTAGTTGTAGTAGAGAATATACTGAGAAAATACCACCATCATTAGCTCAGTCTCCAGAAAAATGGGGGAAATACGGCCCTTCATTTATCTATACGTTTGGTATCGTATTTAAAAACCAAATTGTTTTATGCCAAGAAACCCGTTGCTAACAACAGCTAATGCACTAGCCCAGAAAAAATACATTGCTTCTGTAATCGAATGCTCAGAGCGAAACCGTTCAATTATGGTCAGCTAGCTAATGTTAGTCTACTTAATGGTCATGTATCATAATGTAACGTTCGTTGACATGGTTCCTTACCGGGTGATTCAATAAGGCAGAGGAAGATGTAGGCTACAGGGAATCAGGGAATAGCCTACCGGAGGAGCGCCACTCTTTAACTGACAGCACTTGAGTCCTGTTTGGTTTAGTTTGCCAAAACATCTTTTGGAAATAACGTAGCCTATTGTTACGTTCTTACGCAGGGTGTATGTATTTTAACTAGAGAGAAGACGCGAGACAGGTGTAAACAATGCAAGATGACTTTTCTTCTCAAAACAGGAAGTTCCCCCCCGTAACCCCGTCCGGGTGCAACCCCCACATAGCAGACTCGTATTCCTTATCAGAACACCTCCCCTTTTAAGTAAGAACCCCTCTTAGCAACATAGTATCAACAGATATCAAACTCAAATCTTTGTATAGGTAGCCTAACCCACACTTACAGATTATTATCTATACAGAACACACATTTACCTTTTTTTTTTACTTACTACAAGTCCAAACGCACTGGGGCGCGTGACACTCGGCCTGAAGATGTCATATATGGTGTGATAGTTGTGTCCCTAATGTGAGTGTATGTGTCAGTGTTACATGGCTCTGGGGTATCGACAGGTGTCTCTGGTGGTACCTGTGAATGTGGATGATGTACCGTGCGCATGTGTGTGCGGTTTCTCCTGACCTGACCTTCGTCTGTTTGTATTATGTAGGACCTGGGTGTTGTTGCAGGTTGCATAACAGTCCCTTGTATTTTCTCTCTTGGGAGCCAGACATTCTGCCCGGCCTGCAGTGGAGGTAAGGGACGGGCTCTGTGGCGTCGGTTGTAGTTGCGTTGTTGGTTCTCCTTGGCCCGCTTCTCAGACTGCCTGAATCCTCCGATGTTCGGCCAGCGGGGAAGTAGGGATGTTGGGAGTTGTGGTATGGTGGTTCGTAGCTGTCTCCCCATGAGGAGTTGGGCCGGGGAATAGCCATTTCCCAGAGGTGTGGCGCGGTATATCATCAAAGCCTTTGTTTTATTACCTCCTCCTTTCCACAGACCTTTTACCGTAGCTACTGCACGCTCCGCCTCCCCGTTCGCCTGCGGGTACCTGGGGCTGCTGGTAACGTGTAAAGCCATACTCTGTGGCAAAGTCCTCGAAAAGTGCACAGCTGTATTGCGGCCCATTATCTGACATGACTGTCTCTGGTATTCCATGGCGGCTGAATGCTTCCTTCAGAGCAGCAATGACTGTGTTTGCAGAGGCCAGATTAAGCTGGGCTACTTCGATGTAACGTGAGAAATAATCGACCACTAGAAGGTATGACTTCTTCTCCCAGAAGAATAAGTCTGTACCCACCCGTTGCCAGGGTCTCTCTGGCACTGGAGTGGTCAGCAAGGGCTCTCTGTGCTCTGCCCTGTGTTGTGAACATGTGCTGCAGTTCTCCACCAGCTGACTGATTTGTGCAGACAGTTCTGGCCACCAGATGGACTGGCGGGCCCTTGTTCTGCACTTCACGATCCCTTGGTGACCACTGTGTAGATCTTGGAGGATTTCTTGTCTCATGCCATGGGGAATCACGATTCTTTGGCCTCTGAGCAGCAGCTCTCCAGCCACAGTGAAGCTATCTCTTTCAGGCCAGTATGGTCCCAGCTCTGGTGAGAGGGCATGTTTCAGGCCACCCAGTCTCACAGTATTTGATCAGCTTTGCACAGATAGGGTCGGCTTTCTGATTCTCTTGGATTACTTTCATTCTCGCTTCTGTGGCAGGAAGGCTTTGAATGACTGTGTCCACAAACACTTTGACATCCGCCTCGTTTTCTTTTTCTTCTTGTGTGAGTGTGTGCTTCACCGGGGCTCTTGATAGTGTGTCTGCTGTTATTAAGTTCTTACCAGGCACATGCACAATGTCGAATGTGAACTTCAAGAGCCTCAGCCGGAACCTCAGTACTCTCGGAGGGAGCTCATCCAGTGGTTTGGTACTCAGCAGTGGCACTAGTGGTTTGTGGTCTGTCTCCAACTTGAACTTCAGTCCCAGGAGATAGGATGACAGACGTTCACACGCCCACGTGGCTGCCAAAGCCTCTTTCTCGATCTGTGCGTAATGTTTTTCTGCCTCGGTCAGGCCCCTGGATACAAACACGATCGGCCTCCATGTTCCATCTGTCTGTCATTGGCTCAAGACGCCCCCGAGGCCAAAGGATGAGGCATCAGCTGATACACGTCTCTGCTGTTGGTGAGTATGGAGCCAACACACGTGATGAACTCAGTTCAGTC
Organism: Synaphobranchus kaupii; assembly: GCA_029718625.1. Taxonomy (NCBI): domain Eukaryota; kingdom Metazoa; phylum Chordata; class Actinopteri; order Anguilliformes; family Synaphobranchidae; genus Synaphobranchus; species Synaphobranchus kaupii. The sequence continues at coordinate 44,829,886 of CM056379.1, read as the reverse complement.
TTCAGTTTGTGGAAAGCCTCTTTCTGCGGTGCTCCCCAGCACCATTCATTCTTCTCACTGAGCAGGTCTTTGATCGGGCGGGTGTATGATGCCAGGTAGGGCAAGAACTTGCCCAGATAGTTGGCCATTCCCATCACTCGCCTCACATCTTCTACCCCGGTTGGTTCAGGCATCTCCAATATCGCTCTGATTTTGTCTGGATCCGGTGTCATTCCGTCTGCTGTGACACAGTGACCCAGGAAGATGATGCTGTCCTTGGCAAACTCACATTTTCCCTCGTTCAAGGTCAGGCCTTCTTCCCTCAGCCTCTCCAGAACTTGATGCAGATTTTCATCATGTTGCTGCACATCTTCTCCATATACTAGTATGTCATCAGCATGACACACTATTCCAGAGCACCCCTCCAGCATCTGCGACATGCGACGCTGGAAATGCTCTGGAGCAGACGAGATCCCGAACGGTAGGCGATTGAATGCATATCGCCCAAATGGGGTAATGAAGGTCATCAGGAGTGAGCTCTCCTCTGACAACGGGATTTGCCAGAACCCCGAGGTCGCGTCCAGCTTCGTGAACACCTTCGCCCCAGCCAGCATGGCTAGTGTGTGGTCTACCGCTGGGAGGATATGTCTCTCTCTCCGCACCCACTGGTTCAGTTGGGTTAGATCCACGCACAGCCGTATCTTCCCCGGGGACTGTGCCTTGGGCACCACGACCATGCCTCCGCACAATGGTGTGGGTTGGGTCACCTTAGAAATCACCCCCATGTCTTCCATACGTGTCAGCTCTGCTCGCACCTTGTCACGTAACGGCAGGGGTACTCGGCGCGGAGCTGATAGAGCATATGGTACAGCCCCTGACTCCAGCTCTATTTTGTAGGGTTCCTTTAGCTTCCCTAAGCCTGAAAACACTGTGGGTACTGGGCTTTGACACTCTCCTGCTGGGCCTGGACTGTGTGGAGACGCTGTATTAGGGTGAGAGCTTCTATTGAAGGGAGACCTAGTAGGGGCTTAGACAGACCGGCGACAACATAAATGTCCTGTTCTGTTGTAGTCTCTTTAATGCACAGCTTCCCTTTAAAACATCCCTTTACGTCCAGTCTGTGATTCCCTGGACCATACAGCACTTTCCCTGGTGGCTGCAGTGTCCCGTGTCTTTTGATAGAGAAGGTGCTGCTTGGGATTGCTGTAACCACTGCCCCGGTGTCTAGCTTGAAAACAGTTTTTTCCCCATTCAAATACAACAGTTCGTTCCACTCACTGGTTCCCTTTGAACACATTTCCCCAAGGAAAGCAAAGTCCTCCTCATCTTCACTCCCTGGCTGTGTCTCTGTAATGTCGTGGACTCCCCCAGTTGACCTGCATTTCTTTGCAAAGTGCCCTTTTTTATGACATCTCCTACACTCAGCCTCACGAGCAGGGCAGTCTTTCCACAGGTGTTTCCTCGAATTCCCACATCTGTAGCACCCCGCTGGCTGAGTGTCCTCTCTCTCACTCGTCACTTTTGTCCCCCTGACATACTTTAACTTGACCTGTAGCCTGCTCCGCCCCTCTTAGCATTGCTTTTTTACCGCTGCACTCTGTCTCACTCTCGTCATGGCTTTTTCTAATGTCAAATCTGCATCCAACTGTAAGCTTTCGGATAATTTAGCATCTTGTATGCCCACTACGATTCGGTCTCTTATTAGCTCTTCTCTCAGAGCTTTGACAATGTTCAGCGAGAGAATGCACTGCTGTAATAAACGACTCCACGCTCTCACCCGGCTCCTGATTCCTCTGGTTAAAGCGTGCTCTTTCAAAGATGGTATTTCGCTTGCTAATGCAGTGTGCATTGAAGGCGTCCGTGACCGATTTGTATGACTTTTTCTGTGCTTCCGTCAGTGGTAATACATTTAGGATATCTTTGGCGTCATCGCCAGCCGCATACATGAAAGCATTCACCTGGAATTCCTCTGATTGTTTGTCCAATCCTGACGCTATTCTGTAGCGTTCAAATCTTTTCATCCATCTCGGCCATTTATTCACATTGGTGAAGTCGAACCTGCCTGGCGATGCTAACTGTGGCACGATTGCCGCGGCTGCTCCATCCATTTTTGTTTTGTTTTGACCTTCTCTTCTCTTTATTTTACTGTTTCTCCATTGTCACTTCTGACACCATGTTACGTTCTTACGCAGGGTGTATGTATTTTAACTAGAGAGAAGACGCGAGACAGGTGTAAACAATGCAAGATGACTTTTCTTCTCAAAACAGGAAGTTCCCCCCCGTAACCCTGTCCGGGTGCAACCCCCACATAGCAGACTCGTATTCCTTATCAGAACACCTATCAATGTAATTTTCTGACATTATAATAAAATAGCAAGTATAGTATATAGCTAGCCAGCATTGTTAGCTAGCATAGGGCTAACATTAGCTATAGCAGAAGCAAATTCATCATAGGTAGCTAGCATAGGGCTAATGTTAGCAATAGCAGAAACAAATTCACCAGTAGGCTATTAAATAGTCTAATAACTATAATTTAGTCAACTTTCACAAGTCACTGGCTAGCTAGAACATGAGGCTTCACAAATGTACCTCAGAAATGTTTTAATCGCATCCTAATGTCTCAGTGACCATATAGAAAAAACATAGGCACACCTGTAGGCAATTTCATCTCTGAAATCTTTTTTCTTTTGGTAAATTAGGTTTTTTGTACCCAATTTGCTATCAACTTCCGTGCAGTGTGCATATGTAGGCCAAATGCATAATTAGTTCAGGTTAATTAAAGAAACAATCATCCGGATCATCTGATGCTCTTTGTAGCTCAAAAAACAGTATTTGCTCTCAAATTAGTGCAAGATTTTCACAGCTTGCGGGCCTTGCACACTTTGTGCGCTCACATACAGTCCCTACCAAAGCTGAAAACAAACCTACGCCCCTGCTACAAGCTGACAGGGTTGTAGCGGCAAATTCTCAAGCGGTTGCTACACTGGGAATTGCATTACATAGGGGTACAATTGGCCACAAAATTTGGAGAAAATTGGGAAAAATCAGAAACAAATAAAACATTTTTTTTAATACACCAAGGATGTGCTTATGCCAAAAAGGCGTGCAATACAAGATCCAGCACCAGTAGCAAGCCACCACAACCCTACTCCTACACTACACGCTTCCTGACTGGAATTGGCTGGCAGAAAGGGGTGCTTTGTCAGGAAAGGTGACACGATAGATGATGGCACAAATATTAAATTCAGTTCAAATCAATAGAATTTTATTTGTATAGCATTTTTTACAGAGAACTGTCACAAAATGCTGTACAGAGAAACAAAGGTTTCTCTTCTAATTCTAAAAAATTTCCAATGACTGGGAGTCATCAAATGAGTGCACAACATGATCCCACCACTCCTGATTCCTGCTGTGAAGCCTTCTCAACAGAGGTAGCAAAGATCGCTGCAGAAAATATTAAGGCACTATATGTGATAGCCCTTCTCTACCATCTTACCATTAATTGCTGCCATTATGCGAATCCTGCCTTTGAAGTGCAAGACATTGAACAGAAACAACATCATCATAATTTCAATGGGCTACATGTTGCCAACATGCATCTGTTGCCATTTCAGCCTTACCTGCATTACTCTGTGCACATGTGTGTCATAGCTACAAGCTGCAAGGACATATAAAGACACAGGCCACATACAGGTCATGTAAGGTAAACTCTATAGATGGGATTTCTATAAAAAATCTGATTCAGGCATCGAGATCCGCAGTGTAAACATAGCCTAAGAGGCCGTACGTGTGCTGATACCACTTCAGCCCTAGCTGTTTACACCTGGCATTTACGGAAGCCGACGGGTATAAAACACAACGACATTTCGGAAAACACACCAACAAGTTATAAAACACAACGACATATCGGAAAACACACCAACAAGTTATAAAACACAACGACATTTCAGCGAACAACTGCAAGTCAGAAAACACAACGACAAAACCCAAAACACATTTACAAATCACTTTACGGAAAGGGTAGGTAGGCTACTAGGGGTGCATCCCAATATTCTTCGCTCCCCACCTCCCTTCCTCCACTCCCCCACTACCACTCCTCTCCTACCCGGAAGTATGCAAAACTGCCTGAACGTTTTGAGTACAATTACTTACATGTACAGTATACAATGTAGGCTACTTGACATTGCGGTTTGCGTTGAGACATTAATTGATATATAACCATTAATACGTAATTAAGATGTAATCAGCAACATTAGATTAAAACACAAAGATCCGTTTCCGGGGCAAGGAGAAGAGGAGGTGGTAGTGGAGCAAAAGAGGGTGCATTTTTAGAGTAGGCCTACATGAAGGGAGATTGTAGCCTCCTTCTGATTGGAAGTCTATGGATCGGCCACGCAGTATGTCAAATGAGTCTGACAGCGCGAGTGACCAACCACTCAGTTTCCGTTATCTAACGTGACATTCAAGGCAAGCCTATGGAGTTTATTTAGTTCCATAAATAGCGCGCATGGAATTGTGAAATGAGCGCACAGAACAGTATTTTTCGCTGTTTTGAGCTTGTTAAAATGGCATAAAAAATCGGTGTTTTTATGAACTCAAAAACGGCGTTTACTTTCCAAAAAAAAAAAGCGGCTAATTCGTTTTTTCCTGAATCCGTGTGGTTAAGTTCTTCGGATCACTTTCATAAACTTATTAACACAATGCAGGTTTGGCTCATTGTCATTTGCTTTGTCTTTGAATTCTTCATCGACTAATGCTTAGTTTTAGTGGTCATGTGTCCACAGTACCAATTAGGAGCCTATTGATTCACCTCAGCCTCTCTCAATGGTCTAAACCTGAATTGTGTTAATGAGTTTGGAAATGAGGTGGAAATGATGAAAGAACAGTCCAATGAGCTCCACCTGGCTGCTCCACCACCCAATCAATGGTGAACGATGTTAGACCAGACCTATTCACCGCAGATCTTACATGCTGCTGAACGATCGTGCCTATTAAATTATGTATCTCTGTGTTATTTGTTTAGGTAATGTTGTGTTAATCTACGTAATGTAAAAGCTAACTTACTGATATTAAGATTGCTGAGTGCTTTCTCCCTGTCATGCAGGCTATGAGGAGTAGCAGCAGCACCAGTTTACTTGTACCCCCTTCCCTTTTCAAGTTATATGCACTTATATATGTAGCCACTTTTTTCAGTCGCACATGTTTTTGGTGATTTTCGAGGTCACCCTGTGCCCATACGAGTGGACATATACATCCCATATCACAGATCTATTATCTATAGGTATATGTCTATGGTCACAAGCAAGTACAGGCTAATCAATTCATTTGTAAAGGAATGACATCCATCCAAAGTTGGGTCCGGGTGAAAAAAAGTCGAAAACACAACCGTCCATCTTGTCAATGGATCACCATGTGGACAGTTAAAACTTTTTCTGAAATTTACACCAGTTAAACAGATATATTAGATCTACTCATCAACCAAATTACAGCTTTGGTACTCAACTCCTTCATGGTTAGACCACATTTTGAAAAATACTAATAATAATTTATATAATAATTTTGCACAATTCCGGGGATACAAAACTTGAAATCGGCCGATCTACGTGCTTAAGGTCTGATCACAACATGCATATTTATCACAGGAGACAGGTAAAATAAAGTTAAGATGCCCCCTAGGGCCTAGAGCTAAGGCTAGATGTGGGATTTTCCCATGTCAGGTAAATAGAGGGATAACCCATTATGCAATGATGGGATTTCCCATTACCAGACAACAATATTTGGTCAATTTCATTCTAGCTCTATCATTCAAGAATTGAGATCCCATCAGTGAGCCTCGTCGATTACAGAATACATCCCAACTATATTTTTTTACTAACTGCGAAACATGCGTGTGCTGCTGTTACTGTACCATGCATAGTTTTGTTTCCTAGGCCTACAATGCAATAACACTTATTTTGGAAGCAGTATTCACGTGGAGGCCGTCACTACAGACTAACTGTTAACGACTTCAATAACATTCAAGGCAAACTGCCAGCATTTATCAAGTAAACGACAAACTGTACACATCTATATGGCAGAATATGTGGTAATTTAACATTTATAGTGTATGGTTTAAAGTACATGTACTATTCTGTTTGATGTCTGATACATAATTTGACACTTTTAAGTAGTAACGTTTGGTTGATGAGTAGATCTAATATATCTGTTTAACTGGTGTGAATTTCAGAAAAAGTTTTAACTGTCCACATGGTGATCCAGATGAACGGTTGTGTTTTTGACTTTTTTTCACCCGGACCCAACTTTGGATGGATGTCATTCCTTTACAAATGAATTGATTAGCCTGTACTTGATTGTGACCATAGACATACACCTATAGATAATACATCTGTGATATGGGATGTATATGTCCACTCGTATGGGCACAGGGTGACCTCGAAAATCACCAAAAACATGTGCGACTGAAAAAAGGCTACATATATAAGTGCAAGTGCATATAACTTGAAAAGGGAAGGGGGTACAAGTAAGGCCAGATTTGTGCAACACGGAAGAAAGTAAGTTAGAATACCAAGTTTCAGCTCTATAGCTGTTACCAATCCCAAGTTATAAGCTTCCAAATTTGGAAAAAATCACATTTGCGCGTTTTCACGACTCGCGAGCGCGAAAGACGGAGGTTTTAAGAAATTTCAGGAGGCCATATCTCGGAAACGACATGTCATATGAGGCAAATTTTTTGTGTGTGTTCATTTTTCACACAATGGATTATTATCATGGAGTTTCATCAAAATCTGAGAGGGTCATACAGGAACTTTTCAGAAAACTGGTTGATTTGACACGGAATGACCCAATTGCTCCATTTCAGTGGCTCAGTGCTTCGCTCTATGCACCAGGGGTGATTATACTCATAATAAGTTTTCAATTCACAATATATTGTTTTATTGCATTTTAAATGTGTTCTGGGTGTGGGTGTTTTGTTCCACTACTTTCAATTAACCAGTCCCTCTGCCTTGCTGAATAGAATTAATGCTATTGTGTTTCAACACATGTCCACTGGGTGGCATTCAGACACCTTTCAGTGGTAGTGTGTAGCCTATGCTATGTAAGTTCTTATTTTTGAATAAACTCGTTCATAACACATATACAGACGCATTTTTGTTCTTATTTAAAATGTGAAATACCTTTAATCAGCATAATCATAAAATGCTCATTTGCCTAAGTTCATCTGATATTTTTCAAATATTTCAAATGCCTAAAAACACAAGAAGAATCCAAATGCATCAATGCAAAACAGAAACATTATCCCTATGCCAAATATAGTAAGCACTGATTTAATTGAACTGACGATCCCATGAGTAGAATACTAGCTGATAGGCTAGCAAATCACTTCGGTTTAAATTGTCAGTAAAGGCTCCATTGACGGTGTTATTTCTTCAAGGTTAGTCGCTGAAATTCAGGGAAACTTGTGAACTAGGGAACTTGCCTAATGTCCACCCCCCCCCCCCCCCCCCCCCCTCCCCTCTTTGTATTCCATTCAATCACCCAATAGCAGCTGTCCTCAACAACCAACCTGTTACACCTGACTTACGATCTAGTCCATGATCTATTATGAATTGAAAACTCATTATGAGCAGAATCGGTCTTGATGCATAGAGCTAAACTAAGCTGCACTAATGAAATGGAGCAATTGTAAATGAGGTTTCAGTAATTAATGGACTAACGGACAGATGGAGCGCACCAACCAGAGCATGGAGAGAACCCTCCGGTGCCTGGCCGCGGCCAATCCCACCTCCTGGAGTCGTTATCTCGCCTGGGCCGAATACGCTCATAATACCCTGCGTAATGCCTCCACTGGTCTCTCTCCTTTTGAGACTCAGCTGGGATATCTACCCCCCTTATTTCCTGAGCTGGAGAGAGATGCGGAGGTACCTTCCACCGGCTCCTTCGTTCGTAGGTGTGGAGCGGTTTGGAAGCGTGTACGCGCGTCTCTATTGCGCGCTTCGGCCAAACAAAAAGTGGTGGCTGACAGGCATCGCCGTCCTGCTCCTTCCTACTGGGTGGAGTCCCGTAAATTTGCACCTCGATTTATGGGACCTTTTAAGATCATTTGGAAACTCAACCCGGTTACTGTATGCCTTCAGTTGCCATCCTCCATGCGCACCTTTCATGTCTCTCACTTGAAACCGGTGCTTGTTAACGCTCTCACCCCGACTGACAAGTCGCTACCTCCCCCTCAATTCTTGGAGGGAGGTTTGGTGTACACCGTTCGGCACATTTTGGCTGAGAGGTATGTGGGCAGAGGGTACCAGTTTTTGGTGGACTGGGAGGGTTATGGTCCTCAGGAGCACTGCTGGGTCCCTTCCAGGAACATCTTGGATCCCACTCTTATTAGGGAGTTCCGTAGTAACAAGGCTGAGGGATCGCCTGGAACCGTCCCTTAGTAGGGGGGTACTGTCATGGTTATTGGCAGCCTCTGTTGTTTCTGCGGTTGTTATTCGATTTGGCGTCGTCGGGACACTTTATCGGATTTTTTCCGCCTCCGTCCCAGTGTTTGGATCTCGCCCGGTCATTATTCCTCTCACCTGTTTTCGGTTTCCAGTCAGCTATATATAGGTCAGGACTTCCGCCTTCTGGCACTTCAGTATTGTCTTTGCTATTTGACATCGAAGTCTGTAAGGTATAGGAATTCGGTCACTGCATTTCTGGTTGTTTCAAATAAGAAACGCAGCAAGTCCAGTTAGAGTTAGGATAGGATTGGTTTTATCTTTTCTGTCCAATCTTTCTCTTTGTCCTTTAGTCTCTCGACCTGTTACCTTTTGGGTTCAGCTTTTGCTACAAGAGCTGAGGTAACAAGTTTGAATTTCTGTTTCATTCCTTCACCCGTTTGCTCTGGCTTTTCTTTTGTTTTTCCCAACCTCTCGTCTTCCCTCTCTGATTTAGAGCGTGAAGTTCTTTTGTTGTTTGTACTCGCTGTTTTCGAGTTTCGCCTCCTTTTGAGGTTGTTTTCATTTGGCTTGTGCCAAGAAGTTTTTCTCCCATTCTTTTGTTTATTCCTTCCCTGGTGCGGTTATCTCCGCTTTTGTGGCGTAACTCTCTAGTTACGGTTTTAGATTCCTTATCGGTCGCGTCTGGTTTTCCGAACCTTACATCACCCATTACATAGAGTGGTTCCCAAGCTCGGTCCTGGGGTACCCCTGTTTGTTTTCTACAATCACAGAATTTTATCAAGCAGTTAATTTTTCGTAATTATGTGCTTTTTGTCTTAGGAGGGATCATTTACCCTCTTAAGCAACATTACGTCAGAAATATGCATGCAATGAAGAATAAAACTCCCATGTTCACGTTGTGCTTATTGTGCTATAGGCCTATTGCAAACAATTACAAAAAGGAGGTCATTTAAAAAAATATATTAACTGATCAATTTAAAAACTGTTCTTTCATCATTTCCCCCTTAAACTCATTAACACAATGCAGGTTTAGATCGTTGTCATTTGCGTTATCTTTGAATTCTTCATTAGGGATGAAAGACACACTTTTACATTCATCCGGTTTACTCAAAATCAATAGAGATAGAGAGGCTATATTTTCTGACAAACAACTTGTCTGTGTCCCTCACTAATAGCAACTGGAATTTTGTTACCAGCATAAACAAGTCGGATATAAATTGGCCGCAAAGAGGATGAGTGCAATGTGTCTTTCGTCCCTGCCGTGCGGGACGAAAAATACACTGAATCGGGACAAAAGAATCACATGACGAAAAGTGTGCTTTAGCGGTCTTATCTCTGTCTTGTTGTTTTTTATGCTCATTCATTTCAACAAATGTACTGTCAGCCGAAATGCCATGTTAAGGACGAGTTAATGAATAATGCTATAAGTTTAAAATCCATGAAAATCAACCATGTGTCAAGAGCATAATGTTGCATAATTAATAGAATTTTGCCTCGCAACCTTAAACGGTCTGAAATAGATGATTTAATAGCAACTCACCTTTATTAATAGCTACTAGACATCATTTATTGATGCTTATACCATGGCATTGTTGAATACTCGGTTCTGATGGGGTCAATACGCATTCCAAGGTTGCGCATTAATTTTCACCACGGCCTTTTAACAAAGTGTGTCTTTTGTCCCGCTCGTGTCTCGCTTGCATTCAACTTGGCTAGCATCTAAGTCTCGCAAGCATGACACTCGAAACCTATGCTGTCCTTTAGTCAACAGTTGTGTTAAGAAAATTATGCATGTTTGGAAAATTCTAAACATAAACATACTTATACAACCGAAAAACACTTCCGGTTTTGATATTTTACTAACAGCGATCAAAAATAACTTTGTTCTAGCACTCTTCCAAAATGGGACGAACGTCACAGTTTTTTTGCAGAGTGAAAGGATTACACATGTGTCACATACTGACTTATCTACGGCATTCGGGTTTCTGTAGTTTTCGCGGAAATCAATGTGTGTCTTTCGTCCCGTGTGTCTTTCGTCCCGGTTCTCCCCCTATCTACCAATGGTTAGTTTTATTGGCATATGTCTCCAAGCTATCACCAATTACAAGCCTATTGATTTTACTAGGACAGAGGTGGATATCCTTTCATCCATATAGTCCGTACCCAAGTCTAGCTACCTAGGTCTGGCTAACTGGCTAGGTCTAGCTAACAAATAAGCAGATGCAGCTTAGCAATTCCATATAGCCAGCAAGCTGTTTCATTCAGTGATGATTGTTTTAACACCAGAGTTAGGCCTACATTATTTAATTAGAATTTAATTGACAGCATTCTCCTTGTTGATGGTGGCAAAAGATGTTTGTTCCATATTCGCACCAACTCACTTGTGTAAATTGCTTTGGGTAATTTCTCTTACGCTTACATTGTAGCCTAAATGTAAATAGCCTGTTTGACTTTCGTTTTGTCGCTATGTGACAGTCAGCTGAGACAACAGTAATATTGGTTTTGATTTGCATTTTAGCCGATTTTTTCGCTGGCAATAGCCCTAGGATCGTAAGTAGTTTAAGATCTCAGCCTCACTTTTTAGCCTAACGCCCAAGCTACATTTATCCTACATTAATTTGAAATTAACTACAAATGTTATGGTACAGCACATGACTTTATTGACAATAAATATTGTTTTGCCAAATTTAGCATTAGACATTACTGCCATGGTGGAACTATAGCTATAACTTTGTGTATAACAATCGTATAACTTATTTTACCTCACGTGTGTTACGGTTACTGACAGCACAACAAGCCGTGGCTGGATTATGCCAGATCATCTCCTACCAGCAGTAAAATGGAATAGTAAGATGCCTTAAATATAATACAGACGTATTATACTTATACTGCTTAGGTTGTACGGTCAATAACTGTCACAAGCTGACCTTTGGTTCATGGTCCTGTTTCCTCAGATACATTTCTGTTTATTTAACTCTGGAGCTAGTAGTTGCCGCTGCCATTTTGTTTGCGGGGCTTTACAGTTTAAATGATCGAATAAATGCCTCTCTTGCAAGAAGAGCTATGGTTGTTACGTTTACCTGTTGCAATATTTTTCTATGGTCTATGGTTAGCGCAATGCTCTTTGGGAATGAACGATGCATACAAGTATGCATCGATGCATAGGCTGTGTCTCAAATGGCAAAAATGCTGCCTTTTAGAAGGCAGCATTTGAAGGCAGCATCTCATGTATCCTCGGGTATGATATCCCATAAAATCTTTGCGATTACCTCTGGCTTCTCACTTCCGAAAACAACAAAGCGGTTGCGGTGGCAGCAGAGGAGCTTTTTTACAGTGTGAAAATACAGTAAACTCTATAATTTGTTGTAATTATATCTAAAAATGCAATTTAACTATTCAATACACTGGAATAGTATGTTGATGTTTTTAAGCCTCTGTGAGCTTTCCATTAATTAGCCAGCTAACTTGCTAGCAAGCTAACGTAGCGTAATGAACAACCATAAACACTGATCTCAAGTGATATCATCCTGCCTTCGAAGTGCGTCCCAAATTCATTGCCTTTTGAGGTACCTTCAGAGGGAGCAAGACAGCGAGGCAGCTGCCTTCCGTTTGAGACACAGCAATAGCCTACTTGAAATTCTGGGTCCTGCACTAGTTACATTTAGTAACTAGTATGCAAGTATGCATAATGGAACACAGCCACAGTGGATAGCTGGTGGATGTTCTTTGGTTTGGAAACCTACCCTATATTAAAATAAATGCTGTCTCTCTTTATCATAAAAAATTATTATATCTGGATAAATCTGGAGGACATCAGTTCATTGTGATTGTATTCATTGTGATTGTATAATAGTTTGGATTGTTTCAAGATTTTGATGGACTGGGGTGACTAACCGTAGACATAGAATACTGAAGACCAGCCGGAGTACTGGACTAGCATTCCTGCTAATGGCATGGCTATAACGGCTCCTGCATAGGAACCTGGGAGACACAGATAGACCCAAAATTATGAAATGGATCGTAAGACAATAACACAGTCAGACCTAAAGCAGACAAAACAGCACAGATGGTGGTATTGGCTATACAATACTAGTTATTAAAGTAGCATAATATAATAATCAGCATAAATAGCCAAAGAAAAAAGCCCTAGATGTTTAATCTGGAAACCTCCATAGCAAAATATTGATGACTCACCACAAAATGCTGTTGTAGCCAATCGGCTTCTTTCTAGAGGGGGGGCCCATTTGGCCCAGATTCCATGGCAGGCTGGGTATGACACACCCTAGGAGAGAGCGAAGTGTGGAACAAAAACCCTATGTCATTGAAGGAGCATATCGCCCTTGACCAGTGATAAAGAATGGAAAATTAAATCTTGCCAGTCACAGTGTTACATAGTGATAATGAGGTGAAAGGGCAGAAGATGCTTTTGTGCCAGCGTTGCATGTTAAATCCCATCCAGATGCACAGGATACAGTAATGATGCACCTAGAGGTCACTCTGGAAACCAGGCAGAGGACAGACTCAGTATAGCACAGTACCTCCACAAGTCCCTGAAATATCCTGACTATGATGACGCAGCCAAAGTGAATTCGTGCTGCGGATGGGATCAACATGTTGAGGACGGAGGTGGCCACTATAGCAAACCCAAACACTCTGGGAGAGGAGAAAGAGAGCAGGGTAGAGAGACAGAAGGATAATGAGAATTGATAGGTGTGATAATGCTATGAATATAATTAAGATCTAATGATGAAGGTAAAATGTTGCTGACCTGTTGGCAGCAAATTTTTGACAGATGAACCCGCCAGGTATTTGGGTAACAATGTATCCCCAGAAGAAGGAGCCGTGTATCATCCCCACTGTCTCAGGATCCCATGTGAATTGGGCATTCTGCGCACAGAAATTTTTTACAAAATCAGAATTTTCTGCCAAGAGAGATGATACATTACAATACTAGTAGAACTGAATGTAAAAAAAAGAAAGTGAATTTCACTAATACCAGAACTGGGCTTTCTGCAAAGAGAACTGAAGTGGTCTATTCCCATCTCTGATGCATATATGATAAGGTCTGGATGCATGATATGATATCTGTACTCTGACAGTTGACTATTTACAATGCCCTGCCTTTTCAGTAAATGACTGGGGACTCTGTAATGGGAGTGAGAGAGACTGTTCCTTCTGAAAAAGTACAATGGCTGAAAAGTGTTCACTTTTTGAATGTTTCCTTGTCCTGGTTTCATGGTGTTTGTTCAGTGCAGGGTCACTTCTGTACACTCAACTTTATTTGATATATATAAAAAGATTATATGCACTGACATAATTAACAAAAGGCATGGTTAAGCTAGCAGTGCTTTAGCATATTTAACAAATGCTCCCTTTCTTATTTAATGAGCTAATATTCACAGGGTTTTTTACTGAGCACTTGAAATCATATATGCAGCAGTATTTATGGTGACCCATTGCTAACTGATACATGGGAATCCACTAGGCAGGTAACATTATACAAACCCCAATTCTAAAAACATTGGGACAGTGTATATAATGTAAATAAAAACAGAAAACAATGATTTGCTAATCCTTTTTGATCTGTCTTCAATTGAAAACAGTATAAAGACAAGCTGTTTAATGTTTTAACTAATCAACTTTATTGTTTTTTGTAAATATACGCTCATTCTACATTTGATGCCTGCAACACTTCCCAAAAAATTTGGGACAGGGGCATGTTTACCACTGTGTTACATCACCTTTCCTTTTAACAACACTCAGTAATCTTTTGGGAACTGATGACACTAATTATTGTAGTTTTGAAAGCTGAATTTTTTCCCATTCTTGCTTGATATAAGACTTCAGCTGCTCAACAGTCCGGGGTCTCCGTTGTCGTATTTTGCGCTTCATAATGCGCCACACATTTTCAATGGGAGACAAGTCTGGACTGCAGACAGGCCAGTCTAGCACCGCACTTTCTGACTACGAAGCCACACTGTTATAACACATGCAGATTGTGGCTAGGCATTGTCTTGCTGAAATAAGCTGGGACATCCCTGAAAAAGATGTCATCTAGATGGCAGTATATGTTTCTCCAAAATGCATATGTACCTTTCAGCGTTAATGGTGCTTTCACAGATGTGCAAGTTACTCATGCCATGGGCAAAAACACACCCCCATACCATGACAGATGCTGGCTTTTGAACCTCACGTTGGTAACAATCGGGATGGTCCTTTTCCTCTTTGGTGTGGAGAACACGACGTCCATTATTTCCAAAAACAATGTGAAAGGTGGACTCGTCAGACCACAGCACACTTTGCGTCAGTCCATCTCAGATGAGCTCAAGCCCAGAGAAGTGGACAGCATTTCTGGATGTTGTTGATATATGGCTTATGTTTTTCATAGTAGAGTCTTAACCCCTTTGCACAGATGGCAAATTTGGTCAATTCTTTCCTATTTAGGGGTGCTCTGTTTAAGGCTTTATACCTCCAGGTGTGAGCATCAGAGAAACTTGGTAAATGGCTTAAATGAAACAAGACAGTTTTACCATTTACTGTTTGCGTCATAGTACTATATTATTGACTATATTAAAAATTCTGTTACGCTGGGCTGCAAATTATTGGACAAAGCATCCCAGAAAAAATTAAAAACACAGTTGAAATGGATATACTGTCCTCTATCGGATAAAACAGTCATGTGAAATACTTCAGAGCTGCAGGTACAGTATATGGGTGTTCGATGTTGTGTAATAATGAGCTAAACTGGTGTGTATTTCTCAAACAGATTGTCCAAGACAATAAATAACCACTGAATTTTGAAAGGGACATCTCTATGCTTAAAACCAATGGTAGGATTGTATATTTATTTAATATTTAGTAGCAGATATTTATAGTAGAATATGACCCAATAATGTTTATTTTGCATTTCAGTGAGCAGGGCTTTTCACAGCTTTTTTGGCTATTGTTGGGTTTATCTTATTGCTATGATGGAATACTAATTTTAGATGATGAATAAATATATTTATGAACTCACACATAGACACTATTGTCCACTATGTAATGCATGGGTAGGTATAGACTGGGTGGGAGGTTGCTTGTTAAATGTACTTGCTACGGGAAAATAGCAACACTTAGAAACTCCGTATTTTGCAGAGTTGTCAGGAATCGTATACTAATAAAGATAAAACATGGAGTTTGAGGTTTCCATTAATAGTTTGGCGCCGGCATCCTGGTCACTAGGCATCTGCGGGAAGGAGTTAACTTGCAATTGTAGATGCAGCGACAAACTCTGTTTACTGACAACGGGTTTCCAAAGTATGCCCGAGCCCATATGGTTATATTCATTACAGAAGCATGTCGGTTTTTAATGCAGTGCTGTCTGACGGATCGAAGGTCATGGGCATTCAATATTGGTTTTTGGCCTTGCCCTTTACGGACAGAGATTTCTCCAGATTTTCAGAATCTTTTAATAATATTATGGAGTGTTGATGGTGAAATCCCTAAATTCCTTGCAATCGTGCCTTGAGAAACGTTGTTCTTAAACTGTTGGACTATTCGCTCATGCAGTTCTTCACAAAGTGGCGAACCTCGACCCATCCTTGCTCGTAAACGCCTTTGTGGATGCTCCTTTTATACCCAGTCCTGATAGCATCACCAGTTACCTATTTACCTGTTTACCTGTGGAATGTTACAAACAGGGTTTTTTTGAACATTCCACATCCTTCCTGTTTTATGTTGCCCCTGTCCCAACTTTTTTGGAACATGTTGCAGGCATCAAATTCGGAATTAGCATATATTTACAAAAATCAATAAAGTTGATAAGGTAAAACATTAAATATCTTTTCTTGGTACTGTTTTCAATTAAATATACAGTGGCTTCAGAAAGTATTCATACGCCATTGATTATTTCTCATTTTGCTGTGTTGCAAAGTCAAAATAAAACATATTTACATGGGATTTTTTTCTACTCCTGTTGAAGTAATTCTCTATAATGTTCAAATTAAATAAAGTATTTAGATATCTTCAGGATTATACTAAAAATAAAAAACTGAAATATCACAGTTACATCAGTATTCACACCCTTTGCTTTACCGTATTTTTAAAGTATCATATTTCATATTTGGTCGCATATTCTTTGCATGCTGTTACTTCCTGAAGTCTGTGACTCATCAACATCAAAAGACTCTTGATATCTTATATGCAGGTACTGTTACAAATGATACTATAACCTATAACCTTGAATGGATCTCTATGGGAATTGAGGGTTGAATCTAGATTCAGCTGTAAATTACATTGGTACAGTATGGAACACATGGCTGGGTAAATGGCTGTAAGTCATCAAGGGTCTGAGCTATCGAAAAAGCCGCAAACCATCATTCTGCTGCCAGATATGTAGTAGATATGGATGGATCACTTGAAGGGTTGTTTCTCCTGACTTATTTTTCCATAGAGTTCAAATAGGAAAATGAGTCAGGAGAAACAACCCTTCAAGTGATCCATCCATATCTACTGCATATCTGGCAGCAGAGTGATGGTTTGAGGCTCGTTTGATACCACAGACCCTTGATGACTTACAGCCATTTAGCCAACCATGAGTTTTTTAACTTCCCAGTCTTTTTTTTTTGCCCCTGTCCAAACTTTTTTGGAATGTGTTGCAGGCATCAAATTCGGAATTAGCGTATATTTACAAATATCAATAAAGTTGATAAAAGGTAAAACATTAAATATATTTTCTTTATACTGTTTTCAATTAAATATATGTAAAAGAGAATTTACAAATCACTGCTGTCTGCTTTTATGTGTATTTTACATACTGTATAAGAATGGAACACCGCACACTCAGCTCCATATATTATTTATTATTTTACTTAAATAAAGTAAAATAATAAATAATATATGGAGCTGAGTGTGCGGTGTTCCCTTCTTCTTAAGTTTATTATTATGATCACCTGCACCTCCTTCTATACAAAATCACAGTGTGCATTTTTTATCCTTTTCTGACAATATTTTACATACGGTCCCAACTTTTTTTTTGGAATTGGGGTTTGTAGTATCGCTTGTAAGAGTACCTGAAAATAAGATATGGAGAGTCTTTTGATGTTGATGGGTCACAGACTTCAGGAAGTAACAGCATGCAAAGGATATGCGACCAAATATTAAATATGATACTTTAAAAAATACGTTAAAGCAATACTTATGTAAACGTGATATCTTGGTTTTTTCTTTTTAATATAATCCTGAAGATATCTAAATACTTTATTTAATTTGCACATTATAGAGAATTACTTCTACAGGAGTAGGAAAAAATCCAATGTAAATATGTTTTAATTTGACTTTGCAACACAGCAAAATGAGAAATAATCAATGGGGTATGAATACTTTCTGAAGCCACTGTATGTAAAAGATAATCTACAAATCACTGCTTTCTGCTTTAATGTGCATTTTACATACTGTCCCAACTTTTTTGGAATTGGGGTTTGTATATAGGCTAGAAAGTACACCTTTTATAACCATAGATTTGACTCTTTGTATCTTACGTGTTGTGATGCTTCTTGTATATTTCAGCAAACGTACCATGTCATTTTACTTCAGCCAAGTAGAGCTTTAAACAAAAATATCCTGGATTAACAATTTACTCTGGCAAAATGGACACTAATTTCAAGAACTGCTGTCAGTAACTCACAACCCTGTTTTTTTCTCATTGGACTTACCACCAACACATGCTTGTCCCCTTTCAAGACAGTGTGATTGTTGACCATGCTGACAATGGCCACTCCTAGGTTGCAGCGAATGCCAAAGGAGATGCAGAAGCCAATGCCAGAGAGGATGGCGATGATGTAGCGTCGTGGCATGCCAAAGCAGGTGCAGTCCACAACAGGAAGCTCCTTCTCCTCAACAAGCTCAGGCCGCCCTTCTGCTGACAGCTCGATCGTCTCGCCATTTGCCTGACGCTTCTCCAACACCCTGATGGAGGGAGAAGGTTAATGCTTGTCCTCAGTGAAGTGCTGGATATCAGGAAGGGGTGGAGCAGGTTGCTTAACCCTTGTGCTGTCTTCATATTACGTATGCACATGGTGTCAACAGGGTCAAAAATGATCTACCCCCACCAGACCCCTTGTAGTAAAGCTTTATGATTGAATTTAAACTCTAAACATATTTTTTATTTAAAAACAACCTGTCATTCATCAATACATTGGTGAATAACTGTGCTTTTCTACTTCACAGTCCAGACAGGATATGTATTTCTTCAGTCTACGCCACTCATTTTTACAACAAAACACGTCATAACTGATGGTTTTTGCTGTAATAGATGTGTGGTTCTTAAGTTCTTCTATGACTTCTAGACCTTAACTGCTCTGTGCATACAATCTCGATTTCTCCATAAAAACCCTGACCTTCACTGTGCTTCTCTGTTACGGTGTACTTTATGCTCTTGCCATCAAGTGCCCCACAGCACAAATGTGTGTCCAGTTTCATTCCTGCCCCTTCAGTAAGGTAATAATGACCAGAGGCAGGACAAGGTTCCCCTAACTAGAATCTGTCCTGAAACTGCACTATGAGACAGAATAAGCACTTATCACCTGCACAGGATTGTATGGTAGATATAGCATCTATGCGCTATTTACTTTAGAATTTGCCTCAGAATTTCCAAATTAACAAAACATTACTATATTACTCAACAGTATTACCATCGTAATTTTTGATCATTCATATAGTACACGTATTTCTATCCTGTCTATTAGAGGTAGGTTAGAGTGAGATTTTCATGACACACCTCTATCATCCAACAAGACCTTGCACTCAGGCAGAAGAGTCTGTTTCACAGTTGCCAGGTAGCTTACTGGTTCTTCAGAGGGCATTGCATTTTGTGACTGAGTAGCATAGGAGCACCTACGGATGGACATGAGCTAAAAATGTGCTAGAACATATTTACAATCCATATACTGGTCACAGCTTTATCATCCTTGTTTTTAAACAGAGTATTAATGGACACAGCTTTCAAAGGAACATTTTCATGATCAGTACAATACCATTTATTTCACACTCAAACACAGCAGAAGCGTCCTTTTCACTGATGTGACATTTCATGACAAGTCATGTAAGCTGACGCTTTAGTACAGCAGATTAAGAAGTGGACTCCATGCATGCTGCCACCTCTGAACTACGGAAGTGTACTGAGGTGTAATTAGAGGGACTGTCATGTGATGAAGGGTCCTGCTGGCATCCACCTGAGTATGCACAGCAGAGCCATATCAATCAACGGTGTAATAGCAGGCCGCCTGTGCGCCCCTATACCCATACTGCGCTCGCTTCGCCTCATTCACTCACCTCACTGGGTAACCGGATCATTGTGCCTGACTTACAACAACCTGTGTCTGTCTGCCTCCACTCCTACCAAATACGAACATGCCTGTATGCAGGTCATGTGGGCACCAGGAGCACGTGCTTTTGGGCATACATGTATGGTCTAGGGACCTGGATGGGAGCTGTGGGGGTGGGGGAGGTGGATGCCACAGTCATTGCTGCCGTACACTTGCGTGAAACGTAGCACCCCGCCCACGTTGTAACAGCCAGGGTTGTGGAGCCATGTTAATTGATTCCACACACCGAGCGTCCCTTTGGAGGAAATCAAGCCACTTGATTAAGTAATTATGTATGCTCCTGGCTACGTACTGCTCAAACACACCCAGTGTGGAATGTTTTTTTGCAGTGGGGTCCCCTCCACTGAGAGGATTTTTGCTCGCAGATCTTCCAACCAATATTTTAATATTTTCTGCTGAAGGCACAGACCACCTGAACTCCGTTGGAGTTGCAGTTTCTGTTAGTCATTTCAAAATTGATAATCCAGGGTAAGATTTTATTTGAAACCTTCTGGCCATTTTAATGTCCTTCCTTGACCTTGTCTTTTTCTGCAATTTTACTTTCCCTATAAATGAACAGTCACTTGTTAATTGATTGTTTGGCCAACCAAATCTGAGAGTTTGTGGGGATAGCATTACAGTAGAACCTCAGAGATATGAACCCTTTGGGGATGGGGGGTGGTTGGAACGTCAGTTTCTAAACTGAAGTTAGAACATGGATGTATTTTAATTTTAATAATTTGTTGAAATGGTTAATTTTATGCTACCAGTCATGCCAATACTGAACGAATGCTGACCAGTCTGTGAGTTAAAAGCGAGGGATGATTCAAGCTGAATTATAAGAGATTGATGGAGCATTGAAGAGGGAACAACAATCTGCTGATGAGAAAGTGCCATTATGTCCAGCTCAACTTAAACTGCTCATTAATACAATGCTGTTCATTAATACAAGCATTTATCTATGCACTGAACCATGCATTAAAACATGTTATGTTGGCCTATATGAGAAGATAATATTGTTATCAAGCAATTATGCAGCTCCCCTGGAGGTTTGTGCCCAACATACTGGATTTTGATTGGACCTGACATGTAGTTATTGAAGCAGAGGTGCTTTCCCTGTTTTTTTATCAGTGGGAAGAGTAGAATAAATACTCATTTCTGTTTAATGCTCAATGTTTTTTTTGTGAATGATAACAACAAAATTAATATGTTTTGTATAAGAAGACGTTTAAAAATGTGTCATTGATTTGCTTCTGGGTTCATACCCCATTCAGTTGACCAGTCAGACAGTCAGTGAGTCTGTAACTCTGGAGTTCACATCTCTGGAGCTTCTATTGTATTATCTTTTGTACCCCACAATAAGAGAAGCTAATGTCAAAGGTCTGACTAATCAGTAAACAGTACACACAAAATGCTGCACAAACAAGGAAAAGTGTGGTCGATTGTAAACGGACAACTGGGACAAGGCACTCATTTTGATTTGGACTTTGGCCCCCTAGTGGCGGGATGCATGCGTCCCAATTTTTTATAGTGTTCATATTTCTCTTAAATTCTAAATTAAAACGTTAATAAAAGACGGAACTTTCGACGCAAAATTGTTAAAAACAGTCACAGCCTGCGACCACATTCATTTATATGCTTATCAGCTCTCAGGTTACACTGCACGGCCATAAAGCAGCAGGGTGCTAATAGCCCAACTCACTGTTTACAGCCTTCACCTCACCGCAGTCACAGGCAATAAAATACATATCACAAAAACTCTTGCTACCGTTTCAACACGCTAAAAAATCAAGATCCGATTCAGGAACAATGGTATATTATTGAAAAGTTGTAGAAATAAACAGGTGTTTTTTTCCCGTGCTCACTTCAGTATGTGTACAACCGATGTACTTCCGGTTTTGTATAATGATATTTTATTTTCTACAAAATCTCTTGATAAACATGTTTAATCAACCAAATGTGATACTGGTTATGCAGTTATAACTGTTTTCTGAAGAATCCTGAATGTTTTTTCGTAATCCATTTATCCATTGTCCAGCAAAATCTCCATTTCCACAGTGCGTACCCATCGCATTTGCATTTGTACTATGTTACTACCGTTGCGTAAAAACATTACTAGACTGCTTCATGAATGATCTAATGTAAAACACGTAGATTATCTTCTACGGGGTTTCCTGCCCTCTAAAACGAAGTAAAATATGTCATGTTCGAGCGACTGGGAACGGCGCTGTGTCCACGTGTAACGACAGCCCATAGGGCAATCGTGGTGTGCGCACTTGGCCACATGACACTGCAGACAGGATAAGATTGCATTTGTGGCCATTTTTACTTTTTTCTTTTTTTTTAATGAGCTGAGTATATTGGGCCAGAAAAAAGTGAAGTACTGAGAGGGTGAAACTATTAATAACATGAATTGTGAATATGTATGCATCAGGTTAGACTATGTGTATAAGTGTGTAATGTGTATGAGAGAGAGAGAAAGAAGAGGAGAAAGGGGGAAAAGGGGAGGGGGGTTGGCTAACCGGTTTATTTTGGTTGGATTATAAATTTAGATTATTGATGAATGGTTCCCAGTTGTCTCTGAATTGTGACATTTGATTGTGGCTGGAAGCTGATATTTTTTCTAATGATATGTATTCTGAAAGAAGGTTCAACCATTGCATAGTATTTGCAGTATTTCTTGTTTTCCAATGTAATAAGATAGTTTTCTTGGCGACAGTTAGGGCAATGAGCAAGGACCTGGTGTTCTGGGTTGTTAAATTGATTGTGGATATGTCTCCAAGTAGGCAGAGAGAAGGAGATAGTGGAAAGCTGCAACCCAAAAAACGGGATGACGTTTCAGTGACTGTGTGCCAAAAGTGTTGGATGGGTGGGCATAGTCAAGTAGCGTGGAGATAATTGTCCAGGGTGTTTAGAGTGCAGTGTGACCATATGTCAGTGTCTGCTAATCCCATTTTATACATCTTGTGTTGAGTAATATGTGCTCTGTGGATTACCTTGAATTGAATTAATTGTAAGTTAGTGTTGTTAGTCATTGTGAAAATGTTGGTGCACATTCTATAGTCCTGGAAGGGATGGACTGGATTGCTGTACAAGTACGTTTTTAGCCTATCCAGATGATATATAGCCATGTGTAGCGCTTTTGTTAGCTGTATGTACGTCATAGGCTAGCTTTTCTCTTTACGCGTATGTGGTTTGCTATATGGTGTAATTGCGCTGGTCATATGTCTTTGCTGCTTCAACGATTACGATTATTTTATACA
The DNA here is from genome assembly GCA_029718625.1 of Synaphobranchus kaupii. Lineage (NCBI taxonomy): Eukaryota > Metazoa > Chordata > Actinopteri > Anguilliformes > Synaphobranchidae > Synaphobranchus > Synaphobranchus kaupii. The sequence goes on along the minus strand of CM056379.1, from coordinate 44,806,861 downwards.
TTTATACCCGAACGTGGCAAGCAACAGTGAAAAGAAAAGCGTTTATTTCACGGTTGCTCAGCTTTTGGAGGTGCTGCACCGCAGAGATTCTGGAGGTGAAGAAGTCAGTCCTCAGGCACAGTTGTGACTCTGTGGCATGGACCCGTGCCTGGACATGTAAGTGTTTTTAAAAATATATAATACAAATTATTATTATTATTGTTATTATTATCATCATCATCATCATCATCATAATCATCAACAGTATGGAGCGCTATTATCTAGAGTATATTTAGTTTGGTGATAAATTGATTGTCGCAGAAGTTCGCTAGTTAGCTTCTATGCTTCTATGTCACAGGCTGGAGAGGAGCTCATGGCTGCTAAGGGGGTTTATTTTGTAGTGTTCATTAGCAGTTTTTTTTGTGTAGCAACCAACACAAGGGCTAGTTGATGAAACTACATCCATTCTCAGTACTTTATTTCACGGTTCAGTCAAGACATTACAGTATTATAATAATGTAATTTAGTTCTGACAAACTAATTCATAAATCCTAGTTAGCTACGATTGCTAATTATATTGGAGCTAATATCAGACGTAATGTGGATGTAAGATTTTTGAATGTATATACGTGTGTGTGTGTGTGTGTGTATATATATATATATATATATATATATTATATATATGTGTGCGTGTATATATTATATATATCTATAATATATGTGTGTGTATATATATACAGTCAAGCCGGAAAGTCTCCCCACCCCTTTCACCTTCTCCACGTTTTATTACGTTACAGACATATTCCAAAATTGATTAAATTCATTTTTTGCCTCAAAATTCTACACACAACACCCCATAATGACAATGTGAAAAAAGTTTTTTTGAGATTTTCGCAAATTTATTAAAAATAAAAAACTAAAATTTCTCATTTACATAAGTATTCATACCCTTTGCTTTAACGTATTTTTAAAGTATCATATTTCATATTTGGTCACATATCCTTTACATGCTGTTACTTCCTGAAGTCTGTGACCATCAACATAAAAAAACTGTTGATATCTTATTTTCAGGTACTGTTACAAGCGATACTATAACCTCTCTGCATTTGAATGGATCTCTATGGAAATTGGGGGATGAGACTAGATTCAGCTGTAAATTACACTGGTACAGTATGGAACACATGGCTGGCTAAATGGCTGTAAGTTATCAAGGGTCTGAGCTATCAAACGAGCCCCAAACCATCACTCTGTTGCCAGATATGGAGTAGATGTGGATGGATCACTGCAAGGGTTATTTCTCCGGACTCATTTTCCTATAGAACTCTATGGGGGAAAAAGTCAGGAGAAACAACCCTTAAAGTGATCCATCCACATCTACTCCATATCTGGCAACAGAGTGATGGTTTGGGGCTCGTTTGATAGCTCAGACCCTTGATAACTTACAGCCATTTAGCCAGCCATGTGTTCCATACTGTACCAGTGTAATTTACAGCTGAATCTAGTCTCACCCCCCAATTTCCATAGAGATCCATTCAAATGCAGAGAGGTTATAGTATCGCTTGTAACAGTACCTGAAAATAAGATATCGACAGTTTTTTGATGTTGATGGTCACAGACTTCAGGAAGTAACAGCATGTAAAGGATATGCGACCAAATATGAAATATGATACTTTAAAAATACGTTAAAGCAAAGGGTATGAATACTTATGTAAATGAGAAATTTTATTTTTTTATTTTTAATAAATTTGCTAAAATCTCAAAAAAACTTTTTTCACATTGTCATTATGGGGTGTTGTGTGTAGATGTTTGAGGCAAAAAATGAACTCAATCTATTGTAGTATAAGTCTGTAACGTAATAAAACGTGGAGAAGGTGAAAGGGTGGGGAGACTTTCCGGCTTGACTGTATATATATATATTTATTTATTTATTTTGTTTGTTTTTTTTATTTTTTCACTTCATTGTAATACTTGCCATATGTCCTTTTGAGATAATTAGTGTTCTCATTTTTTTGTGATTCTGCTTAGTAATGTACTTGAATCTGTCTTTTTCAGGGAGGACATTGAAGACACCCCTCCCCCACCTGACACCTAGGAGTAGGAGATGGTAACAGACAGGTTTGCCAAATAAAGTGATGTATAATTTATTACTTTTGCTGTAAAAAGTAATGTTGAAGGCTTGTTATAGATAACCCTGTTATTCTGCTGGCTTATGGGGCTCTGGTAAATCTAATTTTGAAGTACAGTGCCATTTTGAAAGTAAAGTAGATTGGTATGATAACATTAGGGTAAGTAATCCTTTTCGGAGAGGTATTTAGGCACTTTTGGGCACGCTTTGTAAGAGAATACCCTCATACACAAACACAAAACATGTGTAGGTTAATTTTCTTCACATTTTGTATTACAAAGACTGTTTTAAAAGAAAAAATAAGTTTTCTGATGATTGACATGCCTAGACAGAAAGATATGCACATGTCTTATATTTGGAGAGGTTTGGACAGCTTTTGGGACACCTGGGCCCCGTTTTGGGAAAAATACCAATGGATAAGGAAAGCCTATAGATATCTTTACCAAATTCTAGACACAGGTGAACAATATATCAGTGCACTAGTATAAACAATTCTGGCTTGCTCCAGTACTTTGAAGTTGAGATATTCAGTGATAAACTATAAAAACACAAGGCATTTTGTACTTTTTTTTGTATTCTTATGTGTATTTTGTATAAACTGTATGTGACCACTTTGACATAAATTTATTCTGTTGCAAATTTCTAAATGGTACAAGCCTCTTTTTCATTCAAACTTTGAACCATGGATGTGGAGTGAATAGTTTTTGAGATCTTGGCACTTCAATGATACTAGTAAAACCTAGACGAAAATTGTGTCAGATGGGCCAAAGTAAATAGGGTTAAAACACACCTTATTTTAAACTAATTATAAACACATGAACATACTGTCTGTCCTTGTGAACTTTTAAAACAATTAAACATTGAACTCTATCAGTACTTGTCAATGCTTAAATAATAAACCTAAAAAAAGATAAAGACCTAATAAACACCAGAAAAATCCCCAGTATGCAAATAACACTTCAGTATAGTATAGTGATGAGGATAACAGACATTCTTTGACCTTGATCAAATATTAATAGCTTTCATTGAGGATAAATTATTAATTTGACTCCCCTCCCTCCTGCTGGTCTTGTATTTTCTTTTGGTTCCTACTCTCATGTACTGTTCCAGAGGAAGTTACTGAGTTAGTAATAGTAATGGTGCTGCAATATAGTGCAGTGAAATTATGGTAAATAAAATACCATCCTTATTTCAGTTTATCTATTCACTCTTTTTTGAGGCTTCTTCATTGCCCATCCCCCTCTCTCCCCTTCTCTTGTTTCCCCTTCTGTCGTTTCCGGTGTTTTGCTCAGTCTGTATATAAAGCAGATCCTCTTTAATCCCCTGGTCTTTCTCTGTCCCGCAGTAAACACGCGATCAGTGCAGTCTGAGATAGGAGGATGAGGGGGTCAATACAACAAAAACACACTTTCATCATTGTACAGTTCCTCACCTGATATTGCACCAACAATCAGACAGCAAACTACCTGATTAAACATAGCTTAGGAAACGGTGATAATAGACACACTTTGACCTCATTAGGACAACCTAACCATTTCTGTGAATGCATAACATGTCCTAGGCCATGCACTACAACTGTGGGATTAAATGGACAACACTGATATCCAGGGCTGCCGTTTGACTGCTTAAGACACAAGGAACAGAGCTGTCTGGATCATATATGGCTTCGGTTTATTGAGTAAAATGTTGGGGACAGAGAGGACAGAAGCAGCTGTGAATATTTCATTTCATGTGACCAACAACACACCACAAACTTGACCCTGAGTATCTTTTCATTCAAACCACAACATTGTGTATTAATTTGTTGTTTTCTTTATGACTGTATGGAATAGTGGATCCAATCATGCAGTTTATATCCAAAAAAATATATCCAGAGCAAATTTTGTGTTTTTCTGTCCATTCTTTTTAAATCACAACAACTGTCTAAATCTCCAGTTATTTAAAGCAGAGACCTAACCAACAAATATAGACAGCATTGTAGTTAACAGGCCAGCAAGCACAGCTGCCAGGCAAGCTATGAAATCAAAACAAACTAAAATAGCGTACCATGTACTGTAGATAATTAGTGAGTCAGAGCTCACTACAGAGGGTGAAATCATTTCCAAAATTAATATTTTCGTTTTGTAAGAAGGAATACTTAAGTTTAGAGAGACATGTAAGGGTAAATGATGGTTGAATCAAGGCCTTTTAAACATCTCTTTTGAGAATACAAGACTCTCAAAACCTCATAAGTGACGACTTATCAGTCATCAGTTATGGACGTCAGTCATGAGTGTTTAAAAATACTACTTTTGAACAAAAGTGATGACTGAAACACCAGTGTGTGTCATAGTTGCCAAGAGAAAACAAATTCCGTTTTGAATCAATCCCAGCCCTGGTTACTCAAAATTAGCTTATCATGACCTTCATTCCATACATCACCAGGTAAAGTCACTACGTGTTAGCCCGTAAACTCCCTATACCATTTGTTACAGTGTATAGAAAGTGTTTGTCCGTAGGCAGAAGTGATAGAATAACAATTTACTGACGAATATCTTCATAATTAGTGTCATAAAACAACCAATAAAAGGAACTGGCAGCTATTGTTTTCAAGGGCTTTCTATCTAGCCCTGTCTCCCCTTGCACTTGGTTTGCATTACTCTTAAATAAAGCGTTATAACTTTGTGACAACACACAGCAGACACATGGTTGATGGCAGTATGGAAGTACACATGTGTATACCATCAAGACTAAAGTATCAAAACTATGAAATATATGAGGAAATATTAATGGTGATGTACATACACACATGATGTACATAAAAATGCAACAAGAAAAAAACAAAGCACCTTTTAATATATTTTCTCTACTGTTTATTTCACAAAATCCACATAATAGTGGCTAATTTATTGTACAGTTAATTTCCACCACTGGAAAAAAATTGAGTATCTGTCAAGACTACTTTTCACCTTGAAGATTCACTTTTGTCAAGTTCTTCAATAACTTGGCCACAGTGAAGAACATTTTTCTTTGAGTAGGCTATCCTACCACCTTAATCTGTTTGGAGGCTGTATTTTACAAGAAAATACTGAGCTGTTATCAAAAGAATGCTGGAGCTTTAAATCCGGACATTTAAATGGCCTGCACTGCCAGCCAGCTACCCCCCTGCTGTGCTGGATGTTCAGAGCCCAGAAACAGAAACTGACATATAAAATGTATAAACATCACTAGGGTTTGTTTGAAAGCTTACAGTCTTGTCTAAGTTGTCCTACTACTTGATTGACTACTTGAACTGGAAACCAATTTCTCCTCAGACAGCAAAAGTAAGTCGGCCCATCTGACATTTTCCTGAAACCTCAGATTGGTCGCTTTACTTGTCAGTCATTTTCTAAGTGGCAATGGATCCGATTGACTCAAAATTTCCACCAGAGGAAGAAACCAACAACAGCTTCTGAATGAACCCGTTTTGGATTAAAATAACATTTATATGGACAACAGAAGCATCAAGTTGCAAATATTGGATACCTGAAATTAACTACATTTAAGTACATTACATAATTCTGGGCATTTAAAACTTTTTTCTGAATGATTTATTTGGTGATCTGTCCTGAAAGCTGGAAGAGTATCTGATTTTTTCATGCAACACACCAGACAAGATGACTTTATAAAGTATTTTTAAAAATACGTTTATGAGGTGGGGTCGGGAGATGGGCAGGCTCCTTTTGCTTTATTGTCCTGAGCTTAAGCAAGAGCTAAGGATAAGGATAAAAGCACTCTGCTTGCTGCAGACAAGCCTCCTGAAGGCTCTGGGTGTAAGGGGGCGTGGTTCGAGGGGCCACACGCAGCAAAGGGATTCTTTAAGCTCTAAGACCCACTGAGACGGGGAGACCCCATATTTAAGGGAATATAAAGGACAAGGCAAATAACCTAGTTCCCACTCTCGACTGGAGGGAAATAATAAGGGAACTAGGAAAAAGGGGGGAAAAAAGCGAACATAAAGAACCCGGATAATCGGGCGAATGGCACATAGGCACGTGAGCAAGAAAGCTCGGTAATCACCACGAGCTACAACTGGGAAGAAAACTAAGCGTGAGGGAGAGAATGCCTAGGTGGTAAAATAGCAAGGGGACTGAAATTAGAGCGGATAAGAGGGAGGAAACAATAACCGAAAATAACTAGCTCTAAACGGAGAGGACTGCTCGCTACAGGGCGGAAGTAAAGCAGTCTCCGAGTCCTAACCTCTACCGGCACCAGTGCAACACGCAACACATGAAAAATTAATAAATGCCCTGACTCACAGTACGGGGGAACGTAGCCCACGAGAAGGCGAGGAGAACAGAGAACACAAGTTCCAAAAGCTACCATTACCGGCTCGCTGTCAGACGCAAATAAGTGGAAGCATGAACGCCATGTCTCTCAATAAGAAGAAACCAACCTAAAGGCAAATACAAAAGAGAACTTCTGTCCTATACTTCTACGAGCTAAGTGACAACGTAGAAGCATGAACGCCCGGTCTCTCAGTAAGTTGAAACCAACGAAGGCGAATAGAACAGAGAACTGCTGTCCTATACTTCTACAAGCTAACTGACAAAAGCAGAACCAGAAACAGTAAACGCCCTGCCTCAGTAAGGAGGAGCGTAAAAGAAGGCGAGTAGCTCAACGGAACAAAAAACACGCACCCAACAAACACTGAATACCCAAACAGTACAAAACAGTGCAAAACAATACAGAAGCCCCGAACGAAGGACACGGGAGCTTAAGTAGCTCAGAGGTAACCACGCACAGGTGTGGATGCTGAGAGAAGCTCCGCAAAAAAGACGGGGTGGAGCAAACATCCACTAAAAGGGCAGCACCCTCGCGTGGCTACTGAGGGAAACGACCGCAAGGGAAAAAATCGTCAAAAACCATGACACTGGGTGCAAACTCGCAGTGTGTTTGTCGACTATGTTTTAATAAATTGCAGATTTCCGAGGAGTCCAAATTCTGTGAGCAGTACTACACATACCACTTGCGGGCCAGATTTAAACCACTAGTTAGTGAGTTCTATTTCAGTCACAACACGATTATTTCAAAGTGAATAGATAAACATATCTGTCCCTGATTAAATAAAATATACTCCTCACTGAAAATTTAACAAATCCCCTGAATGGGTGATACACTTTGGAACTCACACATATAAGACACTTCTACATCTAATTAATCCTAGGCACAACCAAAAACCACTCATCAGGTTAAATATGGACAGGAGACCAAATGTCTATCAGGTATACAGCAAGTCAATGGAGAAACTACATAATAGGGGTTTTTATAATGGAGCCTGTCCCCTTTTAATATATTTTCAACAACAAACAGGAAATTCCGAATTAGAATAACAGTAACAACAATAGTAACACCTTAGAACATGATGCCTTCATAAATACTTCAAAATAAAAAAATATTTCAACATATTAATATATATTTGGATCTCCTCTAAAAAGCTGCAAGAATTCATAAATGTTTGGAAAGGTTTCAACTATATAGTTTTTAATTATGTCTAATGCAGTTAAATTAATAATACCCATTTTGTCACAAAAGGTCAATGCATTTGTCAAACATTTTGTTTTAATTGGCAGTGACAAATGGCTCTGCATTGCACATGCACAGTTAATATATTTTATTTTTCAACAATGGATTTTTCAACTGTTTTATTACAAGCCAGTAGCAGTCAGCTTGTCATGGTTAGTGGCTGTCTCCTTTTGTTTCTACCATTGTTTTCCGTTTGGCGTCGTCTGAAGCTCTATCGGATTTTTTCTTCCTCCGTCCCGGTGTTTGGATCTCTCCGGGTCATTATCTCCGACACCTGTGTTTGGTTTCCGTCGGCTATAAATAGAGCTTAACTTCCGCTTTCTGGTGCTTCTAGATTGTTGTTGCATTATGACTAGGAAGCCGGTATTGGTAGAGGTATAAGACTTTAGCTTCTGAATCTCTGTTTGGTGTTATACAGAGACGCAGCTATTTGTATTAGTTATAGAATTAGAATTTCTGGTTTTCTGTCCTATCGTCCTCTATTCTTTTCTTTTTGACTGCAGCCTGTTTATTCTTTGTTCAGCTCCTTAGCCGACTGGGCTGTAGTTACAGGCTTGCTATTTTGTTCGTTTCTTTTCAGTTTTCTCGACCTCTTATACACGCAGATCAATTAGTGCATGAGGTTCTTTCTTTTTGTTTGTTTCTCGCTGTTTTAGCGATTTTTCGCCTCCGTTTGAGGTTGTTTTGTGTTAGCCTTGTGCTGGGGAAGTTTTGTTCCCGCTTTTCCGTTTCCCTTTCTTCCCCTGGTGCGGTTTAATTCCGCTTCTGTGGCGTGTCTTTTTAGATACGCTTTCTGAATCCTTATCTGTCGCGTTTGGTTCTCAATTTTCTAACCTAAACCTGACATAGCTTGCAAGCTATCAAGCAAGCTAACTATCTATGTTAAATTAATAACAATTAATAAAAATAATAATTAATAAAATGCTAGGAGTGTAAATTATCAGGCCTATTAACTGTCCTCTTTGGCATGATTCTGTCACCCAAGAACAGGATTACAATTGCAGTGCCCTCCACAATTATTGGCACACCTGGTAAAGATGAGTAAAAAGGGTTATAAAAAATTCACCGTTTGGTGAATTAGCTTAATCTCAAAATGATCAGGATTACAATTGCAGTGCCCTCCACAATTATTGGCACACCTGGTAAAGATGAGTAAAAAGGGTTATAAAAAATTCACCGTTTGGTGAATTAGCTTAATCTCACAATGAAAAAATGAGAAAAATCCAACCTTTAATTGAAGTAAATTTATTCTGAGAAAAAAAAAATCCCTCATCAAGAAATAATTATTTTTAACAAAACCATGTGTGCCACAATTATTGGCACCCCTGCATTTAATACTTTGTAAAACCTCCCTTTGCCAATAAAACAGCACTGAGTCTTCTCCCATAACATCTAATAAGGTGGGAGAATACAGAGCAAGGAATCTGAGACCATTCCTCTTTACAGAATCTCTCCAGAGACCTAGGTCCTCTCTTGTGCACTCTCCTCTTCAGCTCAGCCCACATGATTTCAATGGGGTTTAGGTCAGGGGACTGAGATGGCCATGGTAAAAGCTTGATTTTGTGTTCAGTTAACCATTTTTGTGTTGATTTGGACGTATGTTTTGGATCATTGTCTTGCTGGAAAATCCAACAATGACCCAGTTTTAGTTTCCTGGCAAAGGCAGGCAGATTCAGATTTAAAATTTCCTGGTTCATGATGCCATGTACCCTAACAAGGTTCCCAGGGCCTTTGGAGGAAAAGCAGCCCCACAACATCACAGAACCTCCACCATACTTAACAGTGGGGATCAGGTTATTTTCGGTATAGCCATCCTTCTTTTTACGCCAAACCCACCTTGAGTGTTGGTTGCTGAAAAGCTCAATTTTCGTTTCATCTGACCATAGAACACGGTTCCCGTCAAAGTTCCAGTAGTGTTTAGCAAACTCCATGCGCTTACGTTTGTGGTGAAATTACAGGAAAGGCTTTTTTCTGGCATGCCTTCCAAATAATTTGTTGGCATGGAGGTGATGTCTAATGGTAGTTTTGGAAACTTGATGACCCCAAGATGCTACTTTCCTCTGTAATTCTCCAACAGTGATCCTTGGGGATTTTTTTGCCTCTCTTACCACCCTCCTCACTGTGCGTGGGGGCAAAATAAACTTGGGTCCTCTTCCAGGCAAGTTTGTAACAGTTCCAGTTGTTTTTAACTTTTTAAGTATTGCCCTAACGGTAGATATGGGCATTTTCAGGTGAGTAGATATAGCTGTTCCCTGACTTACGTATGTAGCTCAACACATTTTTCCCTCATTTGATTTGTGTGTTCTCTTATCTTTCCCATGTTGATGTATGAATAAGGGAATATGGCTTCTGTCACCTCATATTTATACCCCAGTGAAACAGGAAGGCATTGAAAGTTCCTAAACACTCTGATCAACTTTAAAAAGTAAAATATACATGTAAAAAATGCTTCAGTTACATTTTGTTCATTAGAATTTCTAGAGGACCCAATAATTGTGGCACATGTGGTTTTGTTAAAAATAATTATTTCTTGATGAGGGATTTTTATTTTCTCAGAATAAATTTACTTCAATCAAAGGTTGGATTTCTCTAATTTTTTCAGTGTGAGATTAAGCTAATTCACCAAAAGGTGAATTTTTAATAACCCTTTTTACTCATATTTACCAGGGGTGCCAATAATTGTAGAGGGCACTGTATTTACCATTGTTTTTATTGTCATTTTTTATCACTGAAAATTAACATAGTAAAACAAAATGGCAGCCTCTTACTCCCTTTGCACATCTAAAAGTGCTGTGGTATCTCAGTGTAGAGCACCTCCCTTTCTCTCTCTTCCTCAGTGCTATTTATGTTCAACTCTGTCACCCAGAGCAATGTCATCCTGCAGCATAATCCAGAAAATCAGGCAGTATTTTCTGTTACAAATCATATTCATTTAAAGCACCTGTCCTTCAGATGATATTAGGCCTGCTGTATTTTCATTATTCTTATGAATATATGACATATTTAAGAATTATGAATACAGATTGAATGGTGTCTAATGTGTATCACACCTGGCCATTACATTGGAACTTTCATTTTACAAGTAATGCTGGCACAATGGGGGGGGGGGGGGGGGGGGGCTATGGGGATCATATAATTGGCGATAACGCCACTCAAAGGTAGGGATTATTCAGTCAGCTGGGATTCCCATCTCATTGCTCTCTAGCAACCCCTGCTAGTTGATTGGCTGTGGAGATTGCAGCATGAGCATGGCTGTATGCGATTGGGCATTCCAGCTTGGGGCAAAAATGGGGGGGAAGCATTAAATTAATAAATAAGGCTGGAATACAAGCTGACTCATGCAGTGACTGTTCACTTCAGCCTGGAGGGAACTCAATCCATAGACTGGCAGGGAGCAGGGAGTGATTGAAACTACGTACATGAGCTGTTAAGCGATCTCAGTTGATGTTTCACACACACACACACACACACACGCACGCACGCACGCACGCACGCACGCACGCACGCAGTACAAACATGCAAACAAACACACACACATACACACGCACACACACACACACACACACACACACACACATAGGCAGTCCTACCTACACAGAGCACAAGCTCAGCACTGATCAGGCAGCGCTGCGGTGAGCAGGGTTGGGAACAGCAGGACTCACTGGGGAAAGCTTCATCCCGGCAGTGTGGTCACGATTGTTCTCATTCAAAGGGTTCATATTACAGGGCCCAGTGTTTTTCCACCAGCTTTTGCAGCTCATAAACTCTTGGCTGCTTACTCATCTTCTTTTTAATGTTTGTAATGTTGATAGTATACATTTTCATAGTTGCGAAATGTACGTTTGTAATATAGGCAGCAAAGAATAAGAATAATCAAATGAATACCTATAGTACATAGAGGCAATGCACAGTATACAACAAGCTGCCGGTTCTGTTTCACTGGATGTCTAGTAAAAGTTTTTATTTGCCTTGATGTGTGCTGTTTATTAGAATAGACGTTGTATTGCTTGGTTGATTGAAATACTAGTTACTTTTGTATTCTGTAACACAATTTACTTCATGATTTAAAATGTGTATTTATTCTTATTCTTATTCTTTATGTTCAGAATGGGCCACAAGAAGCTAGACTTGGCCTACGCAATCATTCAGAATGTTCAGTTATATTCTAAACACACCTGGGTGTCCATACTCGCCAACGGCAAGAATAGAATGGACACACTCGTGTGTCCAACATGTCTAGACATTCTCGATGTTCTGAATTATTGCATAGCAATAGGGGCTAATTCTAGCTACCTCTGGCCCATTCTAGCTACTGCTCAAAATACACAAAAAAAGAATTTGTATGTAAAAAGAGTTAAGGACTAGGGAGAGCGCACCTGAACAGTTGGACTGGGAGATCAATAGCTGTTCTAATTCCCCTATTTCACCCAAAGGCTATAAAATGGCATCGCTAGATAGGCGACAGTATCTATTATTTTTTGCCTCTGACATTCCAAAGAGATTTACAGGAGTGGAAACTACCTGCTCTCTATGTCGATTGTTACGACGTCTCCTTCTTGCTACAATGACAGCTGTCTATTGTGTGTCTTTTAATACCTGTTTCCCATTCACACTAAAATGCACATGCAGTTATCATTCCAAAAATTGCTTTTGGGCTTAGAAAATCAAATTGCACATGCTAAAGTAATCTATTTGCATGTCCTCCTCCCACTATTTTGCTAAATAACGTAGGGACGCCCAATTTTGCATATTCATTCAGGCTAACCCGCAAAAATGAATGAACACACACAGTCCTCTGTTCCTGCTGACCGTTAACTTCATCCCCGGTAGTCCCGGTTGTCAGGCTCCCCATTCACTCCCATTCATTTTCGTGACCTCACCAAAATTTGTAGTTTTAAAGCACAAACTAACTAAGGCGGATAATACATCGATAAAAGAGAACACGAGGGTGAAAAGGTATGCATTTATTTTGATATTTAATGTATTTTCAATGTTTTATTACCTTTTAAAAGAAAAAGATCTGGCAAAAAGCTTTGTTATCTTAACTCAGTGATGAATCCTTGCACGCAATAAAGTTGACGTCAATTCACCAACTGTAGTAGGCTACCCACAGAATTATAGAGGCTACTGTTAGTTGTAGGTTTATGTCATAAGAAAACAAAAAATCTAACTACGGCTTGTTGTATTTATACACAGTAGCATAAATCCGAAAATAATTCCACTATTATCACTCATTTAAACTTGAAAACAGCTTATAAGCTCAAAACAAACATGTACCTTTTCACCTTTGTGTTCTATTTTATCAATGTATTATCCGCCGTAGTTAATTTGTGCTTTAAAACGATTCATTTTGGTGAGGTACCGAAAATGAATGTGAGTGAATGGGGACCCTGACAACCGGGACTAACGGGGATGCCATTAACAGTCAGCAGGAACAGCTGATGATGCTAGAATTAACGCTATGCAAATATAATGGGGTAGGCTCCACAAAATTACTTATGTCACAGTCACACAAAGGTGAACTATCCCTTTAGGTACCTTGCTCAAGGGTACAACGGTAGTGTCCTACCTGGGAATTGAACCTGCAACCTTTCGGTTACAAGGCCAATTCCTTAACCAGTATACTACACTGCCGCCCCAGGCATTGCCTTACATTGTTCTATTAAAATCACAAATCAGGAAGTGCAAAGTGTTTTTCATTACCGCAAGTGTTTTATTTTACACTTGCGGTAATGCTCTCCTTTCAGTAAAGTAAGGTTTGTACTGTATTGTTTTTTTGCATCCTGAAAGCATTGTGAAAGGGCACTATAGTTGTTACTAGCACCAGAGTACTGCAAAAAGTGTATGACCATGGACAGCTATTCCAGGTGCTCTATGAGTGTACATATACAACAAAAGTAAATCTCCTCTAAGTGGATCAGAAGTTAGGGAGGCCTTGTGTTGTGCATAACTGCCACCACTCTCTTCTCTGTCTCGCAATCAATCAATAATGCCCATGCTGAAAGATATTGAAGTGTTGTGGTCTCTGTCTTTGCTGTCAATCAATGCATTCACTATTTTCTAGATTATTTGCTACTTCACATAATTTTTAATAATTTTAATTATATTCAATTATATTCTTCTAAATTGAATGTCAATTTTCTAATTCAACCTCCTCAAGCTTAAAAAATTATGAACTACCAGGAAGTACTGGAGAGTCATTAAAACGTATATAAGGATAAAAAGAAAACATCTCCCTCCCAGTGATATTAATGTTCTGTGTCCCAATGTAGCTACAGTGGGGTATATCTGTGCTCTCTTTCCCTCTTCCTGGAACAGATTGTGTCTCAGTGGGACTCATTTACCTAGGAAGACACATCGTCCAGACTGTCTGACCTTCACATGCACTGTTCACTACGCACACGCACACACACACACACACACACACACACACACACACACACACACACACACACACACACACACACACACACTATAATCCATAGGTAATATACTACATTCCAGGACATTTAAACTGAACTGGACAGATTACAACAGAGCTTTTATAAAAGATCAGACACACTGATAAAAACCAAGAGCACATAGTACATAGTTAATGGTTTTCACCGTGATAACATAAAGAAGATTTCCTTTGTTAAAATGTCCAGTACTCTGAATACTGAACACAAGTGATATTGGGCCCTATCTTACACCCGGCGCAAAGCGGCGCTAACACAAACGCAAGTGTCTTTGCTATCTTACACCCGGTGCTAGGTTCATTATAACGCCTAACGCTTACGTCCTTTAACTAGCATGTATTCTTGCGCCCATTACAAGTGAACTGGGCGTGTTGGTCTTAAAATGAGGAGTGGCCAGGATTCTTTTTGGCGTATTGCTATCTTGAGCCAGCAGAAAGCGCTTGCGCTAGGATCACCACAAACCTGGTTTAAAGTCATGTCGCAGTTGTTTACATGCTATTTTAATGGCGCATATAAGTGCGTCTACATAGGCGTGTGCACAACGCGCGTACCCTCCTGTCTGTTACACACAGGGGCACGCACAAGCATGACTAAAATATCTAGATCACAATGTGAAATATTATTATTGTGTAGGCTATATCAAAAATGCATAATAATAAAAGGTTCCATAGGTCCACATACCTTTCCCTCGGCGAAGGGAAACGATGCCACATTACATTGCTCTCAGCCCACTCCATCAACATCCAGGCAATGTGCGATGGCTATCCATTAAAAAGGAGCTGATAACACCTATATCAAGCCTAATGCGCGAATTGTCATTTACACCTAATGCGTGAATTGTCATTCAATGGAAAACTCGCGCACTGCAATAGACGGACTTTTGAGTTCTGAAAATGCGCTTCAGACGTCATTACAATACAGCTCTGTTTATCTACGAATACAGCCTGTAAGTAAATAGAATGGTTTGTGACTGAAAAAAGTTCAAAACCTTGTCCAGTGAATATTGCTTTTATTGTTTTTCAAATAGCCTAGGCTACAGCGGATTCGCTGTGCATACATATGGTTTTTTCGATAGCCTATGGTTAAAAAACGGAGATATTAGCTATTCTTCGTCCTTCATATTTTTTTAATTACAGTGACAAGGTTTCCATACCCTCAGCTTATTAAAACCCCGCTGATTTCACCTGTTATTCCATAACTGAACAAAAGATTTTAAAGAGAACTAAGCGGCTAATTAGAAACTAAATTTGCAGCACGTTACAAAATTAATTTACAATTAATTTTAATGCCATTACAGTCTTCCTGGGAAAGTGGATCGTTTTAAAGCATTACGCTACCAGTAAAATAGGTTGGTCGCATTTCCATAAGCAGGACATTATAAAATAAGGGAAAATATGCTGAACCTATGGGTTGCCAACCTGACAGATTTATTATATTTAGTGTCATCATTAAGGAAAAATAACGTTATTTATGTTAGTAATCAAAATTAGAATGCAGGTAGCCTAATGAACTTCGGATGAAGCTTGAATATGAGTTCATTGCATAATCAAACGAAATTCGTTAAACAAGCAGGCTAATTTGGCGTTTTCTAAGGTGAGACGGAAGCAATTGGTCGCTTATTCTCAGCTGTTGCAGGTGCTTTTAACGAAATTTAACCGCATATATTTTGTAAACAGCACTGTCAGGAATTACCGGGAACTCATAATGGTTAGCCCGAATAATATTGATCATAGGCTACTATTGATCCATATAGCCTATTCCTTGATCGCACTAAACACGCACGAGCATGTCTGTTTCGCCATCATAAGCAATCCGCCAAGGTGGAAAAGCAGGCTTTTAAAGGGAATGGGATATAACATTTTGATTGGTTTATTGCATGTCACGCCCAAGACACACCTATAATTAATGAAGAGACTAGGTTCAGCCCAGTTGCACCTTGCGCTGTGCTTAGCGCCCAAAAAACACGCCGTTAAAATAGCAAAAGTGGACTTGGACACGCCCTAAATGGACTTAGCGCCATGCGCTTAGACCAAGCGCCAAGATCGCCAAGATAGGACCCATTGGGCTCTATTTTCAAACCAGCGCAAGGGGACGGTATAGTCAAACGCAAGCTTGTTGACAGCATCAACGTCTTAAAACTGGCGCTATGGCGTTTCTCAGCAATACCGCTAGGATCAACAAATTCTCAACATAACATCCTTTCGGTTGCGCTGCAGTGGGATGGGTGGCGCTGTCTGGGGCGTGTTCTAAAATACTTTTGGCTCAGTGACAATTTGAACCAACGAAAACCCATTGCGTTATGATCAGCTGGAACCACCTCTTAGCGGAAACGCAATAGACTCTGGCAATTTGGTAACTTATTAGTCATGTCGTTCTATGTAGTGTCTATAGGTGATGCCAACATTACACTTCCATTTAATTAACAAATAGCTTATAATTATATTAATTAATTTTAATTTAAACTACTAGAATAAAACAGGACAGCTTACAAGAAACTTGCGATCATGTAGGCCAATAGCCTATAATATATAAATTACACATTGGCACAGTTGAATCATAAGCCTACCACTTGAATCATAATTATGCCTACATCACCTAATGTAGGCCAATTAAACAAACGATTAATTTAGTCTTCAATCAATCATCAGCAGGGTATATAAGTGACTATTTATGCAGGCAGGTGTTAGTGGCATAAGGATTCAATCCCGTGACACTGACGATGGAGTACGTGATCGGTCGACGTTTGCGGCGACGACGACAATACACAGAAAGGATATACTTTCAGCGGGTGTCCTTCCTCAACTATACGGACAATGAATGCAGTAAAAACTCAAAACTCGCATTTTTTCTCAAGTGTGGGTTCCCTGGGGTGCTTGGTGCTATCGACTGCACGCACATACAAATCCACGCACCACCCGAGCATGCAATAGTTTTCGTCAATCGCAAAGGAACACATTCCATCAACGTCCAGGTGACATGCGATGCCGGCTGCAAAGTCACACATATATTTGCCAATTACCCAGGTTCAGCCCACGACTCCTTCATTTTGGCATTCCTGGAGCCTTCGAAGGGAACGTGGATGGGTGCTTATTGGGAGACAACGGGTACCCTTTGAAGAATTGGATGATGACACCATACATCACACCCAGCACTAGAGCACAACACATTTTTAATCACCGACTAACAAAGGGTCGCGTTGCCATTGAGAGAACATTTGGCCTACTCAAAATGAGATTTAGGTGTTTGGATAGGTTGAGTGGATCACTGCAGTATACCCTTGAGAGAGCAGCTGCCTTCATGGTGGCCTGTTGTGTGCTGCATAATATCGCACATCTTCACCAATGTGAAATGCGCCTGCCGGAAGATGTACTTCAGCACCACAGACAGCGACTTTTTAAAGCATGAGAACAACAATTTGATTGGCTACCATAGAGACACACCTTGGACATTTAAACCCAGCCTTTTAGCAATACCGCCATAAGGTGCGCCAAGATTGCCGTCATGAAATTACCAAATTTCTCGCCGACACGCCCTCAGAGCGATACCGCCAAGCGGTTACTCTTGCGTTCACCATTGCGTTTGGTTTATTAAAATAGAGCCCATTGTGTGTTAAAACCCATCACTTAACCTACATTTAAAATATACACTGTATCTTGTGATTTAATTTAATAATTATTATTGAAAATTAAAATCTTCCAATTAAATCGTTGAATTCCTTGTTAGGTCAGTCGAACCTGGTGGAATCAACCTATCAGTCAAAACAAAGTCTAAATCAGGTCTTAAGATTAAATAATTTTAATGAATGAAAAACAATCAATTAGACTAATGAATTGGAATCATACATTCATTCATGAATGTAGGCTCACTACTTATAATTTACAAAAAATAAGACATTAACCCCTTCTTGCAGATGCCAAATTTGGTCAATTATCACCTATTTAGGGGGTGTTCTAATTAAGGCTTTATAACTCCAGGTGTGAGCATCACAGAAACTTGGAAAATGGCTTAAATGAAACAAGACAGTTGTACCATTTTCAAGACTAATTCTTAATTTTCATAAATATATGAAATATATGACACTCATTTATGACAAGGACTGGCTTATCTAAAAGTTGACAATTTACTTATAAATTAAAATGATCTTATGTTGATGAAAGCAGGGCCAAGCACCGTGATGTTATTATCAAAATATTCATGGTTTTAGCCTCTTTTTAAAGTGACCAAACATAAATATGTTAGGAAGTAATTCAGCTCAGCTATTGAATACCATCACGAAAAGGAAAAGTGACTCCTGCTTTCAATAACAGTAAGTGATGGTTATAGTGCAATTGTTAAGTCCAGCCAGTAGTGCAGTCTTCAAATTCTGGCAAAATATTATGTCCATGTGAGAAGGCCAATTGTAACATGCTGACCACCGCTTGAAACTGAAGCTGTTCCAAAAATGTAAATTACAAACTGGCAGGTATCGACAACCATATACTATACATTTAAATTGAATGTCACCTTATGGTATTCTAAGCCATGCTGGGCCCTAAACAGTTTTCTGTTCTGTGTCTCCTCAGAAGTAATGAAACTCAGGCAGAGTAGCGACACCCTAGATTGCATAGATAATGATAATGCACATTTCCTTTGATGTGGGAGGAGAGAGAGAGAGGGGGGGGGGGGGGAGAGGAAGTGTGAGAGAGAGAGAGAGAGAGAGAGAGGGAGAGAGAGGGAGAGAGAGAGGAGAGAGGGAGAGAGAGAGAGCGAGCGAAACAGGCAGTATTGCAGTATTCTTATGGTCCGTTCCACCAACAGGCTACTTCATAACAATGTAATATTGCATGGACCATGAACAAGTTTGCACTATCCAATTCTAGTTTCTCTCTCTCAAAGGCAAGCCATAATCTAAGAACAACATTTCTGACAAGACAGAAATATGAATAACACAATGATTCAGATCATTTATTTGTTAATCAATCACTCTTATATCAGGGCAACTAATCTGCCTATAAAGCATACCTAAAGGCAATGCCTACAAAGTTGCGCATTACATATTAGCTTGAGCTGTACAGAAAAAACAAAGTTGTATAAGTTTACAATAACAATGTCTCTCCAGCAGCATGAAGGCACACACACAACCACAAACAAACAATGATTAAAACCGGACATAATACTAAATGAATGACACTGTGATGTTAGATGGGTGGTTTAAATTTTTAAATGCAAAATAACGTACCATCACAGAGGAACACAAGAGTACTGTCTCAAAAGGCTTTTTTAAATTAAATGACAAAACAGCTCATTCATACGCATGCAAGAAATGGCAAAATTTCACTTGTAAATTTGTTCAGTCTCCAGTCCCTTGGTTGCATGATGCTTTGTTGAGAAGCATTAAAGCTCAGATGTGCTTGGTGGGAGTAGATAGTGGGGTGTGGGTCAGGTTACACATTAATGTAATTCCCTGGAACTTTGGGAGGGGGTGCTGAAAAAACATCTTAATGGAAACCTGAGTGATTCCATTTTGGTAGAACACTTAGTGTGTCTTTATAATTTCCATATTAGGTACACACACACATACAAAGGAACAGCTTCAACAGGCCAGTGTATTGCACTGAGGAAATAATACTGCCTCTATTCCGTACAGCACCAGACATGTGGCATCTACAACAACATATACGCTTTGTAAAGGAAAATACTGTAGAATACTCATACAAGGGTTGTGTCCTGTATTCGCACCAGGTAGCCTACTTTAACCACAGTGGCTCCAATAAAATATCCTGCTGTCTATAAATACTTCATGATGTTTAAATTGTACAATATTTTGCGCTTCATAAAGCAGCTATCCTACACACATAAATTATGTAAAAATTAAATTGACGCAATTGTCAATGCGTTTCTGTGGTAACAGTGGCAGGTGGACCCTTTCTGCCCTGTTGTCTATAAATGTTCTTTCATAGTGTGAGGGGGAACCCTGGACCTAAGACTACTATTACTGCTATTCTTCCTGATGGTTTGAGAGAACCAGTACAAGCCATTTGAAAAGGGAAACCAAACTATTCAAGCTATTTTAGGAAATTATTTTAAGAATATTGAACAGACCACAAAAGAGGTTTGAGATTGGAATGTAGTGGGAAGAGGGTACCATGTTGGTAGTGTCCTGACAAAGGTTTAGTATTTGCTTACTCTGCTGAGTTTATTATAGTAACCTGGAGAGCTTTCTGATGGGGAGAATATGTAAATAATAGATGAGTTGCTGACGGTGGGGGATCATATTACTGTCTGCAAGCGAACTCACACATGCGCACACTCATTGCATACTGTATCAATGTATCTGCTACACTAGCCATATACAAACACCATACACTTATTATACGTGTATACGTACGCATGTCCATATGTTTGGAGAGTAGTCTATATGAAACGTAATTGTTAATTGATAGAATTGCTAAATCTAATTTATATGCAGACACAACATATGGACACATGGATTGCTTAGTGCTTGCTTGATATATCATACTTTATACAAATGTGCACCCAATGTAGAGGGCAACTCTAATGCACTGACACAACACTTCGTACAGCCTACATGAAGGCATTATACTAGTTACGGTAGTCTAATTATGAAATTCCAATATGAGTAATTATAATACAGAGAGAGTACACACAGGTTCCTATAGATACAAGTTCTACGTCTGATCGTTCATATTTAATATGTAGCCGCTATCTACCACTGTTATAATTATCGTGAATCTACGTGTTGTGTGAATGAAAGAGCATTATGCGCATGAGAAACGATATTTTGTATTGCAGTTAAAAATTCTAGGGGAAATATAATAATTACGCTAATCTAAATGGCATTAAGGTGACCTAAATGACAGGCCTCACCATTACAATTTTCTCAGAACGTACCCAAGAACCCCATAGAATTTACCATTCTCCCGTGTGGATCATTTATTAATCTGACTGGATGATCTTGTAATTCCACGTAGGCTAATTACAAATACGCATACATAACCTAGACTAATTAATTGTCATTTCTGCGCATGCATGGTCACAAACTTCAGCGAAACGTGATTTTCTTTTCCCAAACAAAATGGCTAATTCTGTCCCACAATTCGTCCCAAGCTAAATTCGCTTCAACGTTCCAAAGGGAATTTCTTCCATAACTGAATTAATACTATTAGGCTATTAAAATAAACATTTCATGAATTTCGCCAGTGGGGGTCCATTGGCTTCAGCCTGCACAGACAGTGAAATAACGATGCCAACAACTAACACAAAAAGAGACATTTCAGTTGGTGAAATAATAAACGTTGTTGTCTATCTGGGTTGTGAGACCATTGTATAAAACTCTAGAGAAATAAGAAGTTCCCCGTAATCCCGAGAGTGGTAACCTGAGGGGGAGGGTAGGGGCACATTTACTAGACTGGATATACAGGAGTGTGGGGGGAAAGCTGCGAGGTAGCCTACACACACACACACATACAAGTGACAGAGAAGAAAGGGAGGGCTAGAGTTTGGGGATTTGCGTGGACCGACAGCTGGGCAGCGAAGCGGGCTATTTCGGGAGAGGATTTATGAGTTTAGTAGCTTCCTCAAATCCCGAGAGAGAGCATGCACTACAAGACCATGCACACAACCATTTATCAATGTGTATGGACCATACGATTCACCTGATATTCTATAAACTATAGGCTATCTGTAACATGTATTCACATTTAGTCTGAGCATTATTTAAGGATATAATTCAAATGAATCTAGCATGAAATAGCCGACTGTCACATTGCAATTTGTTTGATTAGCTAATTAGTGAAGACTTTGGCATTGTGTAGCCTTTGTTGTTATAACAGACCTATTGGCAG
Source organism: Synaphobranchus kaupii (assembly GCA_029718625.1). Lineage (NCBI taxonomy): Eukaryota > Metazoa > Chordata > Actinopteri > Anguilliformes > Synaphobranchidae > Synaphobranchus > Synaphobranchus kaupii. The sequence goes on along the minus strand of CM056379.1, from coordinate 44,784,911 downwards.
CCGATTTGTTGAGGTGAAATTACGTTTTAAATTTAAATTAACCTACTATAAAGAATTTATGCAAGGAAAAAATCGAAATGTAGGCTTTTAAAACGTATAGGCTTTTCTCTCGGATAAGATATTCAAAAAACTTGGATGAAATATAGCTGACATAATACCTTTTCTGAAATAGGCGTTTATAGTTTGCATTATACATTTTTGCTGTCTGATTTTAACATGAATATTTAGTTTAGGCTATATTTCCTAGAGATAAATGACCCAAAAAATGCTACCCAACTGAAGCAGGCTATCTGCATGGAAATGTCAGTTAAAAATAGGTGGATTATGACTTTTAGTATGTCAAACCACATACTTTGTCTGGGTTTTTAGTCTCTTATACAATGACATTCAGGCTACAGAGTAAAGTGTTCAGAGTTAAATTAACTCTTACAATGTACAAGTGGTCCATACTGAACTCATATGAACTATGTTACAGCTGACTATGTTAACACTTGATATTTTACAGTGCAGCATTACTGTGACATTGTAGTAACATGTCTTCACGATGTGAGAGATGTAGCTATGTAGGCCTAACCCATGTGAACTGCGCAGCTGCACTGTACACTGCAAAAACATTTAACACTCATATAAACACCCTAGGGTGTTAAATGTACACCAGCAGTGTTTAGACCGGAATCTTTGCTGTTTAACTACAGTCAAGCACCACTTTATTTTCAAATTTGTATTGCATATCATGCGTTTAATTGCTCTGCAAATAACTCTGTATATAAGTGTGTTAAAAGCGGTGTGTTTAGTTTCTTAGTAGCCTACAGCCGTACCTTGTTTAAACAGGAAGCAGATCTGATTAAGTTATTGAAGCACGGAATGTCCTGCGGGAAAAGAGGAAGTGTGTTCTGAGCCTATTTACAACGCAGATGGAAAGTTGTGGTTTTACAAAAAAAAGCGTTCCCATAACGTTGACATTTTCCATAAACCATTCTTACTGTTACGTTGTAAAAAAGTAACAATAATTTTGCTAGTGGGGATTGCATGAATGTGACTCGTGGTCCGGTTCAAACAATTGCAAAGACGTCTGTGCTATTGATATTAAAGCAGGTAAAATAAATTCCTGCTGGCCCAATCTAATAACCCACAAAAGCGAACCTTTTTTTCTCGTCTACTGATTAGAGTTATGAAAATTAGTTTCATGCATCATTACGTAGCCATTGTGTAGGCTAGAGAATATTTTCAGATTTTTAATTCTGGCCATTTAATCGTATTATTGTTTTGTGGTGTAATTCAGTGCACTGTTTTAAATAAATATGTATTTAACACACTTTAAATTAATTCTGAAAAATCTAATACTATTAAAATAAATTTCCCTGATAAATGGCGAGAGATGTAATGTCGAATTATATGATAACTAATGATAGATTTACACATAGGCTACACAAAATTGACAGTGATGCAGCCAAACTGTTCAGTGATACTGACATCATTTTGGCAAAAAACATTATATACATAGACTATCGTTGTGGAATTGCAAAATCTATTACCATGTTTCTATTTCTATAGCCTATTATTTATTGTTCATAGGGTAGCCTACTATTGACATTTTGAATGTTCAGATTTTTTTCTATTTTCGTAACGGAAGATATAGTTTTAAATGGTACAATTTTATATGTTACTATGTGACTGTACTAATAGGCTATGACATTTTGTGTAACTGATTTTGTAGAGAATGCCCAATTTCATTCACTTAATGGCGTATAATATTGTCTACATCGACCATAACTGACGCTTATAGCGGTCCTGGTTAATTTGTTAAACAATAACAACAGTTATTAACAATATAAATTAGGTATAGTCATTTATTTTAACCAGGATCAGATTTCAACCTCTAGACATCTCCGTATAGTCTGAGAGAGTAGGCTACGAGTAGCCTACCCTTTGAAGACGAGTTGCCAAAGCATTTTATATTTGGCGCATAAGTTGAATTAAACGTGCAAGATGTCACTCTGAAACCGAGTCACATCTTGTAATACAGCATATGATTCAATAGATCAAATAACAGTACGGAACGAAAATAATCATTCCCAAGCGAGAGAATGATCCCAGGTGATGACATTGTCTGTGCGACATTATTAGGCCCCGAGTGAAGATAATCTAGTTAGTACTGCGCTACTGTTTGACACCATGCACGAACTCCATATTACAACTTCTCAGAATATAGTCAAAACATAAACTATAATAAATGCACGATCATTAAAAGTAAGATATAATTAATTAAATAAGAACAAATTCCGCAAGCGTCAGGAGCAGGGAAATAGCTTCCCATAACCTACGTTTAGTTTGTTATTTTGACAGATGATAACGCAAGGCTTGATGGTGATTGAATAAATCAATTCCCAATTGGACTTACTTGCGAGTGTAAACTATAGCCTATGTTCCCGGTTTGTTGGCCTATTATTTCTGACGCGAATTTAGTGCCGCGTAAGCTACATTTAAGGACAAACGTTACTTAAAAAGTGCATATCCACAATACTTCAATCATTTAACTTTTAAATAATTTGTCATCGAGCTGTCCATTCTACAGAAATACACAGTAGCCTATATGCTGTAGCCTATTACTAAGTTAAACGTGAAATTGCCTATCTGTCGGGGAAATCAAATTGGAAGAAACCTTTTAGCTTTTATAAAAAGCAATGGCATAGTGTAAACAGTACATATAAAATTAGCCATGTAAATTATATGGAAGTTTTAAGGTACCTGTGTATTTTTCCGAGAGTCTTTCCTGCGACCGCCTTAAATCTGTCTGGTCGGACCTCCATCTTCGCGACTCCAGAATCCGACCGCTTTGCTGTCCCGCGAGCACTCCCGCTTTCTCTATCTCTCTCCCCCTCTCTCTCACCCCTCCTCCCTCGTGGTTATACACCGTTAGACCAGATATAGAAGACTGCATCTTACTGGCTCACCAACACCACTTATAACAGCAAACTGGTTTTTCCAGAATTATCAAATTCAAGTATAGGCTAAGTTACCTTCCGGCCCGACTGATTTGCCCAATCATTTATCTCTAATTTATTTACATTTCTCACGTTAAAAAGTCAACGAATAGTGATTCAACATCAGTCGTGATGTGGAGACGTCCAGGTATGTCACTGAAAAGTCTGAACATGAATGAGATTTGAAGGGACTGTCGTGGCTTGTATAATTAAGTTAAATTTGGGCTAACTTAAGTGCCAATATAACTCCAATTGAATGCTCCAAAATTCGCACAGGTGTGGCATCTCAATTGAACGCAAATGTCCATTATGTGCATTCTCGCTCCCCTGTTCTGGGTGTTGCTCTCCGCGGTGCTGAAACAGGGTTGCCCTGCGCTGGCTCTCATTCAACAGAATTCAGCATGTCAGAATGCTGATACATATCATTCATATTACAGTGACACGCGCCATAATACTCTCTTACGACCACAGTCATGTTGATCACAACCTTCAAAATATTCTTACTGATAATTATGATGATAATAATTACGATCATGGTGATGGCGATGACTGTAGGTTACACTCAATCAGACTGACACATGCATACCGCCATCTAGCGATCAGGAAATGTGTCACTACATAAGCAATATTTATTCAGACAAAATGGACAGTTAAAAGGAAATTTAACACAGAATAAAAGTACAAATATACAAACATTGATATAAGTTATACAAAACAAGAAGTTAGAAGTAATAATTTAAGTACATAATTACATGGGCCAATCAAGTACTTTTATAAAGAACAATGGAAAAATATTGCAGGACATTTGTATATTTTAAAAATACAAAAATACAAATAAATATATGTGCAATAGAAATATACCATGAACTAATAACATAATCAATAGCTGACCCTGAACAGCTTTGTGTTATTCTGAATTACATACGTGGTAATGTGTGAAAAGATTCCAATTGCACTGTAGTGCCTAGTGTTCTATGACGATACATCAGACAAAGCTCCTCTCCAGATTCTGAGCGGAGATGGTTTGAAGGGGGGTCGAGGTGGATTGGCAGAATGGAGGGAATTTTGCAGCTAAAGGAGGAGAGGAGTGGGGCGCCGGAGGTATGTTGATAATGGAGGGGGGGTCACAGATGGAGCCGTACCCGGCCTGGCACGTCCCTTTCTCTGCATTCATCATTGCAGGATAGCCAGAGAAGTAGGTGTAAGAGGACCCTGGGAGGTCTAGCATTAGCTCTGCAAGAAAGTGAGAGGGATAGGGAGATGTCACCTAAGACAGAGCCATAGACAAACATACAGTCATGCAGAGGGGGGGGGGGGGGGGGGGGGGGGTGTATAAAAGGAGACTGGATAAGGTAATACGTTTTATCATATGTAAGTGTATCCTGTGTATCCTGTACGTAGCACAATGTCTTTTGAACATTTCATTTTTGTCTAAAAACGGTTTTGCCGTCTCACCTGTATCATCCTCTAGCTGTGTGTGCGAGAAGAGCTTCTTGCTGTAAAACTGGCTGTAGATGCAGTAGACCACACCCATCAGAGTCATGGTTCCCACGGCAGCAGCTATGAAGATGTTCAGTTTGTTATCCTGTCCCAGGCGAGCATCTGTCCAACATAACAGCTCAAGATCAAATTCTGCCAAAGAGCATTATCTTAGCACAGGCTTTGGAGAACAGCACAAGTGATCCAGAAGAGAATAGGAAAATCCTGTGAAAATCACAGGTCATGTTATTGGTTTTGCATGTGGTAAAAAGATTTGCACGTGCTAAAGGTCTTCGTAAATCAGGCCCTAAGTGTCCGAGCACTATTTGCCATCTAGCTGGATTTAAAAACTAGCTGGAATTCAATCAACATTTGTCCTTAACCACATTAGACAAATATTGATTAAATGCAGGCCAATACCTCAGAATTCCTGAATGGTACTCATACCAATTTATTTGATTTGTAATCATACAGTATAGGCATACTCACCGAGACCTGAAAAATAATTAAAGCTATTGGATATACAGAAAAAACTGTCCACTGTAGGAATGTCAATACCCAAACCAGTGCATGGCAAGCCATCAGTAGAAAACTAAGCAGCAGAAAACTTAGCGACATTCAATAGCAAAAATGTATTTATTCTAAAAATAAAAAATGTCTGGCACCAAACTGTAGGCTGAACTGAAAAAAATGAAATATAAGAACAAAAACAGACAAAACAAATGCCAACACCAATACAACATCAATATGGTAGACGACCTAATAGTCAATTTTACCTATTGTAAAATCATGTCAACTGATGTCTGTATTACAAGTTGGCCTTTAGGAAAAGCAACATGATCACGTTTTCAACTATCATTCGGTTTTGGAGCTCGCTTCCAATAAGGCCTGCATCTGAAAACACTCACTCAGAAGGCACAGAGGTTGCAGGGATGCTGTATACTTACCCAGCCTTGATAGGACAGGTGCCGCTGCTCGGTTGTTCTTTGTCGTGCAATGTGTATCAGCATATGTGTTGGTGTGTAGTAATCATTATTTATTAACAGTTAATTTGTGTGTTCACATCAAAGAATTCATATTTTTTCAAATTAATACAAGAGTAGGCCTTAGTTAAGTCATAGATTCAAGAGCTATATTGGCAATTTTTAAGTATTTTTTTCTTTTTTTAAAGTATTTGGACAGTGACATTTTTTGTTGTTTTGGTTCTGTACTTCAGCACATTGGATTTGAAATGCAACAGTGAATATGAGATTAAAGTGCAGACTTTCAGCTTTAGGGTTGAGGGTTTTTACATTCATATGAGGTGAACCATGTAGCAATTGTAGCCCTTTTTGTACATAGTCCCCCCCCCCCCCCATTTTAGGGGACCAAAAGTCATTGGACAAATAAACATGAACTTAAATAAACTCATCATATTAAATATTTGGTTGCATACCCTTTGCATGCCATGACGTCCTGATATCTATGACCCAACAACATCGAAAGACTATCTTATTTTCAGGTACTCATACAAGCAATACTATAAACTCTCTGTATTTGAATGGATCTCTATGGGAATTGGAGGTTATGGAACAGTATGGAACACATGGTTGGTTATATGGCTGTAAGTGGGTTTGAGGTCTCAAACAAGACTCAAACTATCACTCTGCTGCCAGATATGCAGTAGATCTGAAAGGATCTATTAAAATGCAGAGAGGTTATAGTATCGCTTGTAAGAGCACCTGAAAATACGATATCAAGAGTCTTTTGGGTCACAGACATCAGGACGTCATGGCATGCAAAGAATATGCAACCAAATATTAAATATGATGACTTTATTTAAGTTTATGTTAATTTGTCCAATTACTTGTGGTACCCCAAAATGGGGGACTATGTATAAAAAGGCTACAATTGCTGCACGGTTCACTGAATATTGATGTAAACCTCAAATTCAAGATGAAAGTCTACACTTTAATTTCACAGTCACTGTTCCATTTCAAATCCAATGTACTGGAGTACAGAGCCAAAACAACAAACAAATGTGTCACTGTCCAAATACTTTTGTACAGCACTGTATGTTCAGGATAGCAATGATAATATTTTGATAACGTACCATGTTTAAGTTATTTTGCCTGTTCAAAACACCAATCATTTTTGTCAATGATTTGAAAAAAGCATTTTCCTTGAATATACAGTGCAGTCTGTAAGTATTTGGACAGTGACACAATAGTTGTTGTTTTGGCTCTGTGCTCCAGCACATTGGATTTGAAATGGAACAGTGACTATGATGTTAAAGTGCAGACTTTCAGCTTCAATTTGAGGGTTTTTACATTCATATCGGGTGAACCGTGTAGCAATGATAGCCATTTTTATACATAGCCCCCCCCCCCCCCCCCCATTTTAGGAGAACAAAAGTAATTGGACAAATTAAAGTCAATATATTTAATATTTGGTTGCATATCCTTTGGCATGCCATGACTTCCTGATGTCTGTGACCCAAAAACATCAAAAGACTCGATATCTTATTATCAGGTACTCTTACAAGGGATACTATAACATCTCTGTATTTAAATGGATCTCTATGCGAATTGGGGGGTGGGATTAGATTAAGCTGTAAATTACATGGGAATAGTGTGGACCACATGGTTGGCTAAATGGCTATAAGTCATCAAGGGTCTGAGGTGTCAAACGAGCCTGAAATCATCACTCTTTCTCCTGACTCATCTTTCTATTGAACTCTATGGAAAAATAAATCAGGAGAAACCACCCTTAAAGTGATCCATCCATATCTACTGCATATCTGGCAGCAGAGTAATGATTTCAGGCTCGTTTGACACCTCAGACCCTTGATGACTTCCAGTCAAGCCGGAAAGTCTGCACACCCCTTTCACCTTCTCCACATTTTATTACGTTACAGACTTATACTACAATAGATTGAGTTCATTTCTTGCCTCAAACATCTACACACAATAGCCAATAATGACGAAGTGAAAACAGGTTTTTAGAAAATATGCAGTTTTATTTTTCTGACAAAAATAGGTTATTTAGGGGTTACATATCTGTACACACCCTTAGCCTAATACTTGGTTGCTGCACCTTTGGCAGCGATTACAGCTTCAAGGCGTCTTGGGAAAGAAGCTACGAGCTTGGCACACTTGTTTCTGGACATTTTTGCCCATTCCTCTCGGCATATCCTTGCAAGCTCCATCTGCTTGGATGGGGAGCGTCGGTACACAGCCATTTTCAGCTCTTTCCACAGATGCTCAATTGGATTCAGGTCTGGGCTCTGGCTGGGCCACTCAAGGACATGCACAGACTTTATCTGAAGCCACTCCTTTGTTCTCTTGGCTGTGTGCTTCGGGTCGTTGTCATGTTGGAAGGTAAACCTTCACCCCAGTCTGAGGTCCAGAGCGCTCTGGAGCAGGTTTTCTTCAAGGATCTCGGTGTACTTAGCTGCATTCATCTTTCCCTCTATCAGGACTAGTCACCCCCGTTCCCGCTGCTGAAAAACATCCCCACATCATGATGCTGCCACCGCCATGCTTCACTGTAGGGATGGTATTAGCCAGGTGATGAGTGGTGCCTGGTTTCCTCCAGACGTGACGCTTGGTATTCAGGCCAAAAAGTTCAATTTTGGTTCCATCAGACCAGAGAATCTTGATTCTCATGGTTTGAGAGTCCTCTAGGTGCCTTTTGGCAAGCTCCAAGCGGGCTGTGATGTGCCTTTTACTAAGGAGGGGCTTCCGTCTGGCCACTCTACCATAAAGGCCTGATTGGTGGAGTGCTGCCTGGATGGTTGATCTTCTGAAAGGTTCTCCCATCTCCACAAGGATACGCTGGAGTTCTGTCAGAGTGACCCTCGGGTTCCTGCTCACCTCCCTGGCTAAGGCCCGTCTTCCCCGATTGCTCAGTTTGGCCGGGCGGCCAGGTCTAGGAAGATTCTTGGTGGTTCCAAACTTCTTCCATTTACGAATGATGGTGGCCACTGTGCTCTTTGGGACCTGTAAAGCTGCAGAGATTTTTCCGTACCCTTCTCCAGATCTATGCCTTGACACAATCCTGTTTCTGAGGTCTGCAGATAATTCCGTTGACCCCATGGCTTAGAGTTTGCTCTGACATGCACTGTCAACTGTGGGACCTTATATAGGCAGGTGTTGGCAATCCCCAATCATGTCCAATCAATTTAATTTATCACAGGTGGACTCCAATTAAGTTGTAGAAACATCTCAAGCAGTATCAGTGGAAACAAAATGCACCTCAGCTCACTTTTGGGTGTCATATCAAAGGGTGTGCACACTTGTGTACATATGATATTTTACATTTAGATTTTTAATAAATTAGCACAAATGTCTAAACCTGTTTTCACTTAGTCATTATGGGCTATTTTGTGTAGAATTTTGAGACAAAAAATGAACTCAATCTATTGTAGAATATGTCTGTAACGTAATAGAACGTGGAGAAGGTGAAAGGAGTGTGCAGACTTTCCGGCTTGACTGTATAGCCATTTAGCCAACACTCTCAGAAAAAAAGGTATGAAAAGTATTTAAAAAGGTACAAACGTTTGCCACTGCGGTGGTACATAAAATACTTTTTATTTTTTTTGCTTGAAAAGGTACTTATTAGTATCCATCTAGAACATTATTGTACTTTCAGGGTACATTTGGGAAGTTTGCACCTTAAAGAAGAAAAATGTACCTCCACTGTACCTTTATTTCTGAGAGTGAACCATGTGTTCCACACTATTCTCATGTCATTTACAGCTTAATCTAGGGTTCATTCCAATCGCTTATTTTCACTCCTTACATTATTTAACTCCCGCCCAACGGAGGACTCGAGGAAAGGATGCAAGGATCAGATACGAGGACAGAGGAATCGAGGCAACATGCATTAGGCAAATGGAACGTCCTTGCTCAAGCGTTAGCGTCATATTAAGCTTACTTGCTTAACTATAATGTTTTTTAGCTTATTATTTCATGAATAAACATAGCTTTTGTTAGTTATAAAGAATGAGTGTCATTATGGATTAGTGGTTTTTAATAAATGGAAAGGAATGGTAAAATTGCATTTGTGTAGGGGTGTGCCTGCAACATACCTGTCAACATTGGGCTTTGAAAATAAGGGAGATCAGTGTTCGAGGACTCTGAACCCTCTAGGGGGGTCCGGGGGCATGCCTTTTGTAAATCTTAAAGTTAAATGCATCAATCTGGTGTACTTTGAGAGCAAAATTAGCGACTAGATTTATGAAGAATTTTGTGGTATAAGTTGTATACATATGAAAGGCGATGACGCAGTCAATTTAATAAATGCTTTAACCTTTACCAGCATATCTTCAACATCTTTGTTATTATTATGAAATATGATTGTGGAGAGGGAGGATGCACATCAAATAACTTAGCGAGGTGCTGACTAACAGTAAAATAATATTATAAAGAAAAAAAGAAAGTTACACACTCAGTCTATATGCTCCAATTCCATTTATTGCCAAAACGAAGCCTATAAATAAATGGAATTGGAGCATATAGAGTGTGCGACTTTATTTTTTTTCTTTATAATATTATTACGAAATTAAAAAATATATTTTGGGGTCATTCTGAAACTGTGGCGAGCCACCACAGTTGAGTAATTAATTGGAAACATTGGAGATTTTTCAGCACCCCAACCCCACCACTATCTTTGCATTACAACAGGGGTGCCCACACTCAGTTCTGGAGATCTACTCACCAGGTGACTTTACTGCTTGCCCTGCAATCTCAGAGCAAAGAGGATTGGGTTAACTAGTTCAGTTAAGGATGTGATTACAATCGGGTGGTTAAATACCTGGTTGAAAGTAAAACGTTCAGACTACATTTATTTCAGAATAGTCACATACAGTATATGCATAATACGCATAAAATAAGCAGCCTAATGTATTTAACTCGATCCACTTTTCCCATAGTGTTGAGACATATTTGTCTCAATTACAGTATTCATGGTTATCTGAAATGATAAACTACAGCTTTAAGAAAACCCCGTAAATTTTGACGCAGTATTGTTTAAAAGGGTAGCCGCTTGCGAAAACCTCAGCTTCTCCAGTTACACTGCCGGGTAATACAATAAAATGTGGGTGCTATTAATAGCCAAAAGCACTTACGACCCTCCTCTCGCTACAGCCACAGACTTTAAAATGCACCATTTATACACGCTAAGAAAATCATGTTCAGATATAGAAAAAATAATATTTTTTTAAAACGTTGTAGCCTACAAATAACATTAAGCATTTGCCGTTTTCCCTTGCTTACTGTAGGCTACAGCAGGGGTATGGAACCCTGGTCCTGGAGAGCCGCAGGGTCTGCTGGTTTTTGTTTTCACCTTAAATACAGCAACTACTTAAACCAAAGAACCAGGTGAGGTGAGTTAACTGTGTAATCAACTGCTTTAACTGATCAATTAAGTGGGGAGTAACAACTAAAACCAGCAGACCCTGCGGCTCTCCAGGACCGGGGCTGCATTCGAATCAAATTTAACACACTCCCTTCCCTTGCTCACTTCCCTCGAGGGAGCTATCTTGTGACACAATTTGCTAAGTGCAGCAAGCAAACTTAAAAGGTGCTCTGCAAGGGAGGATTGACAAGAAACAAAGAAAAACGGAACCGAACCGCCCTCGCAACATTTCGGAAGTGCTACACCATAGAGTTGAAATGTGATCGCCCACTTTTTCCATGTGGAGCATTGCATTGTGGGATTCCCTTCTTTCTGGAAGCTTGCATTTTATAGCCTTGGTGGAAGGGAGGGTAAACGAGGGAGCGAGGGAATATACTTACTCCCTCCCCTTTCTTAGGCTGCGTCCCAATTCACCCTAAGGTTCTCCTTCAGGACCGCACTTTGGTGACGTCAGAGGGTGTGCACCAAGGGGCCAAGACTGGGCTTTCGTTTTGAAGCACACTTCCTGGTTGGGCTGGGAGCAGCAATTGTGCCGTTGCTCACTAGCGCCACTGGCTCCAGTATAGGTCTTTCACCATGTAAGTCAATGGCAGCAATGTGGTCAAAATACTCAGTCAATAAATTTTTCCCACAAAAAAATGTCATTGCAATAGGTGCCTTTCCTTCATCTAATGCCTCTGCATATGCTGATTTTTTTAAATATTGTGTCGTTCAGACAGGGTATTAACATTTGTTCAGGACCAATCAGAGGGACAGGTTGAGTCCTCTTCGGCTCCACGGAGCAGATGCAGTTTGTACAAACGGGCCGCGAAAAAGACATCCGGAGCCTCAATTCAGTTTTTACGAGGCCGTGGAAAGGCAATGGGTAAAAATTTTAATTGTACAAAATTACATAAGTTTAAAATTACATAAGTTTAACGTTACGTACACTTGAATATTTTCTTCTCCATCACTCTTCGCTTCTCCGGAAAAACTTGGCAACGACTTCAAGTCCTCTGTGATTGGTTAGAAACAGAAACATCACGATTTCGCAGGGGATTTGGGGTAATACCCCTCTGAAAAGTGCGGTCTGATGCGGACTTGCTAGAGGGGCGCATCAAGGGCTCATGGCGGCGCTCGAGAGTACCCTTGCGAAACACAAAATAAGAAATGGGACACACTAAGCCCCTGGAGGTTCTCACGGGCACCCGCATTTGAAGTGCGCTAGTGCGTATTGGGAGGCAGCCTTAAATTGGATCCCAATCACACTTGGTGTGGCTGCCATATTTCATCCTGGCATTTTGGGGATTCCCCCTTGAAACAAGGGAATGGAACGACAGGAAGAAAGGATAAATTTTGGATCCGAACGCAGCCCCGTACAGGCAACAACTTCACGGTTCGCACAATGCAAATGTCGCAAGCACTCTGCTCTAACTGACTTCTCGAGACTTGTCAGACTCGAACAAAGACAAGTATGCTACTTACTGTACTGTGCAGCATACTGCCACCTGTTGCACTGTGGGTATAGCAGGGCTTTACTGGCAACACAGCTCTACAGAAGCATCCTGAGCAGGCAGATTCTAATTATTCAACATTCAATTGTATATACACTACTCACAAAAAGTTAGGGATATTCAGCTTTCGGGTGAAATTTCAGGATGAACCTAAAATGCACTATAACCTTTACAGGTGAAATTAATTTGACCTTCTCTAAACTTTTGAATGCACATGTCCAACTATTCAATGTTTCAGTACTTTTTGCACAACTTGCTGTTCTCTAACAAGGAGCTGAACGGCAAAATTCACAACAGGTGTTTGATCCATGAATCGACCAATACATTTCCTGGTTCAATTAGAATTGGTATTTAAACAGTCCTCTTCATCATGCTGTTCACATTTTGACATCATGAGACCAAGACGACACCTAACAATTGATCAACAGTACCTCGCCATTGCGAGGCTTCAAACAGGATGTTCTCAGAGGGAAGTGGCCACTGAGCTTAGAGTGTCACAGAGTGTCATCAGCAGGTTGCAACAGAGATACAGAAAGACTGGAAGAGTCACAGAAAGGCATAGAAGTGGACGTCCTTTGGCCACATCCCACACTGATGACCGCTTCATTGTGAACAGTGCCCTGCGGAACCGGATGATGAATGCCACTCAACTCCAGGCACATTTAAGGGAGGTGAGAGGCACCCAAGTGTCACGTCAGACCATTCGAAACCGTTTACATCAGCGTGGTCTGCGTGCTAGACGACCTGCAAGGGTACCTGACCACACCACCAGGCACAGGCGTCATCGTCTTGCATGGGCCAGGGAGCATTTACGCTGGACGAGGGACCAGTGGGCCTCAGTGCTGTTCTCTGATGAAAGTCGATTCACGTTGAGCAGAAATGATGGCCGCCAACGATGTTGGAGACGTCAAGGAGAGCGCTATGCATCAGCCACTGTTGTCACCAGACGACCCTTTGGTGGTGGCGGTGTTACAGTGTGGGCAGGTGTGTCTAGTCAATACAGAACTGCCCTACACTTTGTGAATGGTACAGTGACAAGCCCATACTACCTGAATAACATCATTAATCCAGTCATTGTGCCCCTGCATGAACAACACAGGCCTAATTTCATCTTCATGGACGACAATGCTCCAGCTCATCGAGGTCGCATCATTAGGGAAAGGCTGCTGGAGACTGGGGTACCTCAAATGGAGTGGCCTGCACTTTCTCCAGACCTGAATCCCATAGAAAACCTATGGGATCAGCTGACTCACCGTGTAGAGGCTCGTAACTCTGTACCCCAGAACCTCAATGACCTGAGGGCCGCCCTTCAAGAAGAGTGGGATGCCATGCCTCAGCAGACAATAAGTCGACTTGTGAACAGCATGAGACGTCGTTGTCAAGCTGTAATTGATGCTCAAGGGCACATGACAAGTTATTGAGACATTGACATTTTTGTTGTGGTATACCCACCACTGTTGTTGGCTTTTGTTTCAATAAATTGTTTGAGATGAGGAAATCGCCATTGCATGCTTCTACTTAAATGCCCTACTTTCATGATACGTATAATATCACTGTAGCGTGAACTTACATTTTCCATAAATTTCACCCGAAAGCCAAATATCCCTAACTTTTTGTGAGTAGTGTATATATATATATATATATATATGTATACCACAACAAAAATGTCAATGTCTCAATAACTTGTCATGTGCCCTTGAGCATCAATTACAGCTTGACAACGACGTCTCATGCTGTTCACAAGTCGACTTCTTGTCTGCTGAGGCATGGCATCCCACTCTTCTTGAAGGGCGGCCCTCAGGTCATTGAGGTTCTGGGGTACAGAGTTACGAGCCTCTACACGGTGAGTCAGCTGATCCCATAGGTTTTCTATGGGATTCAGGTCTGGAGAAAGTGCAGGCCACTCCATTTGAGGTACCCCAGTCTCCAGCAGCCTTTCCCTAATGATGCGACCTCGATGAGCTGGAGCATTGTTGTCCATGAAGATGAAATTAGGCCTGTGTTGTTCATGCAGGGGCACAATGACTGGATTAATGATGTTATTCAGGTAGTATGGGCTTGTCACTGTACCATTCACAAAGTGTAGGGCAGTTCTGTATTGACTAGACACACCTGCCCACACTGTAACACCGCCACCACCAAAGGGTCGTCTGGTGACAACAGTGGCTGATGCATAGCGCTCTCCTTGACGTCTCCAACATCGTTGGCGGCCATCATTTCTGCTCAACGTGAATCGACTTTCATCAGAGAACAGCACTGAGGCCCACTGGTCCCTCATCCAGCGTAAATGCTCCCTGGCCCATGCAAGACGATGACGCCTGTGCCTGGTGGTGTGGTCAGGTACCCTTGCAGGTCGTCTAGCACGCAGACCACGCTGATGTAAACGGTTTCGAATGGTCTGACGTGACACTTGGGTGCCTCTCACCTCCCTTAAATGTGCCTGGAGTTGAGTGGCATTCATCATCCGGTTCCGCAGGGCACTGTTCACAATGAAGCGGTCATCAGTGTGGGATGTGGCCAAAGGACGTCCACTTCTATGCCTTTCTGTGACTCTTCCAGTCTCTCTGTATCTCTGTTGCAACCTGCTGATGACACTCTGTGACACTCTAAGCTCAGTGGCCACTTCCCTCCGAGAACATCCTGTTTGAAGCCTCGCAATGGCGAGGTACTGTTGATCAATTGTTAGGTGTCGTCTTGGTCTCATGATGTCAAAATGTGAACAGCATGATGAAGAGGACTGTTTAAATACCAATTCTAATTGAACCAGGAAATTTATTGGTCGATTCATGGATCAAACACCTGTTGTGAATTTTGCCGTTCAGCTCCTTGTTAGAGAACAGCAAGTTGTGCAAAAAGTACTGAAACATTGAATAGTTGGACATGTGCATTCAAAAGTTTAGAGAAGGTCAAATTAATTTCACCTGTAAAGGTTATAGTGCATTTTAGGTTCATCCTGAAATTTCACCCGAAAGCCGAATATCCCTAACTTTTTGTGAGTAGTGTATATATATAAAAAACAAAATACGGGAGATTCAAGGGAGAAAATACCAAACGGGAAGACAGGGGGAGGGGGGGTTCAAATACGGGAGAAACCCGGGAAATACGGGAGGGTTGACAGGTATGGCCTGCAACGTGGCAGATGTGGAGAGTGGTGGATAATTTATACACGTCATGCTTTCTGAGAAAATGCTTCACTTGTGTTTCTTCACTGAAGCATCCTCTGGGAGCCTCCTCGTTCCCCACTCCTCACTCCTCTGTGGAGCATTTAGCGGTTTGGAATTTCCTTAAAGATGGCGAACCTCAATTGATTTCCGGGTCAGGCGAGGACCGAGGAGAAGAGGACGGATAAAATAAGCGATTGGAATCCACCCCATGTCCCACCCAATTCCCATAGAGATCCATTAAAATGCAGATATGTTATAGTATCCCTTGTAAGAGTACCTGAAAATAATTTTTGATGTTGAGTCACAGACATCTGGAAGTCATGGCATGCCAAAGGATATGCAACCAAATATTAAATATGATGACTTTAATTTAAGTTTATGTTAATTTGTCCCATTACTTTTGTTCCCCTAAAAGGTGGGGGACTATGTATAAAATGGCTACAATTGCTACACGGTTCACCCAATATGGATGTAAAAACCCTCCAATTAAAGCTGAAAGTCTGCACTTTAACCTCAGTCACTGTTCCATTTCAAATCCAATGTGCTGGAGTACAGAGCCTAAACAACAAAAATTGTGTCACTGTCCAAATAATTACAGACTGCACCGTATGATGGATATTTGTGTGCAGTCAGTTAATGGGTTTGTCATGCATTAGGCCAGTCTTTTCTTACGATGTTTCTGTGGAAACACATGGGTGTTTTCCTCCTCTTCATAGCGGTCCTGTATGGGCAGGGAGGCTGGTGGTCCGGCCCCTTGGTCTCTTCGGACCAATGGTGGCCAAGCACGCTTCCAGGGGCCAGACTGTGTGCTCTGTGACTGGCTGGAGGGCAAAGTCAGGTAGAAGCTGATGGCCAACAGATAGGCAACCTGTGTGTCCATGCCTGGAGGTTACTGTACCAGAGGGAAATGGGGAATAATAAAATTCCAACTGTACAGCAGTTATCATCGTATCATGAACCTATATTTCAACAACTACACTCAGTAAATTAGTCGTTTTATCAATCTACCATACTGTTACATGTTATGGTTAATGCTGAGAGATTCCCACTAAGAAAGCATGAAACTGCAGTGAATGAAGCAGGCAAGCATCCAGGGAGCATAGCAGGAAGAGTGTGCGTGAGCGTGGCAGAAATGACCTGCCAGTGCTTTGCATGTCACAAGAGCGATAAACAAATAATCCTGAATACAACTCACCAAGTTCCTCTTCACCAAGCCATCATTACCACATTATTCCAAAACACTACACTAGCCATGCTCCTTTATAAGAAAATCTGTCAAAAACCTAAATTCTTGGAAGCATAATGCTCTTCATGAGAGTGTATCACCACTCATTCACTTCACTGCCTGATAATCTGTAGCTCATTACTGGCTAACACACTTGAGGGTGGAGAAGGCAGAGGCACTCATGCAAACAAACAGACTTTGATCAGCTGCTGCAGTCAGTGAGAAGCGAACGGTATCAAGGTTACTCCTTTATTTATTTACCATTTTCTTGTAATGGTAATTGCCGGCAGACCAAAGGCTCTTCCCAATACATATTTCCACTTCATAAGCAAAGTATATTGCGGTGCTTTAAACACAGGACGCACAATGAATTCCCTGTAAAATTATTCTTGAATATGCCTGGGCTCCAGAATTTATTCAGGAAAATTCAGGAGACTACTCTCTTATCTGTACAATAAAATACAGACTGTCCTTTTTCATTTAGTTACCTTTATTGGTTTGGGTATGATATTCATCCATATCAACATACATCCTTACAAAAACCTTAACCTTACCAAAATTGTAACAGCAATTATGTGCATCTTTCTAGGGACTTTTATGTTGTCTCACTCTCAGCAAATCTATGTACCAGCTGTTTCTAGCAATAAACAGAAGACTGTTACGGTTTCATTCTAAAGAACTACTCACAATTGCAGGATATCTGTACCTGTATTTATTTACCATAATCCAAGCAAATTTAATGACTTGTATCAAGGCCTTTGCATATCCATTTAAGTCTTGTAACAGTAATCCAACCTAATTACAGCAATATGAAATTGAAAATGTACTTTATAAAAACGTGCCTGCCCTCACTGAGCCTTTGTGTACTCACAGATCTCTCGCGCTGTCTTTGCTCCCTCCAGTTCTCTGTGGCAACTGTCCTCACGCTATTCTGCTCTCTTACTGCCCCTCTTCCCTCCCTCTCTTACGTCCGCTTGTGCCTCGCAGTCCCAGGGTGACGACGCTACCAAGGCAACTCATCTCCCCAGGCCTTCACTCATGCAAACAATACACACACTGTTCACAAAGACAATACACACAGTTCACACATACCAACTTAGTATTATGCCAATAACTAGCTCTACAGCTTGGTAATTAGCATTGCTACGACGGAATCATTAATTTGATTTGCTGAACAACCCGGTTAGAAAGGCCTCTTACAAAGCTATTGCACTCATTTATCATACCTAGGTTGTGTGTCAAACAGTCCCAAAGCACAAAAGAAAATAGTACCGAAAATTCCAA
Organism: Synaphobranchus kaupii; assembly: GCA_029718625.1. Classification (NCBI taxonomy): domain Eukaryota; kingdom Metazoa; phylum Chordata; class Actinopteri; order Anguilliformes; family Synaphobranchidae; genus Synaphobranchus; species Synaphobranchus kaupii. Next base: position 44,766,883 of record CM056379.1, on the reverse strand, counting down.
AGTTTGGGAACGCTCTGGAAAACACACCTCTCTTGTGCTACATGTTCCAGATAAAAAAGTGAAATGGCTGAAGAACCAGAAACGTTTTTCTGTCATAAGTCACCTAGAATGCTGACCACTGCTGAGTAAGCCAGTATCACAACACTGCCCGACTGCCAGAGGTCACAAAGATGATTTCTTTTTGGGGGGCATTTCAGGATGCAGAAACCAGGAAATAACAGAATCACTTGTCCCTGTGAATGGACAGCACTGGTGCATCCCATCTGAAGATACCAATAATTACGTAACACAAGATTTGACAACAGACCTCTGTGGTTTTAATTTTGAAACGCACGGAGATTAACAGTGTCATTTATAGTTTTTCCAAAGAAGGCAAAGTACAGCAGAAACAAAACTTTGAACACTGAATGGCTGTGAATGAAGCATTTCAAAGATCCACCTCTGATGTTTTCAGATAAAGGATTCGGTTTTTTTAAGTGTCCGATCTGAAGATAATAAACATGGCAATCAGAATTGCCAAGAGTAACATTCCACAGCCTAGATCTCTTCGGTGTTTGCTCAATAGTACAAGTGTAAATACGGAAGCAGTTTTACGGCATTACACCCAGGGACAGAATTTGCTTTAACTGTAATATGCAGGTTTCTACGACGAGAGGAAAGAAAGATATCCACACAGACCAAAACCTAAGGCCTAAACAGAGGACGAGCTATGAATGGTTGGTGACTATTTGGCAGCCCTTTAACTATGACACTTAGGGACTTACAGGTACGAGGGGGGCAAAAGGGGGACAGTGTTTCTCAGTTCCCAGCACTGATAGGTTGTTGCACATCCATCACTCACTCTGTACTGTGCATACTGTACAACCCACCTCCCTTCAACTGGGAATCAATTTCCCCTTAAAGGGGATAAAAAGCCCCACGCAGTGAGCAGTGCTATGGGACATAACTCACAGTTAAGAGCAGTACCATGCTGAGCATGTGGGATTGGGAAGAGTGTTGTTCATAGTGGAGGGAAGGGTAGTACCTCTCCCAGTACCATTTATCGTATCCTGGAAGTATGTCAGCATCACACTCACGTTTCGTAAAAGGTCCAGGCCAGTATATTAGCGCTCCGGTGGCCTCCCTGTCATGCACTCTCCAGTGCTATGCTCACTACTGCTCCCAGTCTTTCCAGTCTCTTTAAGCAGCATTATGGGTGTTAGCTTTCCATGTGCCTCAGCACATGTCAGCGTGTGCGGCCCTGCGTTTCGAGTCGACGGGAGTCAGTCAAGTGCTCCGAGGAGATCTACCTCTTAACTGTCGAAATTTGCTCCTATAAGTGCAATTACTCTGAGGCACCTCGACTCTTGTCACTGTGCACACAGCGATGTCTCTTGAGTTGGTAGGAGTAGGTGAAATGCTGCGAACAGCGGGTGCAGAAGTAAGGCCGCTGCCCAGTGTGGATCCTTTCGTGAGTCTTCAGCGCCCCCAGCTGGTTGAACTGCTTGCCGCACACCGCGCACACGTAGGGCGTCTCCCCCGTGTGGGTGCGCCAGTGCTTCTTCAGGGTCCCCGAGCGGCCAAAGCACTTGCCACACTGGGAGCACTGGTACGGCCGCTCGCCGGTGTGGGTGCGACGGTGCGTCTTCAGGTCGCCCAACTGGGTGAAGGGCTTGTCGCATTGGTCGCAGTGGTAAGGCACCTGGCCGCTGTGGATCTTCATGTGGGTTTTCAGATAGCGTGCAGTTTTGAAGGTTTTCTGACAGTTTGGGCAGGAGTGTGCCTGGGAGGCGTAAGGCAAGGAGTCGTCATCCTCATCTTTTTCCTCCTCTTCTGTCCCCTCCTCTCCATCCTTGGCTCCCGGGGAGTCATGGAGGGACTGGTGATGGCCCAGTAGCTCCAGGCACGGGAAGCTGAGGCCACATTCAGTGCACAGGTACAGAGTCTCTCCCTCCTCCTCCTCCTCCTCCTCCTCCTCCCCTCCGCCCCGCCCTTTACCCCAGTGGGCTTGGTCCTGGTGGAAGCTAAGGGAGGGGAATGACGGAAAGCTCTCCCCACACTCGTTGCAAAGAAAGAGTGTGTCATCTTCACAGCAGCATTCCTTCTCCCCCTCTCCCTTAGTCTGCCTTTTTCTTCTCCCCCCACAGCGAGTGCAAGAGGAGGAAACATTTTTCTGGGTTCTTTTCTTCACTTCATCAGCCTCTGAAGGGGGACAGAGAGGCTGGGGAAGGTCCTGCATTGAGGCTTCCTTTGGAATGGGCTTTACCGCTATCTGGACCTGGCCAGAAGATGGCGTTGAGGCAGAAGACTTCATGGAGTTAGGGGCAGGGGATAAAGGAGCAGGTTCAGAGGTTCTTTCAGGTGTCTCAGGGGTGGCACCAATGGCAGTGCAGCCTACAGAGTACTCAGAGGCTTGAGCCTCTTCTGACTGACTGGTAGTAGCAGATTCGACCTTAGCAGGGGAGCGGATGCTTTCTGGTGAGGTGAGGGGTGCTGCTTGTGAGGAGGAAGGTGCAGAGGCTCCCAATGGAGAGGTGGGAGTCTTGCTGAAAGTAGCTGGGGGGGAGGCAGGGGTTTTACTGAAAGTAGCTGGGGGGGAGGAGGGGCTATTGCTGAAAGCAGCTGAAGTAGAGGCAGGGATCTTGCTCAAAGTAGCTGAAGTAGACACAGGGGTTTTACTGAAAGTAGCTGAAGTAGACACAGGGGTTTTACTGAAAGTAGCTGAAGTGGAGGCAGAAGTTTTACTGAAAGTAGCTGGGGGGGAGGCAGGGGTTTTACTGAAAGTAGCTGAAGTGGAGGCAGGAGTTTTACTGAAAGTAGCTGAAGTAGACACAAGGGTTTTATTGAAAGTAGCTGAAGTGGAGGCAGGGGTTTTACTGAAAGTAGCTGGGGGGGAGGCAGGGGTTTTACTGAAAGTAGCTGAAGTAGACACAAGGGTTTTACTGAAAGTAGCTGAAGTAGACACAGGGGTTTTACTAAAAGTAGCTGAAGTGGAGGCAGGAGTTTTACTGAAAGTAGCTGGGGGGGAGGCAGGGGTTTTACTGAAAGTAGCTGGAAGGGCGGAGGGCGTCTTGCTGAAGGCAGCTGAAGTGGAGGCAGGAGTCTTGCTGAAAGTAGCTGAAGTAGACACAGAGGTTTTGATGAAATTAGCTGAAGCAGACGTAGGGGTTTTGATTAAAGTGGCCGAAGTGGAGGCAGGTGTTTTGCTGAAAGTGATGTTTCGACTCCGCAGCATTTCCAAGTATTGCTTCCTGTGTGAACGCTTGACATGTTTCTCCAGGTAATGAGAGGCCGTGAAGCAGATGTCACAGTAAGCGCAAGGGAATGACACTGGCAGCTGAGCAGGCACGGCTGTTGAGAAAGAGACAGTCCGAAAATTATATAAATAACAACCAAAACTCAGAATGCACCACTTAATATAGTGTGTAGAGTGTATGGCAGAGCTGTGTTTACAGCATTCTACATACTAAGATACTAATACAACATATCTGCTTATTTAATATTCACCATTTCTTTTATTGGTAGACAGTGATGATGATGCCGAAACATTAGTGACAGGTCGGTCAAAATTCTCTTCTTTTACTTGCACCCTCTGGGATTCCACACCTGCAGGAACAGAAAAGAGCTGTTACTAAAACAAACTGACATATTTAACGAGGAAAACAATTTGCTGTTTACAACATCGGTTATTCACGCACCAGTTGTAATTAAACGCTCAACACGTGAAGCCCGTTATTGCGTGTGTAACGTTTATGATACAACATTTTCCCCTTTTCCCACACACCTTTAGGACAGGCTGCCTCCACTTCCTCTCTGCGAATCAGATGACTGCCGTCGTCGGAGATCACCCATCTTGTCACAGTACTCCCTGACATCACTGAGGAAGAGGAAGGGCGGGATAGTAGGTTTCAGAAGACACCAACCCTAACCAAAACACAGTCATCTTGTTAGTGAACATTTAAATGGTATCTATACATAAACAAAAGCAACGGTTAATAACTTCGTGTGCTATTTTAACCAAATACCCTGCCAACACAGTAACTAGGAATTGCTGCAATTGATTAATGCTGCACTTAACCCAAGCACGTCCGCGTAACGTTACTTAAAATACGAAAACTAATATAGACTAGTCTACTGTCAACTTATAATGTAGCTAGCTACGGATACAAATTTTATATGACGTTAGATATGGGGGTTTCCACGGAGACTGCACTATACTGTTCGCCGGCTAACAAGTTACTAGCTATCAAGCGGACTACGCAACAGAAAGATCAGATGCCATGCATTATTAGCCAGCTAGCTACAAAGAAAGTGTTTAGCTAGCGACTCAAGTTGTTTGCCAGATTTGTGAAATTTCGTAGTCTATCAAATACCCATATGTAGCGAAGTAGCTAACCATACGAGACAGTCAAGAGCATTTGTGGACACAACAGAAAGGAACAACCATCGTTACTTGCTACCTATCGATCGAAATGGCCCGGCGAGCGCGGGGTAACGTTATTGTCTGAGACAGATTGACAAACCAGCTAGGCTAGCACAGGCGTGTTAGCTAGCTTGTATTCAGTTACCGTGCCATTTAACGCAAATGACGGAAGATCTCTGAGTATATTGGTTAACCATATAACACACAAAACTGGTTTCCACTGGTTAGCTCGCTAATAATCTAGTTAAGATACCAAGACTGAATAGCAAGTCATCACGTTTGCTTAACGGTCCTGGGTTCGTACCGGCGGGAGCGGTACTAAAGCAAATCCGCTGATTCCTCCCTGGTTTTAGCTATAACCGTTCCTTCAGAATAATAATATTCCCTCTTTTGTCCAGGCAAAAAATGACATGCGCCTCATGACATAATAGTGAATGCACAGCTGTTTATGTTGTCTGCTTGCAGAGCTGATCTGCAAACAAAAGATTCACAGCATTTCCCCCCTAAGATCACCCCTGTCGCCTACCGTGACCCCAACGCAGTGGTTTCAGTTCTATGTCGCCATTGGTCACGCTCCACACGTGTAGTTCCGCCTCTACGTCCCAACACCCCGATTGGGCAGTAGACAGAAAAACTGTAAATGTGGGTGTAACAAATGCGGTCTTTCTCCGTGAATAGGGGACTGACAAAATTTCGATTATGGATCTTTTTTGTAGTGTAAGTACTACAAAAGGTTATTTTTTTATTTTAAATTTTTTTTTTCACAATTTACAAGGCACAAGAACAGTAGATATGCATAACGGTGCAAAATTAAATAAAAAATGTAAACATTCAAAGACTTATAAATCATATAAAATAGATTTTAAAAGTAATAACAAATACATATAGTCAGCACCAAATTCATTGGACAGTGACACATTTTTTGTTATTTTGGTTCTGTACTCTATCACTTTGAGTTTGAAAGGATACAATGACAATGAGGTTGAAGTGCAGGCTGTCAGCTTTAATTTGAGTGTATTTTCATCCATATCGATGAACCGTTTAGAAATTATAGAACCTTTTGTACATAGTCCCCCCCAATTTTCGACCAACAAAAAATATTGGACAGTTTAACATAATGTAGAATAAAGTAATCATTTTTAATACTTGGTCGCATATCCTTTGCATGCCATGACTTCCTGATGTCTGTGACCCAACAATATCAAAAGACTCTTGATATCTTATTTTCTGGTACTCTTACAAGCGATACTATAACTTCTCTGTATTTGAATTGATCTCTATGGGAATTGGGGGGTGGGACTAGATTTAGCTGTAAATTATGCTGGAACAGCATGGAATACATGGTTGGCGTATGGAAGTCATCAAGAGTCTGAGGTATCAAACAAGCCTCATCACTCTGCTGCCAGATATGCAGTAGATATGGATGGATCACTTTAAAGGCTGTTTCTCCTGACAAATGTTCCTATTGAACTCTATGGAAAAATAAGTCAGGAGAAGAAACCCTTCAAGTTACCCATCCATATCTACTGCATATCTGGCAGCAGAGTGATGGTTTAAGGCTTGTTTGATACATCAGACCCTTGATGACTTAGAGCCAAATGTGTCACTGTCCAATGAATCATGGTGCTCACTGTATATTAAATAAGAAAGACATAAAAATAAATTTAAACGAAATAAACAAAATAGTAGACGAACATCACATTAGTCTCAGGACAGGGAGTTCAAAATTTTGTGCAACAATAGTATTGTACATTCTTATTGTATATTTTGTTTTAATGGTAAGGATTTGATGAAGCTCATTGAAAAAAAACAGCAAAGAGGGGTTTAGTTTTAATGTGTTTAACCTTGTGTATAAAGTATTTGGTGAACAATAAAATTATATTTACATAATAAGGCATCTTTTTTCCTGCAGTCGAAACAAACATAATATTCTCTTTGAGTAACATCAGTTTCCTTGCTTTTGGATTTTAACCAGTTCAGCAAGTCCTCCCAAAAGGGTTGGGTATATGTGAAAGGAATAAGTGCTCTGTTGGTTCAAATTCACACTGACAGAAAATGCATTCATTACAGTAAAATTAAAATCACACCCTAAAAATTCAGCAAAAGGATTTGTTTCAAGGATTTTGAAATGTACTTCCTTAACTTTAGATAGAATGGGGTAAGAGATGTATTCAGAGCATAGATGTCTCAGTTGATCCGGAGAAGATCTCTGTGGTGGAATATCCATTAACGTGTAATGGAAACAGATCAGCAGTGATACATCCACAAGTAAATTTGTTGGTGTTGTCTTTGTTAAAGATGTTGCGGTTGTTAACTTTAAGTGATGGTTGGTGAGGATAATATGAGATTAGAGTGTGTGATCATATTTTAAATCTAATTGATTGTACTTGTAGGTATAGCATTAATCATTTTATAAAACAGAGCTGGGTGCAAAGTAGGGTCATATCCATTACAAAAGCTCTCATAGAGCAGTGTTTTTCCTTCTTCATTAAGCAAATGTGCCACAGACAATCCCTTATCCCACCATTTAAAATAAAAAAAATTCTGAGTAATATACCCATTATTCTATATTGTTGTACAGTGAGGAGTGTGCTTGTACAGCATTTGCCAATGGGGTACTACAAAAGACTATGCTTCCTCCATTTACTTAGATACGTTTTTCTAACATCACACAATTTTCCTGCCAGTGATAATGAAGTACTGCCTTGCAAGAGCGTAGAGCTCACAAAAGTCAATGGACCAGGGAGACATTTTGAGCCTTTTAGTTCTCTGGAATAAACCTCTTAACTTTGAGGGTTCCATCCATTTGTTGGAGTCCCTGTTTTAAGCCTTCTCTTTTCCCTACCAATACATTTTGGCAAATTTATCAAATTTGGAATCCCAGTCCACTAGCTGCTACCCCTAGACACCTTACAGGTCACAAATCTTGTAGAACCGGCAGGGAGCTGAATTGGTTTTTCTATTCAGTACTCGTTTTTCTTGCATGAGATAGGTCTCAGATAGTAACTGGCTATCTGCTATAGGAGTAGTAAACCAAAAGCTTAGACAGAAACATGGACTGGATAAAATATACACAGGAGGCTGTCTTAGCAATCTTATTTCTCACTTTGCACTCCCCTGGGTACAGGCTCTGCAGTTTTTCCCAATGAAAATGTATTCTGAATAGCTGCAAAGCAAAATACCTCCCAGTTCAATGTGTTCTGCCTCACATCTTCATCTATATAATCCTGACCTCATGCTGCATTGGAAAATGCAGTTATTTATGCATATGAATTGTGAGGAAAATGGGTCGGAAAGGAAAGTGTTATTTTTAACTGGTTAATTTTTTCATTGTGATATTAATACAGGGGGCAGAAGGTCTTGGTAATTTCCCAACATGTGAACATTCTAAAATGCTAAACTAGAAAACTACTTAACAGGGCTTTACCTAAACAAAGAACTATAACCCCCAAATGTTCTGTAATTTAATTAAATCCCATGAAATGTTTTCATGATGCCGATTATTATGCAGGCAGCTAAATATTGAAACATTTGGCATATATGAAATCTATAGCATACAAAATAATCAAAAGTCAAATTTATTTGTCTTATGCTTCACACACAAAAAAATGTGTCTTAAAATTAGATGACACACAACTGTACATGCCAGCAATTCATAGAAATGTACAGTTCAGAATACACACCTGAAAGTATTTTAAAAAATAAATCAAAGTTTAGATTTGATTGTACAGCTCACAAAGCATACATCGATGACTTGCAGAGGGTAGGGATTATTACAGCCACACAGCTCCATATTTAAATGCAAAGTTGTTCTCAGGGACAGATTTAAATGCATAATTTACCCTTCAGGTGCCCAAAGACCACGCTATCATGTCACATAGCTTCCCCTTAGGCAAGCATGCAAGTCAAATTTTCTTTGGAGAAAGCAAATCAGCTTTTGAGAAGTTGTTTGAAATGGGAATCTGTACACTGAGCTTAAGCAGTGTCACGGAATGAGAGAAGAGTCTTCGCAGGACAGAGTCTGATTTTTGTTCTACATCATATCACATTTGTTTAAAGTTTACTTGCAGGGTCAGTAAGGTATGTAGGAAATCACTTTTCTAGGTATCCAAGGAATAAATGTGTTGTTAGGCAACTATAAAACGTGCAGGATTCCCATCATCCAGGAATGGAACTGACCTCTTATCTCCAGTCTACAGGCACTGTTTGTAAAGGTCTCCAAACACCTGAGAAATATCTTTCATCATTAGGAACATGACATACATGGCCAGTGTGGCCACTATGTGGTCCTGGATGACTATGGCACAATATTGGACAATATATACAATATATACACTACTGTATATACAAATATAAAAAATATTCACAGCCCTTGTTGTTGGTACAAACTACAAAGTTGGAAAAATTGAACCCAAATATTGTTCATAAATTATAAACAAACTGATCTCTGAAAGGCCTAGGCTGTGTAAAAGAAACAATTGATAAATACCTGAAAGTTTAATACACATCTCAAAAATATGAAAAATACATTTTTAAATGGTGGTAATACAACATTGTAGGTCAGAAGAAACATTAAAAGTATTCATCACTTCAAACACTCACTGTAACCTAAAGCCCTGATACACACTAGTAACACTCCATAATGAGTCAAGATCCTGGACAGATTCATGCTAGTTTTTCAATAATCGCACCTATGAACATTGAAAAACATGGGTGTAGTTGTATTGGTAATTGAATACCCGCTGAATTGTAACACAATCTTAAGAATACGGATTGTAAAACCTCTGTAGAACATGTCACCGCTAGTATTGGTGTGGGTCAGTATAACAGCACTTTAAGAATGCATTGTGAGGATGTAGTGCAGTATGGTCAAGCAAAGGACCTACATTCTCCCAACAGTCCCTGCACAGCATTGGATATCAATGCTATTGTACCTTTCACAGGACAAAACATCCTGAGATTTTACCGTTGTGTAATTACGGAGCAGAAAGACATCCTTTTTAAACAACAAAGCCGTGCTTGCTAACTCCCTAACTGGATTACATGTAACATCAGAAACCGAGTGATACAGTACTCATTTCAGAACCTCTCTCCAACTCTTCCCTATGACTGGGACAGTTTAGGCATTACAGTGACAACAGATTATCCTTTCTTTAAATAGACTAAAACAAAGAACATGTAGTTTGACTTTGGAAAATGCAGCATCTGCTCCCCATATTTTAGAATAGTACATACAATAGACACATCATCGACTACATAAGTTTCTGTCAACTATTTGATTTGCTCTAAAACAACATGGCACAACCAACTAATGAAAACCTTCAATCTTTGGAAAAGTAAATCAATTGAAGCATTACTTATTATCAATTACAGTGACAGAAACAATACTCATTTTGAGCATTATCAAAAGCAAGGCTGGGTGGGGACAGAAGACGATTAATTATGAAAATAAAAAATATGAAAACAATTGATAAACCCCTCATCTTGTCTCAGGCCTAGTCAACCGATTGGTAATTATATCAACTTGAGCAAGAAGCTGGAGCACTTAATTTGTACACTTAATTGGGACTATGGAGGGAGGGGGGGAATCCTCCTTCTCCACACTACCTTCGGTCTATGGTCCTTTAGTGCACTAGGAGACCCACTGGTGGGATGTGATGAAAGGGGGTCAGATTTTTCTCTACATACATCTCTGAACAGCATATATTAATATTACACCTTTTTCATAAATGTTGCATAATGGATGCACAATGATACCAGGGTCGTACCAGTATCACTCTATAATAGCTCGCATGCACCAGAGACAAAAAGCATTTGATGCGTTACTAACGCTGTAAATAAAGTGAAAATGTAATGCTCAAAAAGTAGCCTAATCATATCCAGTTCAACATCTTATGTACTTATTTTTTTCATTAGTATTTAATAATTAAAAATACATAACGTATTAAATTACAATTTAAAAATAAAAGTTAAAAATGTTCGAGCAAGCAAATTAATAACCAAACTCAATTAATAACCAAAGGGAAATATTTTGTTACACAAATAAGTTTGTTACATTTCTCCTTCATAAGTTAATGTCTGTGCTCATGAGCTTCCTGCATGAATGTGCACGTGCAAATTTGGCTAGACAAATATTTGTTATTGATATTGGCCCCAAAATGTCCACATTGTGCAACTATACTAGACATTCACATTAATCAACCCAAACACTGCACAGGTATTTTGGTAATTACATAAATGTTCAGGCAGATATACCGCAGTTAGCACTACCTCATACAATGATGGGTCAATTTAACAGTTTTTCTGGAGAAAGAAAAAAATCAATACACCAATATTATCAATAATATTGACTAAAACAATACAAAAATGAAGGAAATATACAATATGAAACATGGCTCATGATCAGCAATTTGTTGCACAAGTTGAGTTTTGACTTTGGCAACCAGGGAAAATATGGCATCCAGGGAAAATATGGCATCCAGGGAAAATATGGCAACCAGGGAAAATATGGCATCACTGGTGCTCTGAAAGAATTTATCATCAGCACCATATGGGACATACCTGTATTTGAACATAGTAAGATACAAAAATATGGGGTGGACCAACAAACATGCAATCATCCATTAAATGAGTAATGGGCTTGGAAAGTTTTTTCCTCCTCAAATTGAGTGTTTATGCTGAAGTAAGCAATGATGTAGGTGAATTTGGGTCCCATCTGAACAGCTCTCTATTACTTAAGAGAGATGTAGAAAGTGAACAATGTTCCAAAAGTACTAAATATATTAAAATACAAATTCATAACTCTTAAATACACTTGCGAGAGACAGTTCTCTACCCTTACAGAAAGGGAACAAATGTACAAATGTACAAAAGTAACATCACAATAGCCATTTATCACTACCAAACGGCTGGAAAATCCTCTATGATGGAGAAGTCATCTCTATACTTCATTTCAAAGGGAGAAGGGAGCAGTCAGTAATGGAGCTCCAGGGTGCACTCAATGAAAATTACACGTATCAAAGGAGAATACCATACTAAAGGTACCACTGCAGGGGTATTTTGAAATGATTGTTGTAGTAATGTTTACAACATTGAGGTCTGAAAAATGTTGTCGGAATATTTTTTGTTTTAACAAGGGTTTCCAATACAGAATCAAACTGAAATCTTTTAAAATTTTAAAAATGTAGTTTAAAAATACATGTATGGCTGCACCATACATATGCTTATAAATAATGGAAGAATGTGATGCTTCATCCAATGAGTATGCCATCAATGGAATTAGATTCCAATGTTTTGTGATTTTTTATGCTGACAATATCCCATCCTCTCGCCTCTTCACTGTGTCACACCCCGGTGGTATCTTCTCCGTCTTCTGCCTCTTGGGGGAGGAGTCGGTAGTTCTCGCCATTTCGTGGAATGAAAGAATTTCTGGAAGGCCCTTCTTCTCTGTCATCATCATCCAATGGGGTGAGTACAGGGGTGGAGTCTGGTTCAGTAGAACTGCACTTTCTGTACTGCTCTCTCTCCAAATTCCGCTCGCCCCCACCCTCTGGTCCTTGCCACAGTCTGTCCTTCAGAAGGGAATGAAGATAACCTACTGGGACTGGCAGAGTGGCAATGATAATAAGAAATGCCAGCAAACCCAGTGCCCAGCCAGGGTATTCCAGACTCATCTCTGAAACCTGGGAAAGATGGGGAGCCAGGAGGGGTAAAGTCAGTGGGCAACAGTGGATAGCAGGGGTATAGGTGAAAAAATACCCAGCATGCTGAAACTTATCATAAATGAATAACATTTTTACCATGACAAGACCGCTGCACTGAATTTATAAAACTAAATTCAAGCAAATTTAAAGGACCTTCAAGGACAACCTCTACATTTTCAAGGACTGTTTGCAAATAACTTATATCTTACAACATAGTTTAGTAAACGGTCAATAGTTTGATAGAAAATCCCACACTAACCAATTAATAAAGGTATATAACATTCTTAGAAAAACACAAAGCTTGTGTCATTGAATTTACAAACCCCAATTCCAAAAAAGTTGGGACTATAGCATCACCTGTTACCTATTCACCGTTTGCATGTGGAATGTTCCAAACAGGTGTTTTTTTAGCTTTTTATTTTGCCCCATTCCAACTTTTTTGGAACGTGTTGCAGGCATCAAATTCTGTATTAGCGTGTATTTACAAAAATCGATAAAGTTTGATTAGGTAAAACATTAAATAGATTTTCATTGTACTGTTTTCAATTAAATATATGTAAAAGATAATTTACAAATCACTGCTTTCTGCTTGTATGTGCATTTTACATACATGTATAACAATTTGGATTTTATAATATAATGTAATAATAATAAGCATGATTGGTTTTGTTAAATGCATAAAATAAACCAACAGAAAATCACCACAAAAACAAATGACCTTTCTCAGCACTGAATTACATTCATTCTTAATCAAGTCTTTTCAAGGGTTTCAAAGACTCAAGATAACTCTGAAGTAAAGTCCACACTGGAATCTGTAGCAGCTGTTCTTACCGTATTTTGGTTCCAGGCAGTGTAAGTAGGACGTTTGAATAACATCTGCAGTAAACTGGCCCCGAGTAGCCCTATCATGACCAGCAGGCAGACATACTTCCACAGGTACTTATACACCACCGGGGGACGCCACTTCAGCATGGTCTCAATATCATCCAAGAAACTGCAACGCAAGGGAGGGTGATTATCTTTACTACATGATTAACGTCCAGCATACCAACAGCCTGATGAACTAGGATGCAAAGTAGTCATAAATATACAAACAGAATTGCCTCACTTGTCAGTTTCATAACCTCACTGTAATATGAGCATTATTTAGGCGCTTACCGGTCAGCTCCATACACCCAGGATACGCTGAGCGTCTCAAAGATGACAACGATGATGAGTGGCAGAGTGGCAGAGTAATCATCGAACATGGTTACAAAGTAGTTCCCACAGCGCTGGGTGAACAGCAGTCCAATCACAAAGCCCATCACACAAAAGCACACTGTGACAGAGATAAACAGCAAGTCACACACAACTGAGTAAACACAGTAGGAGTTTAGCACCACCAACAGACTACAACAGAGGGGAAATGTAGTTACTAGGGGTGCCATTTACCATTTAACTACTTAAATGATAAGAATTTATTAAACATTTTGAATGTTCTGTAAATGGTTCAGCATTAATTTGACACATTTTTATATTATTTATTTTTTATTCTTATTTTTAGACACTTATCAAAACACTTAGGGGTCATTTTACTAAAGGTTTGCGTGTACAAAAACAGGTGTAAAACTGTTACCACCCGCAAAAAATCGTCCAAGGTGATCAACTAACGAGGTATAAAAAGGATTGCGTGTGCTAAAATGGAGAGATAAGTTGATTTCTCATTTTTGTGGGTAAGCCTGAATGAATATACAAAATTGGGCGTCCCTATGTTATTTCACAAAAATAGTGGGAGGTGGTCATGCAAATAGATTACTTTAGCACGCGTAAAGTGATTTACTAAGCCCGAAAGAAAGTTTGAGAAAGGTATTTGCGGGTGCATTTTAGTACAAAAGGAAAGCAGGTATTAAAATACACAGAATCGATAAGATGGCAGTCATTGTAGCAAGACACGTATGGGTGTGTTTGGAATATCCATAACTGAACGTTCTGAATGATTGCGTAACAATGGGGGCTAATTAACTGGCCAATTCTAGCTAATGCTCAAAATACAGAAGAAGATCATTTGTGGATAGGTTACATCATGAACAGTAAGAATATTTTTTAATCATGAAGCAAATCGTGTTACAGAATACAATAACTCGTATTTGAATCAAACGAGCAATAGAACGTCTATTATAACAGTGAATAACAAGCAAAAAATAAATAAAACCCATGATCAAATGGAAATGTTAATTTATGTGACACAGTAGTCTTAGTGCTAGTAAGCAGTTATGATAATTTCAGTCCTGACAAACTGTCATAACTCCCGGCAGAAGAGACATCCAGTGAAGCAGGTCGTAATAAACCGCCAGCATGTTCAGTGTAACAGTAGCCTATACCTACATAAAACAAATTACATACAAATGGCAACACTGCTGCCAGTCTTTTCACCGTTTCTTACATAACCATTCCAAAAATGCAAAATCCCATTTAAATATGACTGAATAATTAACTGGCAAAGAAATCCCAACATTTTCTCGTAGTTGCACGTTAGCATTGCATTTTCTTTTCATCACGTTAAAGAATGTAATGTAACGGCACTCGATTTAGTCAAAACTATTTAACAGTAGAAAGCATAATGAAGAGGAAAACCTCTCTTAAATTGCTGGAACCAGCGTTGAGCGCAATGCGCGTGCACTCAATCTGGAAAAAAAATTTACCCAAATATGTGCTGTTCATTGATCACTTAGGTAAACTGAGTCTTCACATGACAACACATTTTGTGTCATCACAAATGTGGATATAGGAAAATGCTGCACAAGTTTATTTACCTATTGGTCTTGGTTATTGAGCAATTATTTGAATGTTAGGCTATCTGGCAAATTAGCCATACGGAAAAAGATTGAGAATAGCCTAATAATCCATTTAAAAGCAAGATTGCAGAGTCTGGTTCTATATCTGCTGCATAAAGCAATTTGCTAAAAATGCCAAACTAGCCTACTATTGAATTAATGAATTAACCAGTTAATTATTCAGATTATTGCCATCCTTATTAAACAATCTCACATTAGTAATCTCTGTCATCATCACTTGTTACTCATTATAGGCTACATAATTGGTCTTGATTATTCAGGGAATTCTTTGTTTGATTTACATAACCAAGCAAAATAAACAGAAATTGGGTTGAGAATATGTTCAAAACATGCTGTATTTATTGATATTTGTTATTCAGTCAATTAATTGCTTGACTGATAATCAATGGAAACAGGTTGAGAGTTTCATCCATTTAAAGGTACGGTGACAGACGTTTTACATCCCATGATACGCCACTGTGCAGCAGTTGTAGTATATGTATGCTACACGATTACCTTTGCAACGTCTCTACAACAGACATTCTCTCTTGGAGAGTTCAGTGCACCCGTTGAAATGGAAACCATTATTGTTGACATCTTGCAGGTAGTGGGATTGCCTACAGCCTGTGTAAAATGTGTAGCCTACAGGGCATGGGTAACTATGCCATGTAGCAGCTGGAGCTAGCATCTTTGTGTGTGTAGTCAATGAGTGAGAGGCGTAGCGAGTGAGAGAGTGGAACAAAGCAGCCGCTGTTAGTGCTGTCCAGAGTAGAATGAGCTATAGGCTACTAGTGAAAAATATTGCTGGGGTGTGGTTCGATACCTGGAGCTCGGCCTCTATATTATTACCTGATCACGCCCAAATTTCAAAAGGGGGCGAGGTCTAGCTAAACCAGTGTGCTTTGTCACCCTTTAATTTACAGCATCAGTGACATATAAAATATGTCACCTCTGGCACAAATATATTACGCCCAAGAATACTGGCGTGCTTTGGTTGATATTTTGGTTGACAGTTGGTGTACTTCAGTAGTAATTAGTTTGTTTTTTTAAACCGTGCACAAGGTCTGTAGATGTTTGTGAGCATTCATGTCATTATATTTGGAAAGCGATGTGCTGATTGTTTCGTATGTACATTTTTGGCGAGTGCTGCAAACTTTGGAACCATTATGGTCCCTTCTATTCAGGGTGATATCACGGTGCGCTGCAGTGGATATCTACAAAACTTGTGAGTTCTCAGCTAAACTACCTGGATGGATAAACAACACTGGGTATGTAGAAACTTATCAAAATGCCCCTTTTATATCCAGTCATTTCTGAGAGTGAACATGAAATATTATTTATCAATGAAAAGAGGAGACCCTGGGCTTTTGAAATGTGCCAGTCTGCAGCCACAATTATGCATTACAAGTCAATTTTAGTGTCATAAACACACGCACAAAAATTTTTTAAATAAATAACCACGCCAATTCAAAAATAAATCTATTACAGTCAATTCACTCAGAAAACAACAAAGAAATTTCTATTGGTCAAGAAGATATCCACAGGTCTTTTGTATGCGTACATGTGTTGTGGGATAACCACAACAGTTCCTCAATGAACTATGGGACTGATTTACTAAGACCTTTAGCACATGCAAAACCATTTAGCACACGCAAACCTAATAAGACAACCAATGATTGGTGCACAATGATTGGTTTTGCGTGTGTTAAAAGGTTCTGTACATGCTAAAGTCTTACTAAATCAGGCCCTATGTGTATTTTCTTTCAAATTTCAAAATAATCTTTTTTGCTACCTGTACGTATTGAGTAATTTTGGAATCAATCAATCAAGGGAGCTGTAATTAAAAATACAAAAAAATGCTCATTGAGTTTCTTTGTGTTTTACAGGATGCACTTATGACACAAGTTATTTTCACATTTTTATCATAAACACACACAGGTCTTTTGAATGTACAAAAGTGCAAAGTGGGGGGCAAAAACAGAACTTCCCCAATGAACTACAGGATATATATAATAATTCAAGGCCATTTTCTTTACTGCCACACTTCCAGTTTATCAATGTTTAGGCTGAAGAGCCAGTTTATCATGCCACTCTCTGTAAAGCAGTTCCTGTCCAGTATGACGCAGGATGGCATTGGCACCTCAAAGTGTCTGCGCTTTTATTTTTTTATTATCCCCACAGTCGCCGGCAGCTCCATCCCCCACCGCCTGCTCCTGTCTGTAGACCTGACTGCGGAAGGGGATAAGTCCTCACACGTCCCCATCCCCCACCACCCCCGTTAGTGCCTCTAAAACTTCTTGAATGGGGGAAGGATAGGGTATCAAACAAATATACCTTCAACGGCAATATTTTGGTTAGCCCGTCATGCGTAATACAACCATGGCGCATATGGAAAACCAATCGAAATACTAAATAGAAAACACACCTTTTACTTTGAAAGCAGTGAAAAAACCATTAACAAATGGCAAACACATACTGTAACTTATTTCATCGCGTTGTTATCTCCGTAACTGTGCCTTAGCTGCTTATCTCCAGCTGCAGATGTGTTCAAACAAAGTTTGTCACAAGACCAGGACCCTCCCCCCTTTGGTTTTTTTCTTTGCAATCCAACTGGCTGATAGGGTGTTTTTGACACATAGCTCTCTAAAAACATACATATAGGCAGTAAACCCGGAAAAGGAGTATAGGCAATGGCCATCTCAATGTGATGCAAATTTGCGATCTCGTACAGTCGGCTGTAATTAGCTCACAGACATGCCAATTATCACCTTACCACTCATATTATGTTGAAATTTTATGACGCCTTTTGTGTTTGGGGTCAAATCAACCCCAGAAGTTTAAACTGACACACAACTATTGTAATAGAAATGTTTCATCTTTTGTGTATTTTCCAATTGACTAGCCTTTTATCCATACACATTAAAAATCTGTGATGAAACATCTCATTTTAGAGTCTGAGGTAAGTGAAAGTTTGTGAAGTTTAAAACCTGTATGTATTATCATACATCCCTAAGAAATACTGACAAAGCTGAAAAATTAGATAGCACTCTGCTCTCTCCCACAGGAAAAGCATTCGTTGAATCCGTTTTTGATATCTGTGTGGCTGGCCCCTCAAGCTGCCCCTGAGGTGGTGAGATTGTGCTCGCTGTGTCTAGGGTTTCTGTTCAGTTTAAAGATAAAACAGAAGTGCATGGAAATTAAGTGCACTAAAGCAGTAGCACAATCACCATATCTACCCATTCACATGCTCCCTCAGTTCTAATGCTTGATTCCATAGGGAAAACAACAAAAGTTTGCATACATGGAATGCCAAGCGAGAGCACAGCAAAAGACACAGCAGTCGATGAAAAAGAGGGCTCACAGATTAATCACAGTGACCAACCAATAGACCGATAATGGAGAGAGAGGAGAATTATAATAATAATAATAATAATAACTTTTTTGTATAGCACCTTTCTAATGCAAGGATACAAGGTGTTTTGACAGGCAAAGGAAAAATGACAAAATATATAACAAACAGAAGAACAAGAACAATAAGTATACAGAAATACAAGATAATAAAAAAGAGAGAAGAATAAATAAATAAAATAATACTTTTAAGTAAAAGCTAGTTTATAAAGGTGAGTTTTCAGGTTATTTTTGAAAGTGCATACTGAGTTTGCAGTTCTTAAGTTGAGTGGGAGGCTGTTCCAGAGTCTAGGCGCAACCACTGAGAAGGCACAGTCACCCTTCGTCTTTAGCCTAGAATCTGGAACAATTCACTGGCAGATTTAGAGAGAGAAAGGCAGTGAAGTGAAGAGGATTACCTGTGAGCAGGGTCTTGTGGCGGGATAGCGTTTTGAAGTTGTCCATGAGCGGGGTGAGGATGCCCTGCATGGTGCCGAACATGGTGCTGAGGCCCAGGTTGAGCATCATTAGGAAAAACAGCGCCGACCAGAAGGGACTGGCGGGGAATAGGGACATGGCCTCTGTGAAGGCGATGAAGGCCAAGCCTGTCCCTTCCACACCCTGAAAGAGAGTCAGCGGCCTCTGGTCAGGACAGGCGCTTCACAGAGCCAAATCAGCGACATGAAAATGGCTTGGAAACGGTACGATGCAGACAATAAGCGATGGAGCGGAGGGAGCCACACACCTTGCTCATCTCCGTTTCCAGACTGCAACCAGTGATGTTCTTCCCTGGTATTTCCACATTACTCCCGGAATGCTCGAACCATTCTCTATACTGCTCCAGGGAAACTGAATTGGGATCAGACATGTTGAACACAGGCAACCAGTCCTTCTCCAGAGAAGTCACCTCAGACAGGAGCGCCAAATTTCTGAAGGGGGAATAAGGAAAAACCCACTGATCAGCATGAGCAGGAGAGAAGCCAAGGAGTTTACAGGCTGAGAGCCAGAAATTATTCCCAAATTTCCCAAATTTTTTAATTGATGACTTTTAAACATGTAAACTAATATTTTCTGGTTATTGAATTTCTCGTGAAATACAGGTGTTTGTATAGTGTTGTGCAAAAAGAAAAACCAGACTTACAGCCATCCTGCCATGCTAAAGACACTGTTGCATGTAGCTAATTTTTTTTTAATGACAATAATAGTCAAAGAACTCATTTAAATTTCCTACAATCACCATCACAATATAGTGAAAATATCATTATAAAACAATGGCTAATTACAGGGGAATGGGGATGTTAACTGTACAACAACCTTGAACCACCCACCCCCACACAGACAAACAGACAGTCACACACACATACAAGGACAGACAGAGAGACCCATATATAGGCACGCACGCACACACGCACGCACGCAGCCCTCTCTCTCACTTGGTCACGCAAATCCTGGCGAAGTTCATGGCTCGGAAGCCTAGCACGGCAAACACCACGAGACAGGCCAGGACAGAGGTGAAGAGGTTGATGAAGGACACCACCAGGGCATCGCGATGGCAGTTGTTGTTGGGGGGGTTGTAGGAGGAGTAAGCAATGACGGAGCCGAAACCCAGCCCAAGGGCGAAGAACACTTGGGTGGCTGCTTGTCGCCACACCTGCACCTCACCCCAGATGCTCAGCTGTTGAGGTAAGAGGACAGAAATAGATGCTCATGCAGAGACAGGGGTACATGTAGGGAAAGCTTTACTAAGGAGCAAGGACACGGAACACAAGCACTAGGGCTGGGCGATATACAACATCGATAATTGCCAAATGCAATAACGGCCGTTGTCACCGTGTGGGGCGCCTTTCTTTTCGTCTTTTTTTTCTTTAAGTATACCCGATATACGGCAGGAAACATCCAAACTTCAGAGGCAGCGTGAAATGCTTCCGGAAAAAAACATCACCGCTGATATCTATTGAGTGTTGATAAGACAGCCAACCAGCAGCAAGGTCGTACAGCTTTCACATGATCATGTCACGTGTGTTTTCAATCGCATGAAAGGTGCAAAGCCTTTCTGTGATTGTCCGTCTTATCAACACGCAGCAGTCAGTGATGACGTTTTTTTCCCCGGAAGAATTTCACACCAGTTTAGAAGTTTAGATTACTACTGCATCAGGTATAATTAAAGAAAAAAAAACAAAAAGAAAGGCAATACCCCACATGCTGGCAACGGCCGTTATTGCAATCGATAATTATTGTTGCGATATATCGCCCAGCCCTAGTACATACTGTCACACTTTATGAAATACATCAACAACTGTGATCCTAATGCACATTAGTGGTGACCTCTAACGGATAAAGCTTGAGAGGAGCTGTAGGTAATTCTTGCAGAAAAGTTATCCCTTTTAACTCGGATCCCTTGTAACTCTGAATATTTTAAGTTGACTGTTGATGTTTGGGTAACAACTGTTTATGTCTATATTTTAGGAACAGGCAATAAAGTTTTAGTATACTCATTTTGATTGAAATTGACATTGAATTTGGTTGAAAATCTCAGACCACTTTAATTTTGATACTGGTACGTTGGTATGCTAGCCATTCTAGATTTCTAGTCTTCTCAAAATGTTAGCATACACAAAAGGTAGACCAAATTAAGGCCCATTGTATTTAAAGGAAAACATGGACTTAAAATGCAAAGAACAATACGTGGTGTGCAAGTTATTTTTGCAAACACTTGAAAAATAAATTCTACAGTGAACAATATTTTTTCTCGAGCCATTCTAAAATTCAATCACATTTATGTTGGATGCCTACTACTGACTTGTTTTGCTATAGTGGTAGGCTAGCAGTATGAATAGCAACTGCAGTTTTAATTGTGTGATCAACTGTATATTGACATTAGAAGGAAGACTGAGACAGGGACATTATGAAAATGTGTGATTGCATCTAGATGCAAATATACTGCTTAATTAGTAAATACTGCTCTATAAAGCAGGGCAAAAGACCTCTATACGGATGGCAGGAAGTCCTTTTGGCGTAGCCAAGGCGAGGTCCTCTATTAAGTGAGGCAAAAGACCTCAAGAAAAAGGCAAAAAGTCCTCTAGCGGTTGCTGAGAGGCAAAACATAGTATAGGAAAAGTCCTTCATAAAAAGAAGGCACAAGACCTTTCAGGACCTTTCATGGCTTGAGAATTGGCCGCTGTATGGACTACACCACACGTCACGCCCATGTTGCCTGTGATTTAACTAGGTTTCCATTGTAACGTACAGCAAAGCAGTTCAGAGTTTTAAGCTGCGAAAACATGAAATGCTTTCCGAGTATTAAATGAAAAAGTGCATTATGCATATTCAGTTTGATCATTTTCGTGTAATACAGTTCAGTCCAATTTTACTGCTTAGCACTTCAGTGAAAAAACCTACACAATGTATAAAAAATGTTGTACGGAGTAACCATAGACTGTATAAAAATAGTAACATGTTTGTTGTTACAAGTGATACTTTCCCTTTGGAACTACACCACTACACCATCCATTGGGGAGTTTGGGAGAATCGTGCCATTCAGCTTTTTGCAGTCACCTCACCCTTGAGTTTACATCTATAATTAGATGCTAATTGGAAGCTCTCTACAACCACACACAGCTCAACACTGGTGTACAGAGTCAGTGACGTTTGTAAAATAATAATTTATAATGTACAGTACCAGTCAAAAGTTTGGACACACCTACCCATAGAAGGTTTTTTGGCAAGAATGTGCAAGGCCGTTATCAAGGCAAAGGGTGGCTACTTTGAAGAATCTAAAATATGACTTTTTTTATTTGTTTAACACTTTTTTGGTCTTTGCATAATTTAATTCGCGTTCTCACAGTTTTGATGTCTTTACTATTCCAAAATGTGGAAAACAGTAAAAATAACAGAAAAAAAACCTTCTATGAGTAGGTGTGTCCAAACTTTTGACTGGTACTGTTCTAAAATAAGGTAATGACTGAAGACCTCCTTTTTTTGAGCCCCAACATACAGACCATACCTTGGGGTAGAACATGTAGGCAAGCCCTTCTGACGCCCCATCCAGCAGGAGCCCTCTGACGAGGAAACACAGCAGCACCACGTAGGGGAAGAGAGAGGAGAAGTACATCACCTTAGAAAGGAGAGGAGAAGATGGAGGATCAGTACAATACTGGCACGCCAATGACTTAGACTAACAGTAGGATGCTCCCAGGACGCAGGCAGAATGCAGTACTGGTCAGCACCTTGCCAGACGACTTGATGCCCTTGATCATGGCAAGGCAGACAATGGTCCAGGCGGCCAGCAAACAGACGGTCATCATGATGTTTAATTCTCCAATCTCATCGATGGAGTCTGTGACGTCCAGAGTTTTGCGGAACCAGAAGTATGTCGTGGGAGAGCTGTCAGAACATTCCTTTTCTGTAAAAAACAGGTCGTCCAGTGGGACACTGGTTAGTGGGCATGCTTGCAGTTGAGTTAAACACAGTACAAGCAGAACACACACACTGCTGGCACATACATACCAGTCTTATTGTTAATGGGTTCAGGACACTGTTCCCAGGGCAGGGGGTACTGGAAGGAGCTGCCCAGGTAGAAGAGACTCCACCCAATGATGACGTTGTAGTACAGTGCAACAAAGAAACACACCTGAGAAGGGGAGGGTGGCTGAGTTAAAACTACAAATACTACAACTACTAAAAACATCCAGTGGATAATAATAATAAACTTTATTTGTATAGCACCTTTCATACATAAAATGCAGCCCAAAGTGCTTCACAACAATAAAAAACAAAATACAGAACAAAAGCAATAGAAGAAAAAATAGACATAAAAGACAATAGAACATTTACAAGACAATATAAAAGGAAATAAGATAAAAACAGATAAAAGGCTACAGTGCATGAATAGATAGCCCCGGTTTCTGTACACTGGTGTGTCTGTACACTGATGTCTCTCTGTACACTGGTGTCTCCCCAACAAACACTCCTACCACAAACAGCCTGCTACCTGCCATCTGCTATGCACCGTACAGCCTCTCTCTCTGGGTGATAATATACCTGCCAGCTCCGCTGCAGGACTTTTGTCCCTCCTTCGAGGTATATTTGCCCATGGGTGGGAGCAGCATACAGCCTCCACAGTTTGAATCACTCCGCAGTGTGACGAACCCGTCGGTTCCTAGTCAAACTTTTAAGTTGAGCGCCCTACTGGCCTCTTTCTACGTTTTGATTTTCATTTGCCCATGGGTGGGAGCAGCATACAGCCTCCACAGTTTGAATCACTCCGCAGAGTGACGAACCCGTCGGTCCCTAGTCAAACTTTTAAGTTGAGCGCCCTACTGGCCTCTTCTTTCACCCCACTATACAGAATAAAAGAAAGAAAATAAAGAAAATAAAATAATAATAATAATAAAATAAATAAAAGATAAAACAGCTTTAAAAATAAATAAGCTTAAAGATCAAGTAATCTAAAACACACATCAGTAGCCTAAAAGTAAGAAAATTAAATTTAAATTAAAAGGCAGAGCAAGCTAACTGAAGGCAAGTTTAAATAGGTGTGTTTTAAGAAGTTTCTTAAAAGTGTTAAGAGTTTCTGCCTCTTTGATTTGCCTGGTAAGGCGTTCCAAAGCCTTTGATATTGCCTGGTAAGGTGTTCAACATTGGTCTCAGCCTTGAAAAATCCATATCCATCTCATGACAACTGCCCACTTCAATAGGGAAAATAGCTAAAATGGGTTAAAATTGTTCGAAACATCTATATTTATCATTAAATAAGAGAGAAATATGTTCTCTTTCACAAAAACTGTAAAACATATACATGCAAAGACAGATAGTCTTGCAGATGTGCCCTTGGGTAATCATAAGGGGTACTATTACTATTAATCATAAAGAGAAACAGATTCATTATTCTTGAGCTCTGTGGAAGTCCACACAAGCAGTTACTCCAGAAAAAACACTCGACATATTTTGTTTCACTGCAAGCACCACTAATATCTTGATTTTTTTGAACACACAAATTTTATGAAATGGCAGCTTCATGCAAACTGACATGCACTGCCATTGCAAAAAGAAGAGAGGTTTGGGACAGCTGGTTGGGGAGTTTTTATCAAATACATATTGGAGAACAGAAAGCTGGGATGTAAAGAGGCTAAATATATCTCCACCATTAATAATTACCTGAGACTATGGGGTCAATTTACGTTTTGTGTGTACAAAATCACGTGTAAAACTGTTCAACTTACGAGGTGATCAACTTACGAGGTGCAAAGGGGACTGCGTGTGTTTTTCGCTTTTGCGGGTTAGCCTGAATGAATATGCAAAATTGGGCGTCCCTACGTTATTTTGCGAAAAAGTGGGAGGAGGTCATGCAAATAGATTACTTTAGCTTGTGTAATGTGATTTGCTACGCCTGAAAGCAAGTTTTGGGAAAGGTAATTGCATATGGATTTTAGTACAAATGAGAAGCAGGTATTAAAAGACACGTAAACAAGATTGTAGCTGAACGTTCTGAATGATTGCATCACAAAGGGGGCTAATTAACTGGCCCATTCTAGCTAACGCAAAATACGCAAAGAATGAAATTGTGGATACATACATCATGAACAGTAATAATAAATACATTTTTTATGGCAAAGCAAATCTCTAACTCCTGACAGAGTGAAATGGTTTCAGATCCAGCGAAACAGTTAAACTGCTAGCTTGTTCAGTGTAACAGTAGCGTAAACCTACACTGTAAAAAATACCATAAAAACAGCATCAATGTTGCCAGTGAAAAAACATTTAATAAAGGGGAAAACGGTATGAATCCTGTTATTTAGCTGTATAAATCATGTTATTTAACTGTATAAATCCTGTTATTTTATGGGATGACTTGAATAATGAGTTATTGCTGTTATTCTACAGGAATGAAATCCTGTAACAGAGTGCTGCCCATACTCTCAGGTGCTGCCAACTTGAGCGTAAACCTGAGCAGCAGCAGACTAGTGAGGGAGTGGAACTCATGTCAAAATACGCAGCTCTGCTCCAAATGTTTTGTCAGCTGAGAAAAAAACGCAACGTGTACAATCTTTTTGCGTATTTTACAGTAATAATTTGTTCCAGTCCACTTAGATGTCAAAATGCGTGAAGAGGCAGGAATACACCCTGGACAGGTCGCCAATCCATCACAGGGCACACACACCATTGACTCACACTCTCATACCTATTGGCAATTTACATGCTCCAATTAGCCTAACCTGCATGTCTTTGGGAGGAAGGTGGGAGGGAACGGGAGTACCCGGGGGAAACCCACACGGACACGGGGAGAACATGCAAACTCCACACAGAAAGACCCTCGGGCGGGTTTTGAACTCAGTACCTTCTTGCTGTGAGGCAACAGTGCACCACCGTGCTGCCAAGGTCTGTACATCTCATCATCAAAACAATTATCAAAACTAAATTTGACATTACCAAACTTCAATACATTTACAGCAGCAGCTGCGGCAACGCAGGAAGCATAAAATAACTTCCTTCACCCTGTACAGTCCAGGCATGCTGAATACTTGGTACTGCTCCTAGCTGGCAGCCATATGGTATCTTAACTGATAACTGGAAACAGGGCTAAGGGCCTCAGTAGGGGGGAAAAGGAGTGCTGTTCTCACCACACAGCTGGAGTATCCTATCCCTGCTAGTCTGGGAGAGATGAGTTTCCAGACCCCGATGCTGCCCTGTCGGATGCACTGACCGGCTGCCAACTCCAGGAAAAAGAGAGGAACCCCCACCACCACCAAAAGCAGTACATACAGGAGGAGAAATGCTCCTGTGAAGGAGAGAAACAGTTTCAATCTCAGGAAAATTGAAGACTTTTAGTATGTAATTAAGGGTTTGAATTAGTAATTCTGTTGCCTAGGTGAAATAAGGGGCCCAGTTGCGCTCTGCTGCCATCCGTGTTGCCCTCACGGCAGTGCTCAATAACAGAGACCGATAAACAACAAGACATGGTATTGTTCAGTGTTTCCATGGTATTGTTCAATCCATTGCAGAGCACACACACCATTCACTCACACACTCAACAGTTGATCTTCCGATCTACAATATTGCTGTGAATGGCATCATTGACATTGCTGTGATCTTCCCTGGTTTTATTTTGCTTAACAAAGATACTGTTGTCATTATTTCTTAGTTATATCTTATATCTGCAAAATAACACACTTACCAAAATGTTATAGAAATCCCCGATAAAGAATTTCTTGTACATACAGTGCCCTCCACTATTATTGGCACCCCTGGTAAAGATGAGTAAAAAGCGTTATAAAAAATTCACCGTTTGGTGAATTAGCTTAATCTCACAGAGGAAAAAATGAGAAAAATCCAACCTTTAATTGAAGTAAATTTATTCTGAGAAAAAAAAAATCCCTCATGAATCCCTCATAATTATTTTTAACAAAACCACAAGAAACCCTTCAAGTGATCCGTCCATATCTACTGTATTTCTGGCAGCAGAGTGATGGTTTAAGGCTTGTTTGATACCTCAGACCCTTGATGAACCACACAGCTGGAGTATGCTCTCAGTTTTCCTTTACATAACTCAGTTTTTGTAGGCACCATCCTCACTCCTTTAAGCCATTTTCTCTGAGGCGTTCAATATATTTAGCTACATGTTTAATGCAAAATTAAAAGTGGGCCATAATAATTATACATTTAGGCAATGTTTTAACATTTTAAATTTTGACACTAAAAAATTCTAACATTTCTCTATTATGAGATATTCATTGGAACTAAAATTTTTGGGAAAAAGTGACAGCCCTATTGTAGACCCAAGCAAGCTTAACACTGCAGACTGAGTATTCTAAGCATTGCATATCTGAGTGATCTTACGAGAAATCTAGAAAGGGTAGCACAGAGTTAACGATTTTTGTTGTCGCTTCAGTGTTCAGTAGTTTCTTGTATTTACAAGAAATAATCATGATAATGCTGGTAATAATAATTATAATAAACGAGTTTAGCACATTTGTTTCTGTACATAACCTTGTTTGTATCTGCAGAAGCCAAATCAATGTGTCACACAAGACATTCCAAATCTATTAGCATGTTTTGGGTACATTACATAACTACAGTGATCTTCGTTCCTGGTCCAGGAGGGCCACAGGGTCTGCTGGTTTTTGTTGTTACTCTGCATTTAATTGATCATTTAAATAAGTCGATTACACAGTTAACTCCCCTAACCAGGTTTCTTGGGTCTGAATTTGTTTTCTGATATTAAGGCGAAAACAAAGATCACTGGACTGGTACAGGCTGATTTTACAATCATCTTTAGCACAAGAAGCACAACCCCATGCCCATTTATCACCAGCATTGCATTTGATAACACTGGCTAAAAGACAATCTTAGCGCACAGTACTAGAATTCATGTATTCATTAAGCATGCAATACACAACAGATAAGACGTACCTCAGCAGAAGATAAAACATACATTTTAGCACAAAGAACTCACCGCCTCCATTCTGGTGACAGAGGTAAGGGAATCTCCAGACGTTCCCGAGCCCAACACTGAATCCCACTTGAGCTAAAAGATACTGCATTTTACTGCTCCAGGCATCGCGAGAGGGGTCCACAGATCCCTCTACTGCAGGACTCATGTCTCCGTTCGCCTCATGGAGCTGGGCCACTGGTGGCCCCTCAGTCATCACTGTCCCATTTTCATCAGCAGGCAAGGGGGCCTTTTCCATCTGAGAGGGGTGGGTGGACGAGACAAGTGTGTAACAGCTATAGTTTACTTTCGGGGGTGTTTTTACATGATCTCCATTTTATTGTACATTTTTGTCCCATACAGTTTTTGTGTGCAATTAAGGTTATTTTACATATTTACAGATGTTTCTGTTCACCTCACGCCTTAGAATGTAATGGCATGGTAGCGTACACCTAAGCTTGGTTTTGCTTGAAACTTACATTAAAACCCAAATTTTGGCCGTCAATACCTCTGCGGTTTCAGCACCAATTACCAAGTCACTTGGCAGATCAACTCATCTCAGCAATATCTCACCATTAAACAAATATGGGAAAGATTTGTTCAGCCGTTTTCATGTAGTGAAGTACATAAAACATTTGCATTAAGATTAAGACTTTTTTTCCCAAACAACTAAAGTAGACAGCGATATGTCAGTCATGACATGGACTAATGCTATTGATGGCTCACATTTCTGTTTATTGTAGTTTATAAATAAAGCTTTATAATTCTACGATACCGGAAATGAATTGTCCATTGACTTAACATGGGGTCTAAACATGGTAGCAATATAATGTTAATTCAACTTTCTACTACCTCACACTTATGTGCACTAGATTTCCCATCGAATTTTACTCGTTTTCATTAAAAGGGAATTCCACCGAAAAATGTTTGATTTGTAGAAAAGCAGCTCTCCTCCTGATTAAAATGAGCACAGGGCATGATATTCTAATGACCTGATTCTTGTACCTGCACCCTGGGTTGCCAGCTTTCTATTATAAACATGTGTGCGGGGCTATACATTTTCAACGTGTCAGTGACAGTGCCTTTAATAACCGCATTTGCCTTTTGGAAAATCCTGCCTTTGCGCATCGTAGTTGCTCTTGCGTTATGGGGAAGGCAGTGAACGTATTAATACATCACATTGATTTTTTTTTTTAAACAGGAAAACAGATTTAAAAATATTAAATACTAGCCTACCTCAACTGCAAAAATATCGAATGTAGGCTACCACATCAAACACATTAGCCTATGCAGTTTGATATAGAATAAATTATGATTACTTTTTTACTTTTGTCTGTAAATTCCTAACAGACCTCAGATGGTTTCGAGAGAATAACACGAATAGAGATATAGCATACACAAAAGTGCAGTAGGGAAATGCGGCTTTTCGTACAGGTCAGTATCATGACATGGGTGGCAACCACGTGCCTACTGGCAATCCCTGATAGTGTAGAGAACTTAAGTTTGGCTTGGTGGTGCTCGTTTCAATTACATGTCTTTTGTGGCTTTTGACCAAGCTACTTCACTTAAAACGTAGTTTTTTGTTATTAATACACTGTCTATTCACAATGGGCATCGCCAATTCCAAGCATGTGGTCATGCTTTCTGTGGAACCAGCCTACCCTCCCTCTCGAACAGACAATGATGCTTTGTTTGAACCGCCAAATAATGAAACCAAATTAACGTCACTTCAGTAATTATGCTGTGGCACATCATCAATGATAACAATTAATGAGCGTAACTATAATTGCTAAGCAGTTAGCCTACCTCACAAGCCATGGCTCTTTCGCAACAGGAATAATAATATTACGTTACAGTTTTGCTTTAAAAAACATTACTGTATATAGCTACACCTGACAAGCAATGCCGATTCGTGGGCACACTGGTTCCGCCATCGTAGGCTAGTCGCTAGCTAAACTTCAACATATGTTAAACTAACCCAAAAACAAAGCAAGCGACAATAACGTAATATTAAATGGTTACACATTAACATTACTCGAGAGTGTGAGATCAAGACTCGGATCTATAGCCTGTAGCTACACAGCTAAGTTAGCATGACCAGAGATTGTATAGTACGACTGCTTCGCGGTAATAGGCTGTAGTAGTGACTTACCTCCGGGATGCACAATCTCCCGCTTGTCTCTGATGCTTTTTCGGCTAGCAACACGGTTTGACAGAAATAGAAAATGCTCATAGGTTACTTCAATCAAATTTAACCCTGTAATTAACCTAACTCATATTATTTCAGTGACCACGTTTGCATGCTAAACAGCCAAATTACCGATATATTTTAAGGCGCTTATTTGTAGGGTATCGTGAGCATGTTTCGAATGTGTCTACCTTTTCCCGTAATTAATGTATAGGCCTATTGCTAGTCAGTTATATTTTCAGATAAATTATCAACAAAGAAACTTATGTTTAGACGGCGTGGTTTTGCTCTCAGAAGCAGACGCCACGCGGTTTGTTCGATGGTTCTGCATTTCCGCATTCCTTCCTGTTCCGCCTTAGCTCATTCATCGAGGGTTGATGCTAGATTGGATAGTCCGGATAGACCTTATTATTATTATTTTACTTTATTTATACAGGGGGATCACACTGAGACAAGTCTCATTTTCAGATGAGCCCTGTGTAAACACCAATATCGATACAATAGAAGCAAGGACATGAAAGATAAAAGCAATAAAAATAAGTAAATAAAGTTAATAAATTATATAGCCTACAGTGCATCCGGAAAGTATTCACAGCGCTTCACTTTTTCCACATTTTGTTCTGTTACAGCCTTATTCCAAAATTGATTAAATTCATTTTTTTCCCTCAAAATTCTACACACAACACCCCATAATGACAATGTGAAAAAAGTTTTTTTGAGATTTTTGCAAATTTATTAAAAATAAAAAAATAAAATTTCTCATTTACATAAGTATTCATACCCTTTGCTTTAACGTATTTTTAAAGTATCATATTTCATATTTGGTCGCATATCCTTTACATTCTGTCACTTCCTGAAGTCTGTGACCATCAACATCAAAAAACTGTCGATATCTTATTTTCAGGTACTGTTACAAGCGATACTATAACCTCTCTGCATTTGAATGGACCTCTATGGAAATTGGGGGGTGAGACTAGATTCAGCTGTAAATTACACTGGTACAGTATGGAACACATGGCTGGCTAAATGGCTGTAAGTTATCAAGGGTCTGAGCTATCAAACGAGCCCCAAACCATCACTCTGTTTCCAGATATGGAGTAGATGTGGATGGATCACTTTAAGGGTTGTTTCTCCTGACTTTTTTCCCCATAGAGTTCTATAGGTCTCTCCTTTGATACGATGCACTGTGCTACACATAGTGCTACACAGGAGTAAGTAACTGTGACAGGATGAACTGAGTGTAGGCTAGGCTACCTATATTTATTCACAACAGTCTGTCAATCTATCTTTTCTTTCTTTCTTGCTAGCTAGCTAACTAACTAACTATCACTATAGACTAAGTTAGATAGGCCATATTTATTCACAACAATCAGTCAATCTACGTTTCTTATTAGCTAGCTAGCTAGCGATTTATCGATTGTAGCCGGAAGCGTAACCCCGGAAGGGAATAGGGGGGATGAAATTTGTTGTGAAAGAGCCGAAGTGATGTTGTCGGGAGCAGGGTCAACCGGATATGGTCCTCATGGTCCTCATTTTGAAAAACCAACTCGCGGTTTTACTGTGTCATTTATTTGCATTGAATGTGTGGTATTCGTCACATAATTAACGTTCATTCAGTTATCTTAAATTTATATTCAGCTAACATCAGCTAATTTGATTAGCTAGATAGCATACCAGCTGAGCTCGGTAGCCAAGCTTGACACACTGCATCACCACACACGGACGAACACAGGGTAACGCTATTGCCATGAACTATATTGACGGTCAATCAATCACATATGTTATTTTGATAAGACTACTTTTATTATAAATGTCCCTAGCGCCGCTAGAAAGGTAGCAAGCTGTACCCATAGTATTAACTGAGCAAACCACCACCGTGTTTTTGGCTAACCGCTAACTCAACAGTGACAGAGCAGTCTGTCACAGTTTCCCGCAGCTTCCGATTAAACCCCGTTCTGAAAACTTCCAGATTAAGTCGGCATTGTACGTTAGTGGGTTCACATGCTAGCTAAAGAGTAGCCTACATTACATCGTAGCTGGCATTAACTTTCATCTGCATCCTGTAACCTAATCACAAACATTGCAAACAGTTACAAACGCAGACTCCGTATTCTTTCCGATAAATTATTTGTTTTATTTTAAACATCCCCGTATTGAGTCAGTACAAAAATACCGCTAACACTTTGGCTGTATTCCCCGCACATTTTATTAATTTTTGGGACCAAAAAAAACTATCCAGGCGCAGAAATGTCCGGTTAGTGTTCTAGTTGGAGCAGCTGGCTAACGTTAGTCACATTAGCTAGGCAATCATGGTAGCTAGTCAACTTATATGGACAGCAGGCAAGGATGACTTTAAGGAAGTCGAATAACAGTTAAATTAAAAGGGCTTGCTATCGTTAGCTTGCTAGCTAAATGTTAAAACGACTTGCCGTGAGTTCTCGTTAACTTGCTAGCTAGGTAACCCAGCATTGCTAAGCAATGGTAACATTCATGGCAGGGGGAGTACGGCGATTGCGTTGATGTTTTTTTGTATTTATTTTTGTAGTAGACACATCATAGCTCGCTCCAAAATGAATATGTGATGGCAAACATGTTGAAGATGAGCGAGTAAGGCAGTCCATTTATTATGTTACAAACTGCGGCCACAAAACAACAGCATGACTCAACATGTCCCTCTGATTCGTCCTGAACAAATGTTAATACCCTGTCTAAATGACACAATAATTTAAAAAATCGGCACATGGAGAGGCATTAGACGATGGAAAAGCACCTATTGCCACTACATTTTCTTGTGGTAAAAATTTATTGACTTAGTATTTTGACAACATTGCTACCATTGACTTACATGGTGAAAGACCTATACTGGAGCCAACCGCAGTGGCGCTAGTGAGCAACGGCACTATGGCCGCTCCCAGCCCAACCAGGAAGTGAGCTTCAAAACGAAAGCCCGGCTTTGGCCCCTTGGGTGTAAAACGATAGACAATTTACAGCCAATCAAAAATCACGTTCTGTTACGTATAAGTGAAAAAAAGCGCAGAATGTAAAACAAAAATTGTAGTTTTTCTATTCGTTATGGAGGAGCAACTCTTAGAAACAAACAAATCTTAGAAAAGTTCTATATAATCTCAACCACCTGGACTACAAGAAGAGGATGAAGGAGGACATCTGGGCAGCGATTTGGGAGAAATTTGGCTTGAGTATAAGTGCCTGTGACCTATGGAAGACCAAATGTGACTAAATTAAATAAATAATAAATATGCAATTAAATAAATATCTAGTCATTATTTTATGTCTTTTATTTATTTCATGGCATATTTATTTCCACTCGTATTTATTTAAAGGCGTATTTATTTGGCTATGATAATTGGTTGCTCAGTCTATAGATATAAAAACCTAGATTTCTGCGCGGCCGCCAAAATTTGGAAGATCAGCGTATTTTGGTATAGTGTATTGACAGATGCAGACTTCCCCTGATAATTTACTATAACTCGCTTAATTCTCACCTAATTTTCGTAAAATGTGACTTGTTATAAACGTGAGAAATGTCTGCATAACACAGATTAGGCTACCTTATTAATTATTCAAATTTCCAAACAGCTAGCCTATTTGTAAAACTCCCTTTTATTACAGCCTAAAATATTTGTTTTAATTTCAGAGAAATATGAATAGGCTACTATAATTGGGACGTCAACACTACGACTAGGGGGCCACCGTGGATAGGGTAAGCATAATTCACAACGGGTATGAACCGGTATGAACGCAATCCCATAGTTTACTTATTCCAGGACATCGCATTCTGCAGATACAGTCAAGCCGGAAAGTCTCCCCACCCCTTTCACCTTCTCCACGTTTTATTACGTTACAGACATATTCTATAATAGATTGAGTTCATTTTTTGTCTCAAAATTCTACACAAAATAGCCCATAATGACAAAGTGAAAACAGGTTTTTAAACATTTGTGCTAATTTATTAAAAATCAAAATGTAAAATATCATATGTACACATGTGTGCACACCCTTTGATATGACACCCAAAAGTGAGCTGAGGTGCATTTTGTTTCCACTGATACTGCTTGAGATGTTTCTACAACTTAATTGGAGTCCACCTGTGATAAATTCAATTGATTGGACATGATTGGGGATTGCCAACACCTGCCTATATAAGGTCCCACAGTTGACAGTACATGTCAGAGCAAACTCCAAGCCATGGGGTCAAAGGAATTATCTGCAGACCTCAGAAACAGGATTGTGTCAAGGCATAGATCTGGAGAAGGGTACGGA
Organism: Synaphobranchus kaupii; assembly: GCA_029718625.1. Lineage (NCBI taxonomy): Eukaryota > Metazoa > Chordata > Actinopteri > Anguilliformes > Synaphobranchidae > Synaphobranchus > Synaphobranchus kaupii. The sequence continues at coordinate 44,732,682 of CM056379.1, read as the reverse complement.
AAAATCTCTGCAGCTTTACAGGTCCCAAAGAGCAGAGTGGCCACCATCATTCGTAAATGTAAGAAGTTTGGAACCACCAAGAATCTTCCTAGACCTGGCCGCCCGGCCAAACTGAGCAATCGGGGAAGACGGGCCTTGGCCAGGGAGGTGAGCAGGAACCCGAGGGTCACTCTGACAGAGCTCCAGCGTATCCTTGTGGAGATGGGAGAACCTTTCAGAAGATCAACCATCCAGGCAGCATTCCACCAATCAGGCCTTTATAGTGGCCAGACGGAAGCCCCTCCTTAGTAAAAGGCACATCACAGCCCGCTTGGAGTTTGCCAAAAGGCACCTAGAGGACTCTCAAACCATAAGAATCAAGATTCTCTGGTCTGATGAAACCAAAATGGAACTTTTTGGCCTGAATACCAAGCGTCACATCTGGAGGAAACCAGGCACCGCTCATCACCTGGCTAATACCATCCCTACAGTGAAGCATGGCGGTGGCAGCATCATGATGTGGGGATGTTTTTCAGCAGCGGGAATGGGGCGACTAGTCCTGATAGAGGGAAAGATGAATGCAGCTAAGTACACCGAGATCCTTGAAGAAAACCTGCTCCAGAGCGCTCTGGACCTCAGACTGGGGCGAAGGTTTACCTTCCAACATGACAACGACCCGAAGCACACAGCCAAGAGAACAAAGGAGTGGCTTCGGAGAAAGTCTGTGCATGTCCTTGAGTGGCCCAGCCAGAGCCCAGACCTGAATCCAATTGAACATCTGTGGAAAGAGCTGAAAATGGCTGTGTACCGACCTGACGGAGCTTGCAAGGATATGCCAAGAGGAATGGGCAAAAATGTCCAGAAACAAGTGTGCCAAGCTCGTAGCTTCTTTCCCAAGACGCCTTGAAGCTGTAATCACTGCCAAAGGTGCAGCAACCAAGTATTAGGCTAAGGGTGTACATATATGTAACCCCTAAATAACCTATTTTTGTCAGTAAAATAAAATTGCATATTTTCTAAAAACCTGTTTTCACATCGTCATTATTGGCTATTGTGTGTAGATGTTTGAGGCAAAAAATTAACTCAATCTATTGTAGTATAAGTCTGTAACGTAATAAAACATGGAGAAGGTGAAAAGGGTGGGGAGACTTTCCGGCTTGACTGTATATAGCCCAGTTTACAAAATGAGCGGGAATTCTTAGAGCGAGTTGCATGTGGTCTATTCCGTGTGGCTTTTTACACGTTTAGATATACTTCGCTTTAAAAAAAAGACCCATAACAGTTCGAAGTCAAGCTCAGTTCCCGTTGACTGAAGACCTCTGTGTTGGTGATTGCCCTTTTTTGTTCTTAAGTGTATAGCTACCAGCCTAGCCAGAAGCACAAATTGATGACACACCAGGAGTCACACAGACAGCGGTCTATGCAGCATGGAAATAAGTTCTGGGACATTGTCAGCACATCAGTGTTCAGAGGAATGGCTCACTTGGCTGGCTGGACAGTAAGTTCTATCCTTTACATAGACATATGTTTATTTACCTTGTAAATCACTGTAACTTTATATCATGTTTAGCTTATTTATTATGCACATAGAATTTGTTTTATGTCATGTTCATGTTATTAAACTATGGTTACTATACTACTTAACTGTACGTTAACATTTCTTGTATGGTGTGTACTTTTTATGCATTCCATGAATTGAGATGTTGTCTAACACTGTTAAATCAGAAATTTACTTGTATTTTTAAATGTGATTTCAGGCTGTGTCAACAGGGAATATTATTCAGAATAATTCAGAAATTAATACCGCACTGAGTACCAGGTCTCAGAATATTTGGAATGGAGTGTTCTATGCTTTTTATTCAACTATGGACTTTCAGGGCTTCTGTTCCAATTACTGTTTTTATGAAAGTGGCTGTCATTTCTGAGTTGCCTTCTTACAAAACTCATGGTAGCAGTATTACCCTCCCAGCGTGGGAAGAGGTTTAAGGTTTGTGTTGTTGTTTGTTTTGTTTTACCTTTTTTCGTACAAATTTATGTTCAAATTCATATTTTCATTAAAATGCACAAGTGAATATTTCTTGTGTTTTTTCCCCCTCAACATTTATGCTGAAACAAGAGCAGTGATTGCCTGATTACTATACTTGATTTGTACCTGTTGACCTGCATCTTGTTTTTCATGTGTAAGCTTACTGACACCCTGATTTCATAAAAAAAAGAAAATATTGCAATATTATTTTATTAACACAGCTTAATTCCATTTACTCCTTACTCCACGTGATCCAATTGTTCAACATGGCAACCACACACTGGTTGGAATACTAGGAAAGGGACTGGACAGATAGAGAGAAGGGGTCAATCACAGTCACTGTATCATGATGCCAAAACGATAAGATCTGTAAGGTACACCTCTATCCACGAGACAGCCTTGGGCCCTGGAACAAGTAACCTGTTGGTTCCTCAACAGTGTCATTATGGCCAGTGGGCTCACACAACACATGTAACACTTGCTGTAACTACACTAGGGTGCTGAGGTAAATACAAATGAATATGGTCAGAATTCTAGATATCATTTTTTAAAGTACATATTTTAAAGTACAAGGATTATGTCATGCGGACCTGGGTTTTCATATTGATGAATGAATGGTTTATTTTTACATCCTGCCATGAATAGGTGGCCTATCACATGTATACTTTCTGTTAGTTGTAATTCATACCACTAGTATATTTCATGTAGTAGACACAGGTGTGAGCAATAGGTGCAGCCCCCAATGCACTTTATTTTGAGCATCCTATTATTTGATTAATACTTAGGTTTCAAACATCAATTTGATTTTATCACTGTCATCAAACTAATGAAATCATAACAGGAAAGTCAAGTCCATCAATATCACAAAAGTCATGGCTCTACAAGCTCCAGTAAGAAAGCTTGTTTGCAATAATGCTGAAAATGTTTGCTGTTAACTTTTATAGGCTGCTTGAGTAATGTACTATACTGGTAATATGAATGAGATTATTAAAAAGTCAGATATTATTGGCCATGGGACCTTAACTATGTCTTGATATGAATGGGTTATAAAATATAAGCAACATCGAAGGAAAATTCGCTGTACAATTACTCAACAAAGATAACTAGGTTGATTGGTATGCAATCATCATTTTATGCTATGTCTAGGGTTTACGGTAACTGTAACGATAATTTAGCCTAATGTAAAACATTGCAAATTGAGATGGGAAGTTCCGTGAAAAACATTATCTTTTACATATGTTTAATTGAAAACAGTACAAAAAAAAGATATTACCATATCAACTTTATACATATCAACATATAAAGTCTTACCATATCAACTTTATAGATTTTTATAAATATATGCTTATTCCGAATTTGATGCCTGCAACATGTTCCAAAAAAATTGGGACAGGGTAAGACTGGGAAGGTTGTGGAATGTTCAAAAAACACCTTCCACAGGTAAACAGGTGAATAGGTAACAGGTGATGCTATCATGACTGGGTATAAAAAGAGCATCCACGAAGGCTTGGGCGCTTACAAGCAAGGATGGGTCGAGGTTCGCCACTTTGCGAAGAACTGCATGAGCGAATAGTCCAACAGTTTAAGAACAACGTTTCTCAATGCACGATTGCAAGGAATTTAGGGATTTCACCATCTACACCTCCATAATATTATTAAAAGATTCAGAGAATCTGGAGAAATCTCTGTGCGTAAAGGGCAAGGCCAAAAACCAATATTGAATGCCCATGACCTTCGATCCCTCAGACGACACTGCATTAAAAACCGACATGCTTCTGTAATTAATATAACCACATGGGCTCTGGAATACTTCGGAAAACCGTTGTCAGTAAAAACAGTTCGTCACTGCATCTACAAATGCAAGTTAAGAGTCTACTATGCAAAGTGTAAACCATATATCAACAACATCCAGAAACGCCGTCAACTTCTCTGGGCTCAAGCTCATCTGAGATGGACTGACGCAAAGTGGAAACTGTGTGTGCTGTGGTCTGACGAGTCCACCTTTCAAATCTGACGAGTCCACCTTGTCCACCAAATTGTTTTTGGAAATAATGGATGTTGTGTTCTCCGGGCCAAAGAGGAACGATCCCGATTGTTCCCAATGCAAGGTTCAAAAGCCAGCGTCTGTCATGGTATGTGGGTGTGTTAGTGCCCATGGCATCGGTAACTTGCAAATCTGTGAAGGCACCATTAAGGCTGAAGGGTATATATGCATTTTGGAGCAACATATGCTGCCATCTAAACAACGTCTTTTTCAGGGACGTCCCTGCTTATTTCAGCAAGACAATGCCAAGCCACATTCTGCATGTGTTATAACAGTGTGGCTTCGTAGTCAGAGAGTGCGGGTGCGAGACTGGCCTGTCTGCAGTCCAGACCTCTTCTGCAGTCCACAGCTTCTACTTTTTCCACACACACACCCTCACCCTTCCCAAAAGATTACTGAGTGTTGTTAAAAGGAAAGGTGATGTAGCACAGTGGTAAACATGCCCCTGTCCCAACTTTTTTGGACATGTTGTAGGCATCAAATTTAGAATAAGCGTATATTTACAAAAAACAATAAAGTTGATTAGTTAAACATTAAGTACCATATCTTTGTACTGTTTTCAATTGAATACAGGTCAAAAAGGATTTGCAAATCATTGCTTTCTGTTTTTATTTACATTTTATACACTGTCCAAACTTTTTTGGAATTGGGGTTTGTAAATAGAACTCTTTCTATGGTCACAAGCCCTTAATATTCTCAATTTTTAATAACTGGCACGGCAGCCAGTTTCTTAGTTACATACTGCAAACATACATTATGGAACAGACACACAAATTGTAGCCATAACATTGAAGAAAAATAGGCCTAATGAAAAAAAAATTACTCAAGATTAAAATTTCGAATTAGATTCAGCTTGGCCACATTCTCCTCATATTCTCGTTTTTTCCCTTCTTTTTGTATATAGATGTCGCAGCTCGCAATGAGCATCTGGACGGTGCTCTATAGGCTACACCACCGAGTATATTATTTTTAATCAAGTGCTTAGTTCAACACATTTTAAACCCACCAAACCCAAAAATATGGAATTCACATTGCAAACCATTACTAGCCTTCAATTTATTGCATGGGTAAATGGTATATAAACCTGTGACTGTTACAGTCGGCTTACGGTAAAACATTGGCCATGACTGAATATGATCCCTGCTCCCTGCCCACTCTGTTTGCTATGTGCCCTCTCCCCTCACTTTGCAAGCAGTGTGCAAAAGAAATCCTGCGAAACTCTTTCCAAACTAGTGAGGAAGTAGTTTGTAATATGTCCCGGGCTGCGTTCGGATCCAAATCTTACTCTTTCTTCCTGTTGTCCCCTTCCTTTGCTTAATTGGGGGAATCCCCAGAATGCCAAGATGAAATATGGCAGCCACACCAAGTGTGATTCGGATCTCATTTAATTATATTCCCTCACTCCCTCGTATATCCTCCCTTCCACCAAGGGTATAAAATGCTTCCAGCAAGAAGGAAATCCCACAATGCAATGCTCCACATGGAAAAAGTGGGTGGTCACCACAGAACTATGTGGCGGTCACATTTAAACTCTATGGTGTTGCACTTCCGAAATGTTGCAAGGGCGATTCAGTTCCGTTTTTGTTCGTTTTCATCAATCCTCCCTTGCAGAGCTACTTTTAAGTTTGCTTGCTGCACGTAGCAAATTGCGTCACAAGATAGCTCACTCGAGGGAAGACAACAAGGGAAGGGAACGTGTTAAATTGGATTTGAATGCAGCCCCACTATTGTACTACAAGTTATAGTTTTTACTTCCGGTTTACTTCCTGAAATTGTCGGATGAGTGTGCTCCTGAATCACCGAATATGATCTCTTCACCCCTATTTGAGTCAACTTCGTCAAAAAGTTTTTGAGTAGGCAACTATTTCTCACGAATGGGGGCACTTAAATTCCCTGGATGAAATCCATATTTCCTGGGTTTTGTTGAGGGGATTCAGGAGCACACTCATCCGACAATTTCAGGAAGTAAACCGGAGGTAAAAAACTACAACTTGTAGCACAAGAGTGGGACATATTACAAAATACTCTCTTTTTATTTTTGTTAATTCTATCTTCATTCATAATCTACACTTTGTAACCATTGTCACGTGTAAACTGATTGATATTCTATAAAAAAATATATATATTACAAACTACTTCCTCACTAGTTTGGAAAGAGTTCTGCAGGATTTCTTTCGCACACTGCTTGCAAAGTGATGGGAGAGGGCACATAGTAGACAGGGGTCTGAGTGGACAGGGGGCAGGGAACAGGGATCATATTTGGTCACAGCCTACATCATGTAGTACAAGACATACGTAGAGCGTATATGCATGTCCATGGTACAAGAGCGGGACATATTACGAATTATGTCCTCACTAGTTTGGAAAGAGTTTTGCAGGATTTCTTTCGCATACTACTTGCAAAGTGAGGGGAGAGGGCACATAGTAAACAGGTGATCTGAGTGGACAGGGGGCAGGGAACAGGGATCATATTCGGTCACGGCCATGCCAATGTTACTGTAGGCTATCGTAGTATTGTTATATTTAACTATTTTACAATTTAGGCATGTATTAGTTTTAAAAGCATTTGCTAGTCAAAATTAAAAAAATACTAAACGATATTCATAGAATTGTTACACTCCACAATTATAACTTATAATTATAACGTCTGTTCTTCCATTGCTATTTTCATAGAAGACACAGGTGTGAGCAATAGGTGCAGCCCCCAATGCACTTTATTTTGAGCATCCTATTATTTGATTAATACTTAGGTTTCAAACATCAATTTGATTTTATCACTGTCATCAAACTAATGAAATCATAACAGGAAAGTCAAGTCCATCAATATCACAAAAGTCATGGCTCTACAAGCTCCAGTAAGAAAGCTTGTTTGCAATAATGCTGAAAATGTTTGCTGTTAACTTTTATAGGCTGCTTGAGTAATGTACTATACTGGTAATATGAATGAGATTATTAAAAAGTCAGATATTATTGGCCATGGGACCTTAACTATGTCTTGATATGAATGGGTTATAAAATATAAGCAACATCGAAGGAAAATTCGCTGTACAATTACTCAACAAAGATAACTAGGTTGATTGGTATGCAATCATCATTTTATGCTATGTCTAGGGTTTACGGTAACTGTAACGATAATTTAGCCTAATGTAAAACATTGCAAATTGAGATGGGAAGTTCCGTGAAAAACATTATCTTTTACATATGTTTAATTGAAAACAGTACAAAAAAAAGATATTACCATATCAACTTTATACATATCAACATATAAAGTCTTACCATATAAACTTTATAGATTTTTATAAATATATGCTTATTCCGAATTTGATGCCTGCAACATGTTCCAAAAAAATTGGGACAGGGTAAGACTGGGAAGGTTGTGGAATGTTCAAAAAACACCTTCCACAGGTAAACAGGTGAATAGGTAACAGGTGATGCTATCATGACTGGGTATAAAAAGAGCATCCACGAAGGCTTGGGCGCTTACAAGCAAGGATGGGTCGAGGTTCGCCACTTTGCGAAGAACTGCATGAGCGAATAGTCCAACAGTTTAAGAACAACGTTTCTCAATGCACGATTGCAAGGAATTTAGGGATTTCACCATCTACACCTCCATAATATTATTAAAAGATTCAGAGAATCTGGAGAAATCTCTGTGCGTAAACGATATTCATAGAATTGTTACACCCCACAATTATAACTTATAATTATAACGTCTGTTCTTCCATTGCTATTTTCATATTTAGGCAATAGAGGTTGCTTTCTTGTAGTCTACAATGCGCATGCGTTGTCTAGAACTGCGGCGTTCCACGCCAGCAGCTGGATGCATCTCGGTAGTTTCTCCTGTGAACATGATGTAACATTTTAAAACGTTGCAGAAGCTGGTGCTAGATTTAGCCTACACGCTTCGTTCAATCCGCGATAACGTACAAGACTTCCAGACAGAGCTGCTGGACCTCCAGAGAGATGACACTGATCACTGAAAACTTGTGAAGCAGATTAAACATTTTTTCACAAACCTGACGTTCTTATTAGCCTATATGAAACGTTGTCAGAATAACTGTTAGGATACTAAAGTACAAAAAGCACTCAATCTTGACTCAGAATTAGTATTCTACTCAAAGTAATTTAGATTAATATCAATGTAAACTATAAAAACGTGAAGAATCGAATGATGTTAGCCTGCGATAGTAGGCTAGCATATCCAGTACGGGTATACGCTATCTGTATAAAAATACGGATTCTTTACCTCAACCTGGAGAAACGAGGACGTAGCCTTCAGTGTCACAGAAATGCACTCTTCCTCCGTAATCAATAGTGTATGAGATATTTCGACGTATACACAATTTACCAGCTATCCGTTGCATGGTGTGTCCATAATTAGCTTTACAATTGGTAGGGCTATCTGTTTGTTTCAAAATATATTTAAAAGTAGCCTACCCTGTATATAATGTGTCTCAAGAACTTGGGTAGGCTACTGACAAGCGCCACGTTGTACCAGATAAATACAAACGTCAGTCAATCCCTTCTAAGGGAAGGCATTGTCAGCTCACACTTTCATTGGCTATCATTTAGGCTACTTATGCTCCACCTATTTCGCTCAATCATTTTTATACAGTCTATGCGCTCAATCCGAAAACACAGGCAAATGTTTTGTTTCCAGTCTTTAATTTAATCTTAAAATTTTTATTTATTTGAAAATACTAACCGAAAATCACAGTGACAAATTGGGGAAATAAATTCCTCTCCCGGTATAGGCTATACAAGATTATGAGTGTAAGGGTCCCGTGTGGCCATGCAGGGCCATTAGAGCATTTTGGATTTAAAATCGAATGCTCGACCTTTTAAAATAAAAATCAATCTGTGATACTTTTGACAGAAAATGTACGTTGTCACGTGGTAGTGATAAACTTTGGAGACTTGTAAGGAGTCTTCTTGAGTAATCGAAGTCTATGGAAGAAAGGGCTAAAATCTTGATAGGGAACCTCCACTGGGAAAACATGCAGTCAAAATGTAAAGAATGGAAAATTAAGAATATCGCGCATTTGGTTCCTGTTTCAAATTTGCTTAGCCTTCTTTTTATTACTCGCTTTTAAAAGATTGTGGACTTTCATAAACCAAACTTAGCAATGCACTAGGCTACTCGATTGCTGATTCTCTGGTTTCAATATATACCTTTTTTAAATACGTGTCAAAAGTATGATGTTTTGTTTTATACTTTTAACACAAACCTGATTCCATCGGAGAGCATCTTCCGAATGGCCAAACTACCTCCACGCTATGTAGCCACAGACGGAGCACAACAGAGCGCCTATGTCGGCCCTATGTGCTGAGTGCTGTCCAGGAACTGTTATCTAACTACTTAGCTGTAGACTATTTGGAAGCTAACTTAATTTGGTGGTTTGGAGATGAAATTGAAGCTACAATAGGGTTAGGCGTGTATTGTATAACCCACAGAACTAACAACTTGCATAATCAGATTATTGGCTTAATCGCTTTAAAATCAAATCATAGTGTGCATGTTTGGAGCCAGTGTCATTGTAGAACATTGCAAGTTGCCCAATAAAGCTTTGTTTCAGAGAGACAAAGGAAGTTTATCACTTGAACACATTCTTATTTTCTGTATTTATGGTAGCAGATCTTGAAATCAAAATATATTTTTCATATTAAGTATTTCTACTGTACCAGTTCATGAGAACAGCAAAGAGTGATGTTTCTGGGATCTATACCATTCACACACACATTTTCTCATTTGTCTCACTATATATAGGTTATGCAGTCTTTATATTACAGTTTTTTACGATTGCTTTGACTCATTTTGCACAACAGAGTTTCAATGTGCAAAACTCTTAACACAGAATGCTATACTGCTCATTTTGGGTTCAAAATGTAATATAGCATGCAAAATTAAAATACCAGTGTCAAATCAGAGAATATTATATGCAAAAGTTTATCACAGCACCAGAACATTAGATATTTCAAACAATGAAGTTAAATCATTGCTGCATTTTCAATATACAACAGTCATCATGAAATAATGCTGCCAAACACAAAATCCTTCTGATAAAAAAAGAGTTTGAAAGTGTTTTTTGGTCATAACGCAAAATGCTATACTCCTAATCTTGGACTCAAAATCATATATAGCATGCACAATAGAAACAACTGAATCAAATTAGATTGTATTTCATGCTAAAGTTTATCATAGTGTCAGAACAGTGGAGACAAACAAAATATTAGATTAGATTATATGAAGTTTAATCATTAAAGAAAAATCATACAGTAATGCAGTACTGTAAACTCAATTGTATTGTACAGTAAAAACAAAAAACAACAGTAAAAGCAAAAACAGTTACAGTAACAACAAACTTTATTGTAAAGTAAAACAAAAACTGCTTCTCTGTGCTTAAGTAGCATTTTGCCTCTCCGCTGCATTTGGCTATGGAATTTTGTCGACGTCGCATCTGATGTCTTCGTTGGCAAGACAGCGCTGGTAAAATCTTTTAGAGTGCCTTATCTACCCCTGACACTGCTGGGCTGTAATGTCGCATGCCTCATCCATGGCCTGAAGGAGCGTTTCCTGCTCATATGGACACCTATCGTATACCTTCCACCTCCAGGCCGAGAAAAACTCCTCGATGGGGTTCAGAAAGGGGGAGTAAGGTGGAAGGAATTGGAATCGGAACTCTGGATGGGCTGTAAACCAGTCTTGCACATCCAATGCACGATAGAAGTTTACATTGTCCCAGACAATGATGAACACCATCTGAGCATTTGGCTGTACAAGACGGTTGTACAGCCCATCCAGAAAATGTATGAGGCGCACAGAGTTGTATGCCCCCAGCAGAGGGTCAGGCTGACCAATCAGGGATGGATGTGTGTGGGCCTGCCCAATGGTCTCAGGGCCGGGTCTAGGCAAACTAGGCATGTACAGTACCTATTACCTATATACTGTATATTTACTATACATGGTCCACGACCATGACCACGACCACGACCACGACCATGATCCTGTCCTTCGTTACCAACCTCAAACTCACTGACCTGCTCCATGTTGTCAGAAACTGCCATTCAGGTTTCTAAGCAGCCTTTTATGTAGTGGTGAAGATATTATCAATTGTGTTGCAATGCTACTCACCTGGGCAAGGTTGTTGGAAGTACTGACTGAGACATGACTACAAACACCTGTTGAATTGATTTAGTGATCTGCATTTGTAGTAATAAGCATTTGAACATTGTTGTAATATTAGGTGACTGTATTCTGAGAATGGAGCATATTATTTAGAGTTTGGCACTTTGTATTAACAGTTTTGCACTTTGTATGTCAGCATAGGATGTAGTGTCCTAAGGTAAGGATTATGCAAGTCAGTTTAGCACTTTGTGTATACTTTGTATGTCATCATAGGATGTAGTGTCCTAAGGTAAGAATTATGCAAGTCAGTTCAGCACTTTGCGTTAACGGTTTTACACTTTGTATGTCAGCATAGGATGTAGTGTCTTAGAGTATGAATTTTGAAAGTCAGTTTGGCACTTTGCATTTTGAGTTTTGTACATTGAAATTCTGCTGTGCAAAATGAGTCAAAGCAATCGTAAAAAAAACTGTAAGACACACCTTAAAGGAGTGTGCCAAAACTGATGAGGTTCCTGTGATCCCTCCACATACTTGCCCTTTTGTTGTTATATAATGATGACTCAGTACCAGTACAGATTAGCTTTGTCCTTGTTTTATTGTGTATGTAGGCTATGTATATTAATATACTGTATGTGAGCTCCATACACATTCAAAATTATGTTTTTGAGATTGTTGAGTTTTTGTGTGTAACTGTGTTGGCAATCTAACATTCCACAGCAACAGTGACAGGTATGGTATATTTAAGCAATAAGGTACGAGACGCAGTACTATATCGCCAATATAGTCACAGTTAAAGGGTGTTGTTAGGCCCGACGCGAAGCGGAGGGCCGGCAACCCTTTAACAGTGACTATATTGACGATATTGTACGTCGTCGAGTTACCTTATTGCTTTTATAAAACGGTTGCCAGCTATATTGTAAATAATATATAAGGACAAGACACACTTTCAATAAAACAATTTTTAATTAACGTTATTAATTTAATTTCAACAGCAGAGAAAATAGTCCCCAGTGTAGCTGTTGCCATGCAACACAAAAACAAACAAAGCTAGGAATGGAATGCTAGCTAGCAAACGAACTAATAGCTAGCGTTATGTGCTAATAACATAATAATCACAATAATAATATAATGTAATAGTTATAACGTTAGCTAAACCAGTTATCTATATACAGCCTATACAACCAGTCGGTAGGCTATGTTTACAGCTAGCTTACTAAGTTTTAACGTTTTATACCATGGCTTGGCTAAATACTCGATTCTGATTGGCTGGAGGGTGGGCATTTATTTCGTTAAACCGCCCGGCAATGAAGTAGCGCCGGCAACATTTTAATCACCGTTCTAAATTAATACGCCGTCTACGTTATCTGCTGCCAGCGCCATTAGAGTCGACACTTTCATGAATGGTATCCATAGCAACACCAACAGCTGATTAATAAAGCCGGCAAATAACGCTAAATCCGCCGATTTGAAAAGTTTGTCTTCGCCAAATATCTTAGTTACAACAACTTTAATCTAGCAAAGAAGTTTTGTGGTTAGAGGTGCAGTATTTATTCAGTTTGGAAATATGAACGTAACATAGTAGGGCTCCTAATGTAGCTAATGTAACGCTGACGTGAGCAACGCTGGTTGCGAATGCGAACAAGTTACTTCACAAAGCACGTTAATCTGTATATTAAAAAAAACATTTTATCCAGCGAAATGTCTTAGATATGACAAGTTACATCTAACAGTAACAAACTCGATCTACAGTAGGCTATTTTTTTCAGATGTTCCCATCTCATGATGCAGATCGTGAAATGCAATTTCCTTAGCCTGGGCTGTTTAAAATAGGCTGCG